>OZ018398.1:10755851-11122613 GCA_963969525.1 Ontholestes murinus | reverse complement strand
ATTAAAAGTGCTTTCAATAATAGCATCATATTACAAGGACTGAACATTTAAGTGAAATAAATTTAATTGTTTGGAGTACTTATCTTCTTGCCCCGTTGCAGATCAAATTTGAACTCCTTTCAGCCACAGGGATAACCGTGACTTTGTATGCGCTGTATTCGAGTGGATATTTTAGCAGGGAAACTTCAAAATTATTGTTTTTAAAAAAAATGATCCAGTAAACTGTGTTCATTTGTTTTTGGATTTAGACGATATATGTACGTGAGCCTTTTCCGAACTTCTATGATTCCTTTTATATTATCGTTTTTACCATATATTATCTTCCTTTTCCTTTACAATGAAAATTGCTTGATCAGTTACAGTAATTTTCCTCTGCTTACTTGAAACGGATTCCATATTCGCATTAATAACTGGTTGTACTAAAGAAGTATTTTATTTCAGTTTGGCAATGACACCGCCGTGATCGGAATAAATTGTTTGTTTATGGGTTTGTTAATAACTGCGGAAAAGTTTTATCTGTTTGTTTTACTTTTTCTGTTTTTGTTCTTATTCAAATACCCTTATTCTTTTACCTACACTCTCCCATCTTTTGTATTTATCAGGCAGCCTATAATGGCCACGTGTTCGGAGGGCTCAGACCACTCTGATAAGCCTCCCGATAAGAATGAAATAGTGGTGTTTAACTCTACTGACCGTGCCACTTATTCTATCTGGAAAAACAAATTCGATAACCTTTCCCCGCCGCCCGCTCTTCCTGAAATGGTGGTCGTTAATGTATTGTATCAAGCAAGTTATAAAGTTACTACCTCTCCTAGAGTAGAAGTAGAGTCTGCTCACAATTCAGTAACTATCTTGAGCCTAACAGATTGATGCAAGATGCTTCACTTCTAGATAAGCACTTAGTCCCAATTCATCACCGTTAAAGGAATAATTCGTAATATAGAACCATCGTTCTCTGAAGAACAAATTCTAAACAACCCTAACGTATCTAATCCCTTTAACAACCAATGGCAAACCATGGAGAAGAAAAATAGTAATAAATCATGAAGCTGAATATATTAAAACACACACTGTTGTTGCCACCTTCCGCACTGTCTACTTACCTTCATCGATTAGCTCTTTTGCACCAATAAGGTCACAGAAATATTTGTATTTCCAGTGATACAATTTCACTCTTGTTTGAGATATGGCCATATTAAAAACATATACTATTAATTGCATTAATTGCCATGAAGCTCACTCCTCCATAGAAATCGGTACCATATCTAAGGATGGGGTATTTAAAGAATTTCCTAGACAAAAAAATTAAGGAGCATATGTCCCTATATAACTCATCCTTTTCAGAAGCTAGCTCACACTTCCCCCCATTAATGTAAACACGTCCAGTTCAACCCGCAGCCTGCTGTTTACTTTGTTCTTCGTAACTTCCCTACTTTACAATCCCCTACTTCTTCTCTATTTCCCTCTCTTATATTTTCTTCTCGCTTTTCTTTTTCCTCAATACTACAATCATCGTCAAAGAAAAGATCGTCCTCTGGTATAGATCCAGTAATCAAGCAAAAGCACCGTGATATACTATACCCTAAAACATCTTCAATTCCCAAAAACTTTTTTGTTTTAATTTTAATTCTACACTCTTCAGCCCTGCTTGGGTGTGTGGTCCACAACAATTTTTAGACCTCATACAAAAATTGTAAGGTTTTAATCCCTCGTCCTTTGTTGAGGCAATTTCAAAACTAATTCTATTTGATACGCTCCGAACCAGCTTCTCTCAATTATGTCCCTCCCATTCCTTCCCCCATGGGCCTAAAGTTAATGCAATGCTCTATTAAATTTAAAGATTTCTACATTGCTTTAAAGAGTCGTCCTGATGTTAAGGTTGGCGTTGCGGTACTCATTAGCACCGTTCTTCCCCTTGCCGAAATAATTGTAAATCTTATTCCCCTTCTTTACTCTCATATCTGGATATATACTCCTTTCTGTTAGATGTTCTTGTTCGACCTGGAACTACTTTTTCTCTGTTATCCTTTTCTAATTGACGACTCTAACTGTCATCTAAACCAAGTTATTGGTTCTTATTTAAATCCATTCAACTTCTGGCATAATTGATCTACATCTTACCTCTCTATCTTTGGCTCCCCTTCTATTTTCCTATACCCTTCAAGACTCGGCAGTGATCACTTTTCAGTGATTACTGACCCCTGGCCTCCAAAACCTCAACGTTATAAACCTTCAATTCCCCGTCGCAATTTTTGTCTAGCATGCTGGACGGAATATTCTCAAGAACTTGAATCCTCTTCAGATGATGACTCTTATTACTTCTTTATTGCTATACTACAACGTATTGCAGATCGGTGGATTCCTTATTCCCATCCATATTCCCGTTCTTTTCACTGTCCCTGGTGGGATGTGGGGCTGTACTGAAGCAAACGCCCTTCGGCGTTTTTAGCTTGGACCTCAGAAAGTTTGATTGAAGCCAAGAGGCATCCTTACTCCATCTTAAGATTCCTCTCCCGGGAAAGATGGAATTTCATATTCTATGTTCTTAATGCGGGTATACTAATGTTACCGGCGTTCAGTTTACTCGAACGTCGTAACAAAGCCGCGGTACCCAAGATCACCGTATAAAACCAGGCTCCGACCATCGCTCTTTACCAGTCGTCTGCCATCAGCAGCGGTGGTCAGCCTGGTCGACTTTGCCGATTCAAGCCTCTTGCCTTTTGATTAATTGTGTATTTTTCTATGTTTCTGTCTTGTAATATATTATCTTCTTCTCTTGGCCACGTATTTAATTTACACATGTTTCTCTTCTTCTTTTATTTTTTTCACAGCTAGCCGGTGTTCATTCGTTGACGTGGCGTGGAAGCTCAAGCAAGTAGCACAGACGAGAAACTATTTAATCGAAGCCTGCAGCTGTTAATCGATGGTGAGTCTCGCCAGGGACCCCTGTGCCGCCTCCAGTGCGTGTTGGTTCCAGAGAGTACCGCCGGTGCTAGTTCCTAGTTTCCTAGTCCGTCACCAGGACGCCTTCCGCGTCCACCGTTAACACTAATCTTATTTCGGTTATTAAATGTCAATTATTAGAAATAGTACTACTTCAGAGTCCTGGAATGAGTAAATAATCTGCCCTATCTTAAAACCTGGAAAAGACCCCCCTGACTTTCCTCCCCTCTTCTCTTTCTGACTTCTCGATTATTTTCTGCTGGATACCTAGTCATATTGTATTGAAGAAAATTAAATTGGCGACCAATCTGCTAAGTCTGTCCAACAGCTTCTCATCTTTGAATATAATTCTCCTGATCAAGACTACTTCAAAGTCCGGAAAGCCAATCATCGCCTAAAATATAACACTAAATACTTTCTTCAGCCAACTATTCCTTCGCGCCCTTCGTTTTTTTAATCCTAAGACCCATGGAAGAAGATTTGTTAGATCCCTAGTGAGAATTAAATTGGCCCATAATTCGTCTTCATCTCACCTTTATAAAAAAGGTCAAACTGCCTCCCCAAACTGTTCCTGTGGTAAATTTGGTGATCTTAACCACATTTTCTTTTCTTGCTCCTAAAACTGATATTTTTCTATTATCTCTATTGTACATCATTCGCCCCTATCCCTCGCCTCTGTTTAATGTTTACCACTTTATGTCACTTTTTGTACTCCCTCCTTCACAAATATAACTTCAAATTCTAAATTCTCAATATCTTATGTTTGTCTCATATGTTATCTTTTCTATTAACTCTCTAGTTACACTTATAGTGTATAGTTGCTGAGTATAACACGTATGAAGATAAACTTACTGTGTTTGGTCGACAGGGCATAGAAGAAGAAGAAGAAGACAAGCGAGGCGAACTTATTGGATTTTCCCCTACTGTTCACAGTTTCCAGTGTTGTTGGATGCTGCATCATGGTTTATTCGCGTAATTCGCGTATAATTTCGGTTTTATTACGAATGATTTATTTTAGGTAAGCAACTTAATCTTTATTATCAGTACTACTATATTCTATATTTTCGTGGGTAGCGTGTTTATTAGTTTCTTCATTTCAATCTTACTGAGTAGTAAATAAATTGCAAATCTCATCATTCAGCAAATGATCCTAATCCTTTACATCTTCATTGCTATTCCTAGCAGTATGATTTTTTACATGTGGGTTCATGTAATGCAGGCACGATTTGTGAAGAGCATTCGAACACAATTTACAAACTACACTATTCACTACAGTAGGTTGTTTTTTACATTTATAGCAAAGTATTGCATTAACCTTGTTAACAATATCTACAGGAGAGCGGTCCTCAACGGCGGCCATTTTAACATAATTTTGGTTCACAAAGAAAAATATGTTAAGGACTGAAATCAATGATGAATAACGGGTTTTGAATTAATTTCACATCTTAATACCTTTTAACTCGATATTTCCAAAACCTGATATATATGACCATCGATGAGAAACTATATACACGAGTAAAGAAATAATTAAAATATTTTGTATTTTTGCATAAAAGAATTCAATAACTAAAAATTCAAAAATTCAAGCTCAAGGACAACAAACCCACAGATCCACAGGAGAATCTTTAAAATACTTGGGACGACTTTACAGGTGGAAAAAAAACTATGCGTGGAAATTAACGAAATAACAACTCCAGGAAATATTTTAATTACTTACATAATTTGAAAAAAATATATGTTCACATGTATTCAATTTCCTCAAAAATATTTAACTCAGATAAAATCATATTTCAGAATTGGAAATCAATATCGACCGCAAAATAGTATACTTATGGAATTCCTAGGTTTAAATGAAGGCACATAATTGAACAACAAACTAATTAAAGTTTCACACAATCAACATGATAATTCAAAGAATTCAGAATTAATTTTAAGATAGTCAAACTAATATTGTTCAGTTATTTTACGATAATGTAAAGAAGCAATTATGATTAGCTATGAAATAAAAATAATAATTAGAACTAATTATTACTGTAAATCTATATTTAATTTACCTTTATGATTAGCTATGTTTATTAAAGCATACATTAATGACTATAAAATTCTATTCACACCTGCAATATCAACCTGAACACTATTATTTTATTATTATGTTTTATTAATTATACATAAACGCTAAAAGGTGTATACAAGTAAAGATCTAAAACTTTCTTGTTAGTTTATGAAAACGAAAATAAACGTGCACACCAAAATCTTAAACAGCAAATATTTTGAAAACATATTATTTGTTATATTTAGAACGCATTGTATATGTTCACTCATTTATTTTGTTAACAAATTATTTCTAATTATAACACGATATATAAACGCTTTCCAAATTTAGATACTTTGTAAATATAACACTTTCAACATTTTGTTAATGTAAGCGTAAGTATTTATTACAAAATACTGGATATACGATATATTCTATAGCAATTCTATTTTTTAATCATAATGATGGTTGCGACCGTTACTATGTGGTAATTCATAATGAACAATGAATAAAACACTTACTATGTTTTTAACCACTATAATTTATTATAATATATAAATATATTACAATTTGTACAATTGTAATATATTTATATATTATAATAAATTATAGTGGTTAAAAACATAGTAAGTGTTTTATTCATTGTTCTATTTTTTAAATTATTTCATTGTAATTATTATTTTGACTTCCATTAAAATAAAATAAATAAAATTGCGAAATGAACGAATTTTCTAAAAAGTAATATAGACAATAAAGAATTACAAGCGAATTTTAAGCAAATATATAAGATGATTAAATTTATAATAATAATTTTAGCCTATAAATAATAAATCAAATAATAAACATGTAAATAAAATACAAAACAAATTATTCGGGAAGAGAAATTACCAGAAAGGTCGAATAATCGATATCACAAAATAGAGGAATTAGCAAAAAATGTCTTATATAAAGTTGTAAGGCTTTTGAAAATCTACTTATCTGTAATAAATTCGAATATACATAATGGCCCACAAAGTTGTGGCGAGTTAAGATTACATTTTTTAAATGGAACACCTCGTATATTATTTTGATAGTCCTGCCAAATATGAACATTTTTTATTAACCATACCAATAATAATAAATAACAATGCGATTTTCGAACGCAATCGTAGTTACCTGACCAACAAAAATTAGGTATGGCTTTGGAAAATAATCTGTTAACTTCTGTCAAAATTAAACAAACAAGTAAATTTTGTCGTTTTTTTACATACTGATACAGAGATAATTGATATTTTAATTTTGAGCTGGTATGGCGATAAACAGAGATCATATCATGAGGTATGCGATATTTATAATCATTTGCACTCAGACAGGCAAGATGTAGGTTTTCGAACTATAGAGCGTTACAGAATGACTGGAAGTGTAAAAACCGACCCAAGATCTGGAAGACATTCTGTTTTCAATATAAACAATCTACCAACCACCTTACTTCAGATCATGAAATTGATCAAAAATCTGTAAGAATCATTCTCCATACAAAGTTGTACAAGACCTTTGTGAAGTTGACTATGATCGAAGACTACAATTTTTTGAAATAATTACGAGAAAGATTGAAGAAAACCCGCATTTTCCAAACCATATTGTTTTTTTCGGATGAAGGGACTTTCACACTACACGTAATGATCAATAAACAACATTTCTGTTACTGGCGGCGAAATAACCCAAACTGGTATGAAGACCTGCATACACAGTTCTCAGAAAAAGTTAATGTCTGGGCTGGATTGTTTGCGAGACATGTAATAGGACCCTTTTTTATCGAGGGAAATTTGACCGGTGAACGATATTCTCTACTTTTTCAGCAAGAAATAGTTCCAACTATAAACAATTTAATTTCCGATATTAACTCAATCTGGTATCAGCAAGATCGAGCTCTTCTGTATTTTTCTCCGAAAGTTACAGAATTTTTTTGATATCACGTTCTCAAATAGATGGATAAGAAGAAAATGGCCTTGACGGTCTCCCGACCTTTTGCCCTTAGATTTCTTTTATGTTTGTAAGATCAAATCCAATAATTTGGAAGAAATAAGAATTAAAATTTTAAATGAAAGTGAGAATTTAACAAGGGAAGTGGTTTTACATATCCAACAACATTTTGTGACAATTTATATCAGTTTCAGTTAGTAAAAGGGGGGTATTTTCAACAGTTTGATTTTTACGTGAAGATAAATTTGATTAATTAATAAAGCACTAAATATATGTTGGTGAATGGTGCCAGTATCCCATCCAATTGCTGGCCCGGACTAACGATTCCATACTCTTATATCTTTGTCTTATATTAAACGTCCTCTATTTATGTTAGAAAGTTTACCTTTGGTGTACTATATACTATTCTGATATTTTATTGAATTTTAAAAGATTCAAAATCCAATTCCAATGAATATTAGAGTGAAAAAAATACTAGTACTTATTTTAATGTAGTAGATAATGTAGAGCACAAATTCCTATTGCTTGATTATGTGTAGATATACTCTTTGATTAATTATAGTACTTCGACCTGATCAACAGAAAGACTTTTGTTGTTGTTTTGATAATCTTCAATTTTGAGCTTAAAAACGATTTATTAGTTATTTAAATATCATTTCTAAAATTATTAAAAAATTATAACAGCAAGAAGAGTTATATTTAAACAGCACGGTAAAGGTCCAAATTCGTTTTCGTTTGACATTGATGGGGACGCATTATTAATCATCGAGCATATTTCCAGAAAAAAAGAAAGACTAATAAAATTAAACAAGAAATGATAAAATGATGTGGAAAAATGAAAGATACATTTTAGAAAACTCTACAATAGCCGAAAAATCATCAAAGAAAAATTGTTAGAGAATTCAAGAAACATCGTAGAAAATTCAGAACTTTGTAGAAAATTATAGATAGATAGAATATTTTGAAGGAGAATTATAAAAACCAAAAGTAAATAAAAAAATTTTGGTGTTTTTATACCACTATTTATTGTATTTATTGACGTGCTGTACCTCTAAAGCATACGATTATATCATCTGCATATCTAAACCATAATGGGATATGTTTTTTTGTGAATTGTAACCTAAAGATTTGATAGAATCTGACAAAAGACGTTGAGAAATTTTAATAACTTGGAAGACACATTGGTGTAAAATAATAGATTTTATGAAGATGAATTCGCCAAAGAGATGGCGGAATAATTCTAGAAATCTGGAATAGTATGTTGGTGGAAATTTACAAATAAAATTAAGAAAGAAATACAAGAAGAAAAAATAAAAAATTTAAAATAAGGCTGAAAAAAATAAATTAAATCAAATAGGTGTCTATATTATTTATGCAATGAAAATTCAACTAATTTTGATGATCATTCTTGGATCAATTTTCTGAGGTAGTTTGAAACTACTGCATTAGAAAATGGATGGAATGCAGACTCTAGAACTACGTGGGTATGTAACTAATATTTTGTAGGAAGTATAAAAACGTGAAAAGGACTATGGTGACTTAGTTAAGCATCTCGAAATGAGTCGATCAAACGAATATTGAACATGTGTATCATTCGCAGCATAATGGCGGCCAACAATTTGATCTGCTGAAATTTGATACTTCCTTGATTTACAAAGTTAGTGGACGCGCTGACACGTGCGTTTTAAATCGAAGCTGCCAAAATTACAATTCGAAGTCAATGTTGTGTTTAGAAAATGGAAAATATAGCCGGGAACAAATAGAAGAATTAAAAAAATTATATAGAATATGAGAAAGCAAGAAAGAAGTAAGAGTACAAAAAATTTGATTGCTCATGAAGAGGCTAGATTTCTTAATAAAATGTTCTTTCACTCTTGCCTGCTTCGAAGCAAGTGTTGCCACAGAAGTTCTCTATGATGAAGCTTTTACCATTATATTGCTAAATTTGGCTTATTTTCCTCTAGGAGAGGAAATAATAATTATTTTTTATATATATATAATAACTTTGACTTTCACTCAAACCAATATTTTTTATAGTCGATGAGCAGGTGATTATTACCATTGAGGCAATTTTTTGCCATTGCTAGTGGCTATTTTTGTCCAATTTACATGGAATTATTTTATGACATATGTTAATGTGACATTATTTAAGAAAAGGGATACTGTCAAGGTATTGTACTCCTGCTTCATTACTACTGAGAAAGATCACGGTAGATATTGGAACAGAAAAAAGTAATTATCAAAACATACAAAAATAGTACAACTTATGACCTAGGGGTGGAGGTAGAAGTAAATAATTAAAGTTGATCATAAAATATTGTAATATTTTAAAACTGGCTAGAAAGGAACTACCAATATCGTTAAATATAATTAATGAGAATTCTCAATTGATTAGACAGACGACAAGAAGAATACCACTATGCTTAGCCCATGTCTAAGATATATTTAAAAAGGAAGAGGGAGCAAACTTATACGATCATACAAGGCACGAAGAGTGGGAGCATTCTAGGGCCATCTAATAATTTGCGGGCTTGGTTTGTCGTGTTGGTTAAGAAAAAGGATGGAACAATTAGTTTTTGTATTGATATCAATAATATGACTAAATACGACCACACATTGGTTGGGTCGTCGAGGCTTGATGTTAAAGGCGATAATTGGTAAGTGCATGTAGCTCTAGAAGATCAGCATTTACTGGAGAAACAGGATTACAGCAATGGATTCCAATGCTATTTACCTTATGTAATGCGTCGGTGACATTCAAGCAACTTATAGAAAAAGTATTAAAATGATTATCCTGAAAAATCGGTCAGGTATACCTCGACGATAAATTTGAGGACTATATTAGAAAGTTAGAAGAGCCGTTCCAACAATTAGAAGAATTTTGATTAAAACTCAGCCCATACCAATGTTATATGTATTTTTATGAATCAAAATGTTAAATATCATACAGTCATGATTAAATACGGAAAGTAATTTAATTACCTTTGTACTTTATGTAATGTATATATGTATGTATATATTTATAATATTTATATGTTATGGAAAATTCTATTATTGTTTATATATTTGTATTATTTAAATTACTTCATTGATTTGTATTTGTGGGCATTTATTTTAACTTATCATGTTATTCTGTGCTTTTCGGAGCTGCGCGGATGCAGATAAGTTTGGGAAGAACAAATAGCTAATTTGATTTTGGAATTAGTGGAAACTATTAAGTTATCAATTGTATCGTACACAGTTCACCCCGGCTGATCCCATTCTCCCTCCTATTGCTAAAAGCACTAATTGTATTTTAATGATTTTTACATTTTAGTCTTGCGGTAACGTCACTCTTACATCGTCTCTTAACTTGTACACACATACATAACGTCGTTTATAACAAACAGCAGTTATAATATTTAAAAGTTAAAGTGAAGTAATAAACAAGAAAAAACGGAATCTTCTTTGTTCCCGAAAGCACATCACCCAGAAAAGAACCTACATTACATAAGTAAAGCTCTCACACACGCTAGAACTTTACATTTATAAAGATAATTAAAATAATAAATGTAATAATATATCAATAAATATTATTTGTGATCTAAATAATACGATATGAATGATAAATATTCACAAGTTAAAGGGTTTAGTTCTATATAATCTATATTGTTATAATTGTTGGTATATGAAATTGAAATACGATATAAATAAAGCACTGAACATGTATTATTGTTTATCCGTATCAAATTTCATATTCAGAAAAAGTCGGGAATTAGTCATTCTCGATAGCGAGGATGACGCTGCCGGTCGCGCAGACTATATTAGGAAGTTAGAAGAGCCGTTCCAACAATTAGAAGAATTTGGATTAAAACTAAGCCCATGTCAATGTTATATTTAAAAAAAAGTATAATAATACCTATGATACATTATATTGAGTGATTGTATTGCAGTATATGTGCAACAGATTTTAACGATATTCACGACCGATGCCAATAGATTTACTACAACTTCGACGAAACGTTGCGGATTTTTTTAATTGTTGTAAATTGTAAAGGACGAGGAATCACAGAAGATATTTCAAACACTGAAGAATGCAACAGTTTTAATTGCAGAACTAATTTTGGATATCGATGCAAGTAATGTATTAATTATAACTATCTTATCATAATCGCAGTATGGGTAAAAGAAGTAATCAGCTACTTTAGTAGAGTAAGTAGAGTAAAATGACTGCAAAACAAGAAAACAATTACATGTCGATGTAGCATTTATATTAGTATCTACATGGAAAAAAATTCTTATTAAGAATCGATTATGCTGCTCTTAAATGGCCCCTATAGTGTAATAATTTAGGACAAGGAATCAGGGACAGGCTAGAAAAGCTACAGGAATTTGACTTTGTTACTGAAAACTGAACTTAGACGATTTACAGAAATGAGTATGATTTATCTTGGAGAATACAGAAAATTCTTAGCACTGTTACAATGCAGAATCGAGACGTACATGAAGCAAACAATGGCAAACACTGACTGGAATACAGAAGGTACGAGATTTAGAAGGATCAGAAAAGTGTTTTAATTCCAAAATATATGAATAAATGAAAGAAAGGGAATTCTAAGTCATAATAATAATAATAATGATTTATTAACCGGACATCGCTCTTTACCCATATATAATATCTAAATTTAATTATACATTTCTGTAAAATAATAAAATAAAAGAAAGTAATTTTATTCTATAAACATATAATATTATATGCACTAGGTCAAGTGAGTACAAATACTTGAAAGCAATCAATTTTGTAGAATAAAAAGCCGCCATATACTTGAAGCTTATTTACTAGTCTGGACGCTCTTGTTAGACGTTCATTAGGTCCGTAGGTTGTACGGTTATGCGGAATATTAAACGCAGTGATACTGCGAGTAGTTGGTCCAAGAGTTTTAATATTAAACAACAAACTTGATAATAAATTCGGGCATGAAATAAAATCGTTCACAATTTTAAAGATAAACACTAAGTTACCCACATGAAGCCTAAAAACTAAAGATTACATGTTAAGAGAGTACGTTAAATTTGTGTAGCTCAATGATTCTATAAGAATATGAAGTTTATACGTAATTCTTAAAAATTTATTTTGAACTTTGTCCAAATACTTAATTAAAAACTCTTGATGAGGAGCCCAAACCACAGCAGCGTATTTAAGTCGTGATCTTACTAATGGACAGTACAATGTTTTAATTGATTTAATCGACAGATCCTTCCCTGTTCTAGACACATACCCAAGTAGTTTTAAACATGTATTATCTGTTTTATTAATATTAATATACTAATGTCAAATGTTACTCCCAAGTCATCCATCTCCGACCCTCTCTGTTACATTACATTGGAATCTAACATTTATTGTCAAAAATTTGTTTTCCCTTTACGCGAAAAAGATATCATTTTGCATTTTTTTTATATTTAGATGTAATTTATTTTCATAGCACCAGTCGGTAAGACGATTAAGTTAATTTTGCGTAGCCGTGATAATTATTTACCACTGCAAATAACTGTAGATCGTCGGCATCTTGCAATGTTTAAAATAATTTACAATATCATTAATAAAAATTAAAAATAAAACTGGACCCAAATGTGACCCTTGGTATACCCGAGGTCACGTTTATAAATTTTGAAATGTTATTATTGATGCAAACTTGTTGTGTTCTATTAGTAATGAAACTACTTAACCAAACAATTACAGATTAATTTAATTCTAGATTACGTAGTTTGTGTACTAGAACAGAATAAGAGACCCTGTCAAAGGTCTTCTTAAAATCGGTATATATTGCGTCAACTTAACCTTGATTTTCCATGCCTAGTAATAAGTATTTTTGAAACCGAATTAAGTTAGTAGTCGTTGATTTGCCATTAAGAAACCCATGCTGTTTTTCTGCAATTAAATTCTTGCACATACAGATTAACTGTTGTGTAAGATTTTTTCTAATAACTACATTTTTTTTCATGAAAAAGTGTTTCAAGTTTAATAGGTGTCCTGTCGACAAAATCATGGTGAAGGCAACGATGTCGCTTTGGGCCTGTCGGCGGCTTATGGGAAAAACCTGGGGATTAAAGCCCAAGATCACGTATTGGCTGTATAGAACGGCGGTGATACCCATTGTAACCTATGCTGCCCTCGTGTGGTGGCCGAAGACCCAAAAACTAGACACGCAAAAGAAGCTGAGTAGGCTTCAATGTTTAGCATGTCTAAGCATCACAGGTGCCATGCAAACGACCCTAACCGCGGGAATGGAGGCAATCATTGGTCTCGCACCGTTCCATCTAGTGGTATAAAAAAGGGGCTTATGGCAGCCCTCCGACTACACCAGAGGAAGAAAACACTGCCGGGGGACTGGACAAGACACTTAGAAATACTGCAGCAAATCGACCCGGCCCTTCTGTCCAAACCGACGGACATTATGTCCAGGAAGCTCGAATTCGAATTACCGTTTAAGGTGTCGATCGAGGACCCCAAAACGGCTTTGATGAGAGTCAAGGAGTTTGGACGAAGGATATCACCCTGGTACACGGATGGTGCCAAGAATACTAGAGGCATTTATGGGCCTAACCAAAACCACAGGAGCTTCATGGCTCTGGGAACGACGCCCACGATTTTGCAAGCGGAAACGATTGCAATTGATATGTGCGCCAGAGAATGCTTGGATAGGCACCTAAATGGCGCGCATAACGGGTGTCCAACAATTATTGCAGTCCCGGGTGGCGTTGGAATCAAAAACGTAGGTCGATTCTTACATGTGCCAAATAAATGAACTGACATTTTAATTGTCAAACATAACCTAAACCTGCATTAAAAGTGTTGTTAAATGTACGTTTAGGTTATGTTTGACAATTAAAATGTCAGTTCATTTATTTGGCACATGTAAGAATCGACCTACGTTTTTGATTCCAACGCCACCCGGGACTGCAATAATTGTTGGACACCCGTTATATACATCTGCTCAGACAGCCAAGCCGCATTAAAGGCCGTTCGAGCCTATAGTCACGGCTCACGGACTGTCTAGGAATGTCGAAGATCCCTCTCGCAACTGGCGAAGAACAACTTGTTGACCCTCATGTGGGGCCCGGGGCATGGGGATATTAAAGGCAACGAAGTGGCCGATGAACTCGCAAAAAGAGGGGCAAATGCCACTCCTATAGGACCAGAGCCGTTTTGTGGACTCCCCATGGCGCATAGAAGAGAGGTGGTGCAAAAATGGGAAGAGGATAGAAGACGTAAGTATTGGAACAATGTACCAGGTCTACGTCAATCAAAACGACTCCTGAAACTCGATCACAGCCAGAAGGTGCTTGAACTCACAAGGAACGAGCTAAGAACTTTCACCGGACTCATGAGAGGGCATTGTGCCCTCCGATACCATTTGCGGAAAATGGGAAAAGAGGAAACTGCAGATTGTGTGATTCGGCAGATGAAACTACCGAGCACATACTATGCACTTGTGTCGCGATTGCTCACAAGCGTCTTTCACACTTTGGCAGGGACCGATTATCCCCCGAAGAAGTGAGCATTATCACCCCCAAGATAGTTACCAGGTTCATGGTGGACGTGGGACTGCTTGGGAAGTGATTGGTTAAGGGTAGAACAATAGATCTGTTAGGTCGTAGTTCACGAGAGGCTAACACACCTCACTAAGACCCTACTTAACCTATAACCTATGACCTATATAATAGGTGTCCTATAGTAAATGGGATGTGCTGATCACGAATCTGTGCTTAGTTTTTTTTTCCAGCATGCCAGGTTTTCATGAAAAGTGTGTCTGAAATTTTTCATAGAAACTGCCAAAAATATTGAGAAAATATTTATTGAAACTATTTTTAATAGAAAATTACACTGCAAAATTGAGTTGTTCATTAAAAAACAATTCAGTATAATCTACTTTAGACAATCGTTGTTTTTTTTGAATAAAATCGTTTTCTTTTTCCCTCAAAACTGGGTTTTGTAGTTTTTTACTTTCCCTATATAGTATATATAGGGGAAGTATTGTTTTCGTGCGTGAAAATGTCTGTGGGCGCTGTATCTCAACAACGAATGATCCGATTGAGATGAAACTTTAAAATTACGGTTTTATCATTAAAAACTGAATCTGAAAAGCTTTTGGTAAACATTCATAAACCGGAAGTGGGTGTTTACTCGAGGCGTTTTTTGGTATTTTGGTCATATTTTTCTAAATATGAAAAATTTTAAAGAACGGTTCAAACAAATGTTAAAGGGAATGAAAAATGGAACAAAATTCTTAACTTTCAAGAAAAAAAAAATTGAAAATTTTTGTTTGTCCCGATATTTTTGTAAATATGAAAAATAGTATGAACCTGAACAAAAGTTAAATAGAATGGGATACTCAATAACTTTTATTAAAATATTTTTTTCATAAAACTCTTAACTTTTGAGAAAAAAAAAATAAAAATTTTGACTTTTTTTTGCCAATTTCTAATAAACTATTGAAGTTACATAAAATTTATATAAAAGAGAATTATAGAGAATTCAAAAGGGAACAAATTATTAAGAATAGCCTTTTTGCGTAAACCTCATAGTTTTCGAGAAAAATATAGGGAAAGTACTATGATGGCCACAACACCATTTCTTTTTGTGGATTTTTGTGAGCGAGTCCCTCTTCAAGGTCCAGCAGTAATCAGTCATCATTCTAATATCCCATCTTCCTTTATGTATTGATGGAACCTCTCTTCCTGTTCCTCGCCGACAGCTCCAAGATTTTCGGGAAAAGAGTCAACGTGGGTATTCAGAAAATGAAGTTTAGCGCTCATATTGCATGCCAGTTTTTTTTTTTATTTTTGACCATGATGGCTACAATTTCTTTGTATTTTGGAGACTTGTTGTTCCCAAGGAAACCGTCTATGACTTCTAAGAAAGGACTCCATGCTTCAGGTTCATCCTGGGTCAATGTATTCTAGAACAATCTATCCGATTTTAAGGTTCGAATTTCAGGGCCTACAAAAATTCCTTTTATAAGTTTAGCTTCAGAAAGTGGAGGAAATTTGTCGCACAGGTATTTAAATTCACATTCAGAATCAACGAAGCTAAGGACACTTATAAAATTCAAAACATGTCGGCCTGTGGAATTATATACAGGGTGAGTTTTTTTTTAAATGTTCTCTATGGGGATCTCGGAAACTATAAGAACGGTTAAATGGGGAAAGAAGTGTAGATTTACGAATAAAATTCCACTTTCAAAGTTTTCAAAAAAGTGAAGAGTAACTAGATAAGTAAAAAGTGATAATTTTTTCAAATCAATATATCTCGGCTATTTTAATAGATAGAAAAAAACTGTAAAAGACAAAGTTTTAGATAATTTTATGCAGAATAAACAATAATCAGAAAATTTTTATCGCCATTATTTTTCGAGATATGACGCAAACTTTTTCTCTTTAATCCAATATCACATTTGACATAGTTATTTCAAAAAATATGTGAGTTATTTTCATTTTAAGTTTTATTATAAATAAAAAAAATGGGTAGCCATGTAAAAGATGAAAGTAAAACATTGCAGTTGTTTATAAGTTGTTATCCAATAGATCTTCCGTTATGCTGACCTGTGTATCCTCCTAATTTCCAAACACTAAATCCAGAAAAGTGCCTTGTCCATTTAGGTAGCAATTTAGTTGAGATAAATTTAAAAATTCTGCTGTATCAATAATCATCTTGGCCTTGTCACTTGATTGTCCCAATGCAACAGCTCCAAATTCATCATTGTCCCATTAATCAGATGGAAGGTTGTAGTCACCGCAGATTAATATTTTCTTAATCGAAAGATTTTCAATGATATTTTCAGTAGTGAGATTTGTATTTTTCTCGAGGACTTTCTGGTGGTAATAAATAAACAGCACCCACTATATAATATTGTTGCTATAAGGTAATTTTATTAAAAATATGTTTAACATCATAATTATTTAGTAAAACATTTCTTAGCTCCAATCATTACATCACCACCAGGTTTTTTAGAACTTGTTAATGGGGAACGGTCCTTCCTGAATATATCATATTCATTAATGCCGTAAAATAATATAAATTGTGCAACAAATGTAATTTTAATTATTAGTTTGATAATTGTGTCAAAACTATAGTCACTAAGAATAATAAAGTGTGTGATATAAACAAAGTTTATTTTATTTTATTTAAAGTAAATATTTACAAATTTACGTTTTTTGTCTTTTGGCCGTTACTGTTAACTATTCGGGGGTTTCCATTAATGTACCAGATAGTAAACTTCTCGCCATTGCATTTACGTCGCTACAATTCATCTCGTAAGTTGTTCAACTGTAGCTACTGCGCTTTAGTTAGATCCGATTTAATTTTTATATTTGATGTTAAATGCTCTTTATTTAATTTGAGAACTTGTAAAGCACTAGTTTTGTCCTTAAATATAACTTTTGTAGCTCTCAGATTGTTGCCTTTTTTGCCTAATTTAATTATTTTGTTTCGTTCCAGTTGTAAGCCATATGTTGACAAAATATTATTTATTATTTTCCACTCGTTTGATTAGTGCACTGTTTTCCGACTTTTGTAAATTATAAAGAACTACATTTTTTGAACGATTTTTTAGGTCCTGAAATTCTTCAATCCAGAGTTGTTAATACATTTCTGGTTTTTTACTTGTTCAAATTATGATTTTTCTTTTTTAACGCCTTGATTTGCTCATTGATTTTCTTGAATTTAGATTTAAAAGAATTCATTTTTAAATTCAATCAATATTAAAACTTGTGTTTAAATTGGGATTAGTTTCACATAAAAAGCTCTCACTAAAATCGCTAAGCAACAAACTTTCATGCAAAAACAAAATTTATTCGAGTAAATTTCCATCACTTATGGTATTATGTGTGAGTATATATACACGAAATTAACTTGGAAAACTCATGAAAGTGAATTGTCGAAAAAACTTTGTAGTAACATATACCTATTAAGCATGCTCAAAACCTCGCTCCCTGATTTTTGCTTGAAATCGGCTTACTTCGCACTAATTGAGAGTCATTTATCATACGCTATTCTGGCATGGGGCCATTCCAGTATAATCACTAGATTATTTTCTTTACAGCGCAGAGCTATTAGAATTATGGATAACGTTTCATATAGAGAAGACTGCAAAAACTCTTTTATTAAACTGAGGATACTTACACTACCATGTCTTCATATTTTAGAATGCCTGTGTTATGTTCACAAACATCCTGAAGAATATAAAATACAAAATCAATTACATGACCATAACACTAGATCAGCAACTCAGATTTGTCCATCTTACACACGTTTATCTAAAACAAGGAATGGTATTGACTACTATGGTCCTATAATATACAATACAATCCCCGAAAAAGTGAAGTCTCTGCCAATCACAAAATTTAGAACGACTATTAAAGCATATTTATGCCATAAAGCTTTCTACCAAATTTCTGAATGTTTATCAAGTGGCCTTGCAGATATTGTGATGTAATTTTAATTTGTTAAAATGTACCGTATGTTTATTTTATATATTCAAATCTTTTATATTACGATATGGAATTTCTTTGCTATTTAATCTTTTATTGTGAAGTTGCGTACGCTGTTTTTATATGTTTTTAATTATTTATTGAATATTTTATCTTTTATATACTTTTAATATGTCATTTTAACTAAGATTTTATTTATAGTTTTTACATTTAACATGTTTAATATGTATTTTATAATGTGCTGTGATCTTATTACTGAACTTTTATTTTTACAATTATTTTATATTATTTTATTACATGATCACTTATTTTATATAATTTAAACTATCTGGATTTTCAGCTAGATTTTTTATATTCATATTACCTGATTTAATTTATTTAAAAATTAGTTAGTGCATATACGAAATTTAATTTTAATGCGGTTATACTCATATTGTTAATTTATTGCGGTAAGATGTTCCTTAGAATACTCATATATTTTTGACTTATGTAAACCTTTAGGTAATAACATGAATAAATTTACTTTACTTTACTTTACTTTACTTTATATCTTTGTCAAAATGGATTTACTCGAGTCCCTTAAAATTTTCAAAATTAAAGCCAGAAATTCTGCTCATTGAGAATGACAAGCTCAACTCAGTCAAAACCATTGTCACAATTAATATAAAAAGTGTGTGATATTAAAAGAGGTGCTCGTGTTTTAATAATGTCTTTACGATCTCTTTAATCAAAACTAAGGCAACACGACTGACGAATACTTGTGAGAACGATTAAAGCAAAGCATTTGATCATGTCACACATTAGATTCTACTACTAATTACGTTTTAACAATTGTAACGTTTGAGCTTAAATAATAAACTTCAGATTTCTTTAATAACAAGGGATCAAAATTGTTCTACAGTGAGTGTAGTGTACTCCAATAACACGTATAATCCATGTTATACTTTAATTATATTTACAAGCAGATAGAAGTGAGAGGTTTAATCATGACTGTTTTATCAATTTATCATTATCAAGAAATTCTTAAACATTGTAATTGTAACCTTATAATATTTTTATGAAATCAATTATGGAAAAATATTGATCATGACTTAAGAAATTAATATAATCTTAGATTAGGTTAAATTCTAAACTACCAGGGATCAAAATATTGTAATAAATTGAATAACAAATTAATTAATACTGGTTTATAGAGTTTTAAATTATTACAAACGTATTTTTTAATGCTTAGATCATTATTACCTTTATGGTGTTATTTTTGCATTTATTTTAATTGTGATAAAGAAATTAATTTGGGTTCTATCGTTAGAACATATTATATAATTTATTAAGATATTTACAACAGAAATTTATATAAAAAGAAAATAATGACGTAGTAATCATGTTTTTCCTACTATTTTTTTAAAGTAAACATGTATTTCCTAAATATGGCGAAAATGCAATAAATAAAATATCTTAATAACGAAAAAGATCGAACACCATTCAAAAAGAAAATGATGGTTTCGACCGCTATTGCGTGGCATTTCACGTTTAATTTAAATATTTTACTCATGTGTGGCGCACATAGAAGAAAACATATTTAACATATTTATTCTGGTATAGATACGTCGATGACATAATTGCATGTTTTAGTGGTACCTCCTACCTAATTATTAATATACATCCTGAAATAAATTCACACTCGTGTGTTAACAAATATGGTTTGTTTAATTACTCCTTTTTGTCAATTGTGTATGTAAATTACGTTATTTAATTATTTGTTGAAGTAATAGCTTACTATTTAAATATAGTTGATTTATCAAAACTTGATTAATAAAAATGAAAAGTGTTGTGTAATAGTTTTAGTTTTAATTGATAGCAGTGTGAAAACGAAAATATTATAATTATTCTTACCCCAGGAATTTGCATATACCAATTCTTCGACTCGAACCTTGTCAGCACAGATGTACGCTTGAGCTTGGTCCGTTTGATCCGTAAATGTGGTTAAACAATAATGTTCAAAACTGATGTAAGAATTTTCAAATATTTCCAACATACTGCCATCCTTTTGAATGAAAAATAGGTCTCCGTTTTGAGGTTCCATGGGAAAACCCTTGCAATCGTGCCTGTCGGAAATCACGTGGAAGTCGGCATTTTCTTCAATAAGATCCGTTCCGTTATGTATATCAATTTGCAGTTTCCAATTATGTTTCTGGCACACATCATTTAGTTTTGCTTCACCTTCTTTGCAACATAATTTTATACAAGTTTTCACCTCGCATATGCAGCCTCTTATAATCCAACCTTCTCTGTAATATTTATTTTCTGGGTAAGTTATACCATTGTGAGTAATGGCGTTCGTCGCTTTATCAATTACACCTGAACTGATATCAATCGAGAGGCGTCGTGGACATTTAAGTCCTTCCACATTTAAAAGTAAAACGAAATAGCACAGTAAAAACAGGCACTTCATGGCGTTTTCCTGCAAAGTTCAGCAGCGGACTAAGAGGAAAGCTGAACGCGAAGTTAGGAATATGTGCGCGCGCTATTCTACGGTTGGATAGATTCTTTTAGCGCTCGTGATTATTTTGTAAATATATTGGCAATTCTAAGCACTCGCTGTTCGAATAAAGCTGAGAGCGAATGTGGAACAGAAATTTATTAGCCTAATGTATTTTGGGATCTCTAATTACCTAATTGCAGTATAAACATTTATACGCGCTTAACATAGATATCAGAATCGGAAGTTCAATCGTATTTAAATACGCTAAAAAAGAGTTTCTCAATAAAATAAATATGAGAAAGTGTAATCTACTATAATTTTCTTATTAAACATAAGGAAACGAAATGAAAAATTATTTCGTTTTAAATTTTTAATAAATGTCTTTTTTGATTTAAAAATAATTACATTTTTTCTTATTCATTAAACAATTTTTTTCCAGGTTCATAATATTGATATATTTCAAGAATACTCTTAATATTCTCTCAAGTGCAACTTGTTACTTAATATACAAAAGGAAAAGAAAATCAATATTAATTATGCTTTCACGATAAATTAAAGATATTCACTATTTGTTTTGAGTTATGTGAAGTAATAATCATTAATAAAACACGATTTGATTTCCTTTTCTTCACTAATTTATTAAATTAAAGAATTTACATTTACAGTTCAACCTAAACAGTACTATAAAAAATAAACCACACACAGAATTTAGAACAGTAAAAACGATCAGATTATATTATACAATTGTAAAATAAAAAAAAATTAGAGATATTTGTATTATTACCAAATTTATTTACCAAATTTCATGAATTTAAAATAAAACATAGATAATTATTTTTTTCCATTTTATCCTTTTGTGGGACATTTTAGGCGTGTCTATGTAGTTTTTTGACGTCACATAAACATACTGTATACAACATATCAATATTCTTATCAATTCCGTCAACCTAGTTTTTGATCTGTGTTCCGATCACCTTCGTTTTCAAATATAAATTCTCTAGATCCTCTTTAATAAATTCACAATTTAATTATATTACCACCAATCCAAATATTAACCCAAATTCTATCACTCGCTTTAATGAAATATTTTCTCCTTCCATTATACACAATACACCTTAAATAACAAAACAATTATAAATATTCCTCCCTTAATACATCCTCCAAAGACAATTGTACAGAGATATTCAACTGATAACTCAATTCAAGATGCACGTTTGGATAAATACGTTATTCAAGTGGAATAAAGAGATAAACAAACTTACTAAATACGAGAAGGCAGACAAATTACACAAAATCTTCGACCCGTTAATTAACCAGACCATCACAGACCCTGATGTTATCGCAGAAAATTTGCCGGCAATTTTAAACTTTGATCTGAAAAGCAGTAAATAACTGGTATGTTAAATATTTTGAAATGAATTTTCAGGACCAATGGACATTTTTAGACACGACGAATACATTAATATTTTAAAGAAAGGGAAAGTACAGTGACTGGACATGACCATATACATAGAAACATCCTATAATTCTTAGCATTCTACCTACATTCATGAAAATTTTTGTATGTTTTTTATAATATTTTTGTATATCTGTATGTATTTTTTTTGGATAAGAAGCTAAAGTATAATAAATAAATAAATATATATATAATTAATAATATTTATTTTCTTACTTCCCAGATGTGTGGAAAATAGAAATTATAATTTGTATTCCCAATCGCAATCAACCCTCTACATTACATTTCAGCTATCGTCCCATTACACTCCTATCTGTTATTGGAAAATATACGAATCTCTTTTCTTCAAGAACCAATCCTTTCCCTAATTTCTAACCACATCCCCAAATATCATTTTGATTTACTTACCCCGATCAAAAACACAGACTTCTCACTTTATAGGTAAAGCTTCTGCAGCTTTATATCTGAATATCCAGAAAGCTTTTGACTTTGTATAATAATGTCAGGGATTATTATATAAATGTCGCCTCCTAATATCATCTTCATTATTAAAAAATTCCTTGAATATATCCCTAAAAGTTAAAATAAATATCTCTTTCTCTTCTTATTTTGCTACAGAATCTTTTACTTCTATTATTTAAAATTTGTTACATTGATATTTATAACCTGAATCCTTTGTACTTCAATCCTTTCAAATTTCTCTTGCAATTTGCAAATGACAATGCCCTAGTTACTAATGCTTCTATGGTACATTCCTGCAGTTTAATAACTCCCCTCAACTTTGGTTTGCAAAATGTCATATTAAAATTAATCCCCACAAATCACAGCTCCTATACCTTTATCATCACCCCAATAATTCTCCCTACAAAATATTAATTTCCTAAACTATAATCCCTTCCTGAGTTCTTGATAAGTACTTGGACGTAACTATAGATCAAAAAATCAATTTAAAATAACACACTACTGTCATCAGAAATAAAATAATGTCTAGGGCAAAATACTTTAGAAACCTAACATATAAAAATAATGGTATTTTTATCAGATCAGCGGTAAGAATACATAAAATTATTTGCCACTTGATTAATTGTGTTATATGTCCCAAATGTGGGTTAGGTGTCAAAAGGAGGGGGCTCATTTGGAACTGGGGGTGGTGTACATTAATAAGAACTGGGCCAAAGTGCGGAATGTGCTAGATGAGAAATGTAATCAAAGAACAAGATGTATGGTGGGGGGAGATTTTAATGCAAGAATGGGGGAAAAGGGGGGAGGAGTGAATGATAAGGGTAAGCTAATACTAAGAACGTCTCAGGACAAATTGATAAATTAGGAGGGTAGAAGGATGGGGGATTGTTTAATAGAAGAGGGATGGGAGATGTTAAACGGGTGCACTGAAGGTGATTGGGAAGGGAAAAAGACGTATGTTGGACCACAAGGATCGTCAGTCGTGGATTATGTTATAATAAAGGGGCTAAACAGGGAAGAAGTTCGAAGAATGGAAGTAGAAGAAGTCCTGGGGTGGACCATTTGCCAATAATGGTGGAGATAGGGCTGGGAAAATTTAGGGAAAATGTACAAGAACAGGAATGCTGGAAGTTAGAGGATAGTGTAAATGCTATCAAGAATATGGGAAAACGATTAGTAAAGATTAACTGGAATGAAGTTAAAACAATAGAAGAGATGGAAGGGATTATTGCGGGATGCGGTAGAAAAGTGGAAAGGAGGGATGGGGAAAGATGCGCTTGGTTTGATAAAGAATGTCGGGACGCAAAAAGGGAGGTAAGGAAGACTGTGAGGGAATGTACCTTGGGTAGAGGAGAGGAGAGATGGGTGGTGGCAGCGAGGACTAAGTACGCAAAAATATGCGAGGAAAAGAAGATGCAGGCCTTGGAAAAAACGAGTAATGACTTGAAATTATGTTGGAATGAAAAGGAGATATGGAGTATTTTAAAAAGAGGTGAGAGGAGGCAACATATAGGAGTGTCTCTACAAGAATGTGCAGACAAATGCAGTGTAATGAGTGGTGAGCCAAGTGGGGTAGGGGAACAAGAGTCGATTGGGGAAGTTGAAGAGTTTACGGAGGAGGAAATAGAAAAAGCATTTAATGAGTTGAAAACTGGTAAAGCTGCAGGACTGGATGGGTTAAAGGCAGAAATGTGGCAACAGATAGGAAAGGAAGGAAAGCAGAAGTTCGCAGAGCTGCTCAATCAAATATGGAGAGGAGAAGCAGAGTTTCCAAAAGTGTGGCGTGTGGGTCTTATGTGCCCGGTACACAAAGGTGGTGATACATTAAATGTAGAAAATTATAGAGGGATAACAATTATGTGTATCGGGTACAAAATTGCCATGACAGTGGTAAAAAATAGGATGGAGAAGGAGGTGGAGATCAATAGAATTCTGCCGGAGACGCAAGGGGTTTTTAGAAAAGAAAGGGGAACAAGTGATCAAATCTTTACACTGGCAAGGATTGTGGAGAGAGTGTTGGAAGAAAAGGGCAGTATCTACGTTGTTTTCCTGGATTTGAAAGCAGCGTATGTTACTGTACCGAGAGAGAGATTAGTGGAGTGTTTGAGAAGGAGAGGAGTGAGTGCAGGAATGGTGGAATGGTGTAGAAGGGTGTATGAGGAAACGTGGGTGAGTGCGAAAGTGGGAGCGAATGTGTCTGAACGGTTTAGAATTTTACTCTTTAACATATATACTAGTGAATTAGAAGAGATTTTGAGAAAAGGGCAAGCGGGCGGAGTAGTGATTGGAAAAGAGAAAGTATGCATGCTGGCGTATGCGGATGATGTGGTGCTTTTGGCGAGAAATTGGGGAGAGATAAAAGAGGTGATGCAAAGAGTAGAGAGGTATATGGACAAAAGAGGAATGCAAGTGAATGCAAGGAAAACAAAGTGGATGCGTTTTAGGAAGCGTGGCAGGGAAGGAAGAGTGGGTAAATTAGAATGGAAGGGGGAGGTGATTGAAAGGAATTTAAATACTTGGACTTCGTATTTAAATGCACAGGAGGATACGGTTAGCACGCCAAATGGATACAGGGGAAAGCCAGAAAAGCTTGGGGAATTGTGAGGAAAAATTGGGGGAAATGGTTTTCCGGCAACTTTAAATTGGCGTGCCAGCTGTGGGATGCATGTGTGAAGCCTATTTTGCTGTATAGGGTAGAAACTTGGTGAATGAGGAAGTATGAATGTATTGAGAGGGAGCAGTCGTTATTCCTGAAGCAGATTCTGGGGGTGGAAAGATCAACACCTGGGTACATTCTGCTTCAGGAAACAAATAGAATGAGTATGCATGCAGAGGCAATGGAGAGAGTGGTAAAGTATGAGATGGATTTGGTTGGATTGGATAATGAGAGATTGGTGAAAGAGGTATGAAGAACGTGCATGGGGAGAAAGGGGAGTGAGTGGAGGTTAGAACGTAGAAAGATGTATGAAAGGGCAGGAGTATCTGAGAATATTGTAAATGAATGGTTGGAGAATGGGGTAAATGTACGGGCATGGATGAAAGAGAAGTGGAAGGAGGTTGAGATGTAGGAGAGGCAAGGTTGTATCGGAAGGAGCACATATAATCCAGGGTATGAAAGATGGCAGGTATATGGGAGGGTGCCAGCGAACCTAACTAATAGTGTCTACTCAAATGAAGAGAAGATTACCCTGGAGCGAGGTAGATGCGGTACGGAAGAGAGGGGAAGGAAGGTTTGGATGGGATAAAGTTATGGTAGGTGTGCACTGTGTACTATTGGGATGGATACATGGAGTCATTTGGGAGAAGAGTGTGAAGGAGTGCGTGAGGAGTGGTTGGGGGAAAAGGAAGGTTACGAAATGGATAAGAGAAGATGGAGCTGGTGTTTGGCCAGACTTGGGTGGGAGAGGGAATTAAAAAGGAAAAGGAAAATATGATTGAATTTTTGTTTTTTTTTTATGTAGAAGTTTGTATATATATATATATATATATATATATATATATGTATATGTAGAAAGGTTTTGTAAGTTAAAGTGATGCCAATAAAGGTTTTTGTTTTTTTTTTGTTTTGTTAAATATCCTACATTGGCTAGAAACTGAGCAGTAGAGTAGAGGTAAAAAGAAATAGATCGTGCGGCACAGGTGAACAATCCAATAGCACCACTTACACCGATTAAACTGTGGCCGGACGGACAATTGTAGCCTATGGGAAACCAATGGGATTGTCAAGTTTAGTAAGTCTCACCTGCCAAAACGGGAAATCCAATTTGCCAGCAGAGTCGGGATCGTTGATAAACAAAACCTCTTGGGAAAACTTTTGGAAAAGAAGGTTTGTAACTTTAATGAGGCTCTTACCTCCGACTTAATAAAAATAGTCTTGAGAGATGTTAGATCCATATTTAATTGATACTAATACTCCGTGGATATCTTTAAGATTAAGTGTACTGATCAATCCTTAACTAATAGTTGAGACTATGTTCTGAAGCTGACTACACTGCAGCTATAAATGAAGCTTCTGGCTGATAAAAACGGAAAACTGACTACAGAGTGATGTTATGTTTTGTATATCCGCTGCTGTGTATCTCGATAAATAAAGACGCCCAATTATAGCAGCATAGGAGGAATGGAAAGTGACAACACAGGCTTTGACAAATTTAAAATGGTCACTTGTCACACTTAGTATAAAAAGAAATGATAAAATGTATTAAACAATCTAAAGTACATTTTATCACTTATTAGTTTATTCGACAGAAATAATTTCATTCAAATTAGTGTTGCTTTGATAGTTGTACTATTTGTAACACGCAAATTAATTTGTATTATTCAATGTCTGTCGAAGTATTAGCTAGAGAAGTAGTTGTTTCAAATTAATTTGTTTTGTAGTCTTAGTAAGACTCATTGTTGTAGATTCACGAAATGTTTTCGTATTTTTAAATTTATTAAAAAGAAATGCCCAGATACACAGATTCATAGTGAGGTCATACAAGGAGATGGCAAATACGTTGTTGATAGAAGTAGGGAAACTCAAAATGAAATCACCCCGACGGATAGCTTCTTGATGTAAATGGTGAGATTAATATACATTAAACTTGCTACAAAAAATATACAGTTTGTCATACAGTCATTTGTTTTAAAGGGAGGTATCATTGTTAGATTTTCCTTTTCTCCGTAATTCTTTCCTTCAATGCAATTTGAGTATCAAGCTATTCCATCTTTCAGCTAGAAGAAGTGAGAGGCAAACCTTTACTCCAATTTATATCGAGCACCAATCTATATATACTTAATATAGGTTGTTAGAGCACAGTTGGTTGTGTTTTGATCTAGACGAAGAGTTTTCTAAAAATAAAACATTCAGTAAAAAAAGTAATAAGGACCTATTCAACAAAACCTACAACGACAACTCACACAATGGTCTACTATAGCAACTGGAAATGACTCAATTGTGCATAAAGGCAGGTCCACCGAATTCGGGAGGAAGTAAATTCGCCAATTGGAGGAATAAGAAATTCGACCATACCAGGAAAGAAGTTCGAAGAGCTTTCAATATAACGCAACAATTCAAGTAGAAAACCGGCTAGACTTAATGTAACAAAAGGTTATGAAACCACAAAAAGAATCTTCTAAAAATTTTATGTACAAATAGCTTCAATGCTAAAAATTATACTCTCCGAAGCTACACTACCAACCTCAAGAAATCCACGAAAGTACTCTTGAAAATTTATTTTCCAGTCAGTTTTCAGCATAGTGATGAATCCTCTTTTTAAGTCTCCAACAATTGATGAGGCCACACAAATAAACCTCATTTCGCTTTTAAAAATTATGAAGACACATGAGTGATCTCGATATTAGTAATTAATTAACTATCTCAATCAAAATATATAAATCTCGTCACTGGGCATATTTATAGATGTAGAAGAGGCCCTTATAAGGCCTCCTTTAGTTGCATAGAACAAGTCCTGGCAAAATTTAACAAAACAGTTGTGCTAAGTGATTAAATAAATGCTGGTCAACAGAAAGGTACAAATATCAATGAGGAATGAAGTATCTATAACAAAGGTACTCTGATATTACCCACAGGGTGGACTACTATACCCTTTCATGTGGATCATTCTTGATGGATAACTTGTAAGGATTCTAAATTAATCTTATCTGCCACTCCTATCTACCTTTTTTGTAAATACCACATTCTTCAAAATCCCGCATATTGTAAAGCGAAAATAAATATATTTACAGATGGAACAAAAGAACAAGACAGGGATAGCAGCAAGCACATACAGAGACAACTGAATATGACAATAAAAATACTCCTGTATGATTACTTCACGATTACCTAGAAAAATACTTACATCAATACAACAGCTATGGATTTATTTATGGTTTTGATTTATTGCAGATCTCATAAACGTAGCGCAATTGAAAACATGTTTTATAAGAAAAAATATCTTGGGGTATATACTTTTTCTTTGCACTCTTGATGAAACGAAATTATAATATTAGGTAATTTCAAATTAAAACACTAGTTTAGTTTCATATTGTAATATTCAGTTTCCTGACACGTGTTTCAGTCAATGACGACCATTCTCAAAGGAATTACAAAATAACTACGAAACACGTGTCAGGAAACTGAATATTACAATATGAAACTAAACAAGTGTTTTAATTTGAAATTACCTAATAAAAAATATCTTCTTAATCTTTCCAGGAAAAATCTAAAAACTTCGACCGGACACTGATAGCTAAATAAATAACAACATTAATAATAATAATAATTTATTGGTGTTAATAACAATAAGTTTTACACAAGTCATAAAATACATGAATATATGATTTAATATGAATACATTTTGATTCAAATTTATAACAGACAGCGTTTTATATGAAAAAAAAATTACTTAAAAAAACTTAAAAATATATAAACTTGATTCACAATAATAAAAATACAATAAATAAGCACAAATGATAATAAAACCATAAATAAAATACATGTAATAAAAAATTTAAAGAAGAAAATAATAAATAAATAAAATTATATTTATAAACTTTGATCACAACTTATACATTGACAATTTAAAATAAATAAATGCACTGTTAAAATCGACAAACAATCAAAACTTTTAAGGTAAATTAATAAGTTAAAAGTTAAAATATGTATATATAAATAAATAAATAAATAGATAAAATATTTAGTTAAATAAAGATCACAATTTACACGTTAAACTACTTGTATAAGGGACACATAATAACAGGTTAAAAAAATATAATTACTATAAAATTATCGACCTAAACATTAAAGCTATTTATGTATTCGTCATACGAATAAAATACATTTTTGGTTAGATAATTTTTGCACCAACTTTTAAAGTGCGGCTCTTGTAGTTGTTGAATCTGAATAGGCAACATATTGAAACATTTTATACAGTGATAACGAATACCTGGTTTACTTTTCGACAATCGAAATCGTTGCAATCTTACTTCATTTTTGGTTCGAGTTTCATGGTCGGGATAAGTTTTGTTAAAAGTATATTCACCAAGATTACGTTTAATATACAAAAGGCACTCCATTATAAAAATACATGGAACTGTAAGAATTTTTTGTGTTTTGAAAGCATGTCGGCATTCTTCCCTGTACTTAAGTCCAGCAAGTACACGAACAGCTCGTCTCTGCATTCGAAAGATATCACTCATAATAGGAGAGTGACCCCATAGAATTATACCATATAATATATGGGAGTTCATATATGAGTAGTAAATATGAATTAAGAATTGTGAACCGACTGATAGTGATAAATATCTAAGTAAATAGATATTCTTCGACAGTTTCTTTTCTAATTCGAGCCCATGGGATTGCCAGCTTAAACATGTATCAATTGTAAGCCCTAAGAATTTACCTGACTGATTTTCAGATCCTTTCTTTAATGAAAAATTCATTTGTACTGTTTTCTGATTATTTAATTTAAGTTAATTACAATTGAACCATGAAGATGCTTTCATCATTTGTGATTTTAAAAATTCACTGACATTATCTCTGGAAGTTCCTTTCAAACTGATACTCGTATCATCTGCATAGAGTACTACTGAAGCTGTTGGAAATTGAGCTGAGAGATCATTAATATATATTAAAAATAGTAAAGGCCCTAGGATCGACCCTTGAGCCACACCATGAGCAATCTTACGCTGACTAGATAATTCCCCATTGAAAAAAACACTTTGCTTACGGTTGGTCAAATATGACATTAGTAAGTTGCAACTAATAGGACTAAAATTATAAAAATATAACTTTTTAAGCAATGTTTCGTGATTAACGCAATCAAAGGCTTTACTTAAATCAAGCAAATTACTAATTACAATTTCATTATTTTCGAAGCCATCAATTATATAATTTAAAAATTTACTGATTGCCATAGTCGTTGATTTACCATGCCTGAAACCGAACTGGCAGTCATTAAGTATACGGTAGAGTCAAACCGATGTTTCGTTATTTGTTCGGTTAAAATTGATTCGATAATTTTTGAAACAGCTGGGAGTATTAAAATGGGGCGATAGTTGGTTTCGTTTTTATCGCCCTTTTTTAAAATTGGTACACATTTTGCTATTTTTAATGCATCTGGAAAAATGCCCATTTTAATACATCGATTAATCAAAAATGTTAATGGACTAATTAAAACGTCAATTGCGATAGTAATAATTTCAAGGTTTAAGTCGTATAAATCCCTACTTGTATTTTTCTTTAATTTCAATATTGATACTTCTTGAAACTCAAAATAGGGATTATTTTTAATATCAGATCTCATCATCAATCGTATAGGATCCTGGTCACAATCAGGAATGGACTCAATAATAGTTTGGGCTACATTTGTAAAAAAGTCATTAAAGTCATTGGCTGATACATCTACATTATCAGATTTATTATTGTTCGTTTGAATTTTCATATACAAACACATTATCTTTTTAAAATTCGCTTCGAATGGTCGCAAAGAAGAAATTGGGTTTGCGAAATATCTAATATGTCATTTCCCGGCTTTAGCAACAACAAGAAAGATTATGAAGCCATTGGAAAAATCGGCCGATCTTATTCCCCAACAAATTGCAAAATTTTGTCAAAGGGTAGGGTAACTGGAAAGCCTATTGCCTTCGACCTAAATTCAGTGACACTATCACGTTCCCTAAATATCTGCATCCAAGTTTTTATTTTAAAAATAAAATAATACTAATGGCAGTCTTAGGATATGAAAGGCAAATGTGCTCATTTATTTGAGCTGATCGTTTTTGATTATAATTTAAGTGAGCTTCATAATGATGGTTGCGACTGATACTACGTGGTAATTCATAATGAACACTGAAGAAAACACTATGTTTTTAACTACTATAATTTATTATAATATATAAATATACACGAATTAAGTTTCGATTTTTTATAGTCATTATTAAGTGAAACCGTCAAAAGTCGTAACTTAAGTCGTATTACTATATTTGTCTACTTAACGTTATATTCTCCCCCAATGGTGCAGCCGCAAAGAATTAGTGGCAGGATTATATCTGGTGTTTCTTTGAATGTCTTCGTTTCCTAATGGGTCTAACTGTTATCAGTTTGGTCTTCTTATGACATGAAGCTGGTTGTGCTGCTGATGATCACGTAGGTTCCATCTCTTTTTGGTGCGAGTTTTGAGGTATACTGCCTCTGGGCATTATTTAATGCGTGCGTCTCTACCTAGTCATTATTATGGAATGATGGACTGAGAAGGCTGTGCCGGTTAGGGTACTCCTTTCTTGTTTGGGCTACCTCCAATAAGGTTAACTTCTTCGACTATATTTAGCAATTTTTTCAGGTAGGGAGTCATCTTAACTTCAAAATTCTCGCTGTCTTCGTCTTGGCGTAAGTCTCGATTAATAACCTCTGGTTTATATAGTTCTCGGGCAAAGGTTGGATAAACAGGTGAATAACTGATGTTAAATACTAATGCAATATTAATCGAAAATCAGATTAAATGTAATTTCTTGGGCCAGCTGGGGTGATCACGGATTTCTTCATTCAACGGAGTTGGCTTTTGGGTGGTAAGCTTGAGCTCATTGATGTTGAGTTCCAAAACGAATGTAACGTGTTACAGTATGGCACCAACGAACTATCGGTCACGATTTTCTTTGGGAATTCTTATCGAAGAAAAAAATCGTTGGATGAGCTTTCTGGCACAACACACGTTTGTAGCAATTTAGATGTCAGGTGTTCAACAATCAAGATCGTCGTCTCTCCTTCTCGGTACGTCGGCAGAGGTCCATATAGATTAAAGGTGATGACTTCGAATCGCTAATTTAGAGGCATTGTTTGCAATAATCTTGCTGGTTTGCTGTTGGAGACCCTTCTTCGGGTATGTCGTGAAAGGCGTGTAATACTTGCTGAACTCCACTTTTGGTTACGACCTGCTGATCGTCTTTGGATTCACCTTCGGGGTCGTATCTGCTAAGAACTCTTTGAAACATGACATAAAACGTGACGTGTGTCACAGCGTCAACTGTGTTTGTGGGCTTGTCCAGCATTTTCACTCAATTTTGGTGGATTTCTTTGTTAAAATATTATACAATTTGGTGACCATATTGAGCTAAATACACTTATTACATTTGATATTGAACGGTTTTGTCGGTATCGTCATTTAAAGTTTATATTTGGAAGTGTGATCGTGGTCAATGAAAAATAATATGCGTTTTGATGTATTTTAATGCTAGTGTTTTATTTTTTAGATTTGTTTCTTTCCCTCTGTTCTCTATCCTTTGTTTCACTTTTATGTAATCTCTATGGTCTATTCTGTGTTATCTTATGTTAGTTACTATGAACGATCATACAGTGTTATTTCCAATTCCATTTTATAAATTAAATTTATATTTTATTATTCATGTTTGGTAAACCTGAAAACAGTAAACAGATTAATTATTCATCTACAGGAACTTGTGGGAATATAGTAGCCAACAAAACTACATGTTTAGAGTGTGGAAAATACTGCTATCCAGCTTGCATTAAAAACACAGCTGCGATGATAATGGGAATATAATATCTAATTTAATCCAAAAAAATCCGTTCATTCGCTTACAGATAAATTTGATATTCTATGCAACGAAACTAGTGAATTAAAATTCTTATTTCTGAAATGAGACTCTTAAAAGATGATAACTTTAAATTACGAGCTTATATGGATAATTTACTGTCAAGAATAAATAATTTAGAAGTAAGTAAAAGTTTTACAATAAATAATTTGTATGATTCAAATCGAATTGTCGATGAGATCAACAATCGAGGAAGCATTTTCAACTTGAAAGAATCAGATTCTTTCCAAATATCTAATATAAAAGAGGATGACATTACTAGATTGATAATAAAATTATTATTAAAACTGTATATCGCCTTGAAAAAAAAATCGCAATCATCTTAAAGGTAATCTTAGAGTCACCCCAAAATACTTATTTAATTTTATGGAATAAACAAAAAAATCCCCAACTAAAAATTGAATCCTACTTGACTCCTATGCAGAGAGACAATCTCAATAAAATAATATTGAAATTAAAAGCAAGGCAATTTAATGGTGAAAATTTAAAATTAAAGTATACAAATGGCTCTTTCACAATTATTGCATTCTTACATCAGAAAACTTATAAGTTCCTAACAGAAAAACACCTTACATTTTCAAAATTTAAATGTCTATTGCCAAAATGTTCGTGGATTGAATATTAACAGTCATGACTTTTGTATACATATGGAGACCAATAAATATGATATAGTCGCTATTACAGAAACTTGGCTAAAACTAGGATTTTTTAATAAAGGATTATTTCCAAACTGTGTTACGTAATAATCGAACAATAAAAAAGGTGGTGGTGAACTTATAGCAATTCTGAACACTTTTAATCCTAAACAGATTGAATTGAATCTACCAGCAATACTTAACATCGATGCCGTAGCTGTTAAAATTACTGTTCAGGGAAACGATTTTATTATATACATATGTTCATATATCCCTCCAAGTACAACAACAAATAATTACTCAGGTTTCTTTAAACACATCAAGACCAAATTATCTATAAAAAGTAGTTTAATTGTTGGCGATTTTAATTTAACCAGTTATTGTAACAAACAGTTTCTAATACGTTCTAGTGAATTAGCTTTAAAAAATGTGCAAAAAAACATTGAAAACCTTAAGTGTACTACTTAAGGTATTCAATGTTTTTTGCACATATATTTTATATTTTGTTATGAAGAGTCGATATCAAAGGATCCTACTCAATTTTGGACATTTGTTAACAAGAAACGCAATTCTTCTAAAACTCCCGGCGAAGTGATTCAAATCCTGATGAAATACATAAAAAGAAACGCTATTTTATTCATTACTTTTCTATTTATGTTTATTTTTACTATCTATTCCTAATGTTTCAACTAGATTCCTTCCCGCGGTCCTGTTGGGTGTCACAGCGTATCCCTGTGTAATTTCCCTTCGCTCTTTTTATATAATTTAATTAACATATTATTATTACTCGCTCATAATACTCTGTATTAACTGTAACAAAACAATTAATGGATTGTCAGACAAATTTATTATATGTGATGGCTGTAATAGAAATATACATATTTGTTGAATTTGGTTCTCGTTTATCACGTGGTGAAACATTTTTTAATAGTAACCCAAGTGCCTTTCTATAAACAATCCTTACTAGAAATATCCAATGTTCGGAACTAACCGCTCCTGAGCTGAAGTGTCTTGAGTTACGTCAAAACTGTAGACGCAGAATTAAATATATGTGCATTGACTGTGAACAGGGAGTCCATCAAATCCCGAAACTTGTCGCGCTTATTCATGACCTAAAAGCGGAAAGTAACAAACTCAAGGATCACACTGCAACGAATGTATTACCCTCGGATGTACTGAGAGCACAAATTATCGAAGAAACCATCGCCGAAATTACAGAGCGCACCAAGCGATCGCAAAATATAATTTTGTACGGTTTTCCCGAACAGGGCAATTCTTCAAAGAATCACTTAGAGAATCACATGTGCAGCTTGTTAGTAACGTACTAACGAAAGTGGATATTACTGAGCTGCCAGTGAAACCCCAACGTCTGGGAAAGTTTGATATTTCTAAACGCAACTCACGTCCTCTAAAAATTCGTCTTAGCTGTCCTGATGCTGCTCGCAAAGTTATAAGAAACTTTAATCATATCAGGAATAACCCTGAATTTTCTGGGATATCGGCCTCGCTGGACCGTACTCCCAGACAAATAGCTTACTATAAACACGTGAAAAATGAACTTAATAGGTGCTTAAGCGATGGCGAGGCCAATTTAAAAATATTTGACAAGAATGGAGTACCTAAGGTGTCTAGGGCATCTACATCGGAAAACAAGACACCCAAAGCAATAAGTTTATTTTACCAAAACGTTCGGGGTCTAAACTCCAAAGCTCAATATTTTTTTTTAAATTATGCCTTTCTTTTGAACGTCGACATATTTTTATTGACCGAAACGTGGTTAAACGACTCAGTTTTCAATCAAGAATTATTTCTGCCTAATTATACAGTCATTCGTTCAGACAGAGATTTCTCGGCAGCCAACCGCTCGAAAGCGCTTGCCTTGTGTAAAACCTTTATATGTACGGTTATTGATTCTACCAACATAGCAAATGTTGTACCTCTGATATAATTAATACATTGCACCTGTTACGTTGATTCCGTTGTCGTTATCATCGGAGTTGTGTATATCCCGCCGGATTTACCTACCAATGACTGGGAAATTTTTACATCCCCATTGGAACCCTACCTGCTTGACCTTAGATTTCTTCTTATTGGGGACTTTAACTTGCCATCAGCCTTTAGTGAAAACGCACCGTTGAATAGTAAAGTGTCCTGTTTTAGGGACTTCACGGAAATTCTCAACATTAAACAACACAACAACATCCCAAATAGTCATAATAAGATTCTAGACCTTGTTCTTTCGCTCTGATTTTCCGCTTGTGCGTGAGGATATCTTTCACTCTGCCCTTGAAATTACCTTTACTTGTGGTCTAAAACCTAACGAATTTTCCTTTCCCTTAAACGATGACAAGAGGTACAATTATCATAAAGCCAACTTTATTTCTTTATATGAAGCACTTACGCAATTAGATTGGAGTATCCTTGAGACCATTCATGCTGTTGATGTGATGGTTGCTACGTTTTACGATATACTCTATGCTATGTTGGATAAACACGTATCTAAAAGCCGTTCTAACAAGTCAAAATTCCCACCATGGTTTACCGCTGAAATCAAGGCTAATATAAGTACAAAATCTTCACTTAGACATAGGTGGTTAAAAACACTTGACCCCGCCCTCCTATTAGAGTTTAAAAGGCTTAGCCATTTAATTAAACTCCAAATCTCCGATGTGTATACCGATTTCGTGCAACGATCTGAGTCAAACATTAAAAGGAACCCTTTTAATCTTTGGAAATTTATGGCAAGTAAATGTGGAACAACTCGAATGCCAGGAAAGCTACATAACTATTCCCGTGGATTATCTAAACCAATGGACATAGTCAATGGTTTTGAATGGTTTTGCGGACACCTTTCTCAGTAACTACAGTGATGCCTTCACGCCTACGTGTCATACTGACTCAGCTATATATCCACCTTTCTCACTTGCATGTGTTAATGAGGCACAACTTATATCAATAATGGCTCAGCTCCCCAATTTCCAAGCTTTCTAATCCGAGACTGCAGATACGCTTTAACCAAGCCACTATGTTAACTGCTCTATTGCTACAAGCCATTTCTACCTGCTGGAAAATCGCTATTCTCTGTCTGATATTCTATCTACGGATATTCACAACTACCTCCCAATCTCAATTCTATCTAATTTTGCCAAAGTACTCGAAACGGTGCTACATAGTTCTATTTTTAAGAGTATTTGTTCATATATTTCTCCTTCCCAACATGGGTTCATGCCTCGTCGTTCTACATTAACGAATCTTGCTGTCATATCTCAATATCTTGCTGAAACATCGACAAGCGCAGTCAAGTCGACGTAATTTATACCGATTTTTCACGCGCGTTCGACTCTATTGATCATTCTCTGTTAGTTAATAAACTTAGCTCCTTTGGTGCTGCAACGACAGACATTAAGCTTATTAACTCCTACTTACGCAAACGTTCGTGTTATGTCTCATATAATGGCTTTCAATCGAATGTATTTTGCCCTCCCTCGGGTATTCCACAGGGCTCTTACCTGGGACTCCTTCTTTTCAACATTTTCATCAATTACATTCTCGTGCGGATCAATTGTCCTGCATTAGAATACGCCGATGATATTAAAATTTATGCGAACGTGGAGCCACAGTCTGACATCCACAGCCACAAACTAAATTTAAACATCATTTCTGACTGGTGCTCCAATGTCAACATCAAACTTAACACTGCCAAGTGCCACATTATTCACTACAGTCGCTTGCGCAATATGTTATTATCTGATTATTATATTGCAAATAGTCCGATTTCCTGTGTTGATATTATCAAAGACCTTGGTGTTATCTTTGACAAAAAATTTACCTTTGTGGATCACGTGGATTCTGTCCGCTCGGCTGCTTCTAAATCGTTAGGTTTCATACTCAGAACCAGCAAGGATTTTCTCAACACTTATGCTATTAAATCATTGTTTCACGCATTCGTGCTATTGGTTATATGTTATAGGTTAAGTAGGGTCTTAGTGAGGTGTGTTAGCCTCTCATGAACTGCGACCTAACAGATCTATTGTTCTACCCTTAACCAATCACTTGCCAAGCAGTCCCACGTTCACCATGAACCTGGTAATTATCTTGGGGGTGATAATGCTCACTTCTTCGGGGGATTATCGGTCCCTGCCGAAGTGTGAAAGACGCTTGTGAGCAATCGCGACACAAGTGCATAGTATGTGCTCGGTAGTTTCATCGGCTGAATCACACAATCTGCAGTTTCCACTTTCCTCTTTTCCCATTTTCTACAAATGGTATCGGAGGGCAAAATGCCCTGTCATGAGTCCGGTGAAAGTTCTTAGCTCGTTCCTTGTGAGTTCAAGCACCTTGTGGCCGTGATCGAGTATCAGGAGTCGTTTTGATTGACGTAGACCTGGTACATTGTTCCAATGCTTACGTCTTCTGTCCTCTTCTCATTTTAGCACCTTCTCTCTTCTATGCGCCATGGGGAGTCCACAAAACGGCTCTGGTCCTATATGAGTGGCATTTGCACCTCTTTTTGCGAGTTCATCGGCCACTTCGTTGTCTTTAATATCCTTGTGCCCTGGGACCCACATGAGGGTCAACAAGTTGTTCTTCGCCAGTTGCGAGAGGGATATTCGACATTCCCAGACAGTCCGTGAGCCGTGACTATAGGCTCGAACGGCCTTTAATGCGGCTTCGCTGTCTGAGCAGATGTATATATGCGCGCCATTTAGGTGCCTATCCAAGCATTCTCTGGCGCACATATCAATTGCAATCGTTTCCGCTTGCAATATCGTGGGCGACATGCCCAGAGCCATGAAGCTCCTGTGGTTTTGGTTAGGGCCATAAATGCCTATTCCAGTACCTCTGGTATTTTGGCACCATCGGTGTACCAGGCTGATATCCCTTGTCCAAACTCCTTGACTCTCATCAAAGCCGTTTTGGGGCCCTCGATCGACACTTAATCGGTAATTCGAATTCGAGCTTCCTGGACATAATGTCCGTCGGTTTGGACAGAAGGGCCGGGTCGATTTGCTGCAGTATTTCTAAGTGTCCTGTCCAGTCCCCCGGCAGTGTTTTGTTCCTCTGGTGTAGTCGGAGGGCTGCCATAAGTCCCTCTTTTTGTACCACTAGATGGAGCGGTGTGATACCAATGATTGCCTTCATTCCCGTGGTTGGGGTCATTTGCATGGCCCCTGTGATGCTTAGACATGCTAAACGTTGAAGCCTACTCAGCTTCTTTTGCGTGTCTAGTTTTTGGGTCTTCGGCCACCACACGAGGGCAGCATAGGTGACAATGGGCATCACCGCCGTTCTATATAGCCAATACGTAATCTTGGGCTTTAATCCCCAGGTTTTTCGCATAAGCACATGCTGATTCCTCCACTTCGTTGGAGAGATTTATCTCTATTCCATTCAGCGAAGGAGCCTTTATGTGCAGCTTCCTCCTTCGTGTGAATGGAACTATGATCGTTTTATTCGGGTTGATAGTTAGTCCTTCCCGAATACACCAGTTATTGATGCTATTCAGTGCTCTTTGCATTAGGATTGTAAGAATGCCTTCATGCTCGCTCCTGATTATTACGGCGATGTCATCTGCGTAGCCTTGGGTTATAAAGCCCTTTCCATGCAGTTCATCCAGGAGTCCATCCACCACTATTGACCATAGTGTGGGGGACAACACTCCCCCCTGAGGACACCCGTTTGTTACAGTCATAGATACTGTGGATCCTGCTAGAGAAGCCGTTACTAATCGGCTTTGAAGCATTGCCACCACCCATCTTATCGTGGAAGGGTATAGTCCTTTATTTATAGCCGCTCGTTTTATTGCAGAGAATGAGGTGTTGTCAAAGGCCCCCTCTATGTCTACAAATATTCCGATTGATATTTCCTTGTATAGGATGGCTCGTTCTGCCTCTTTGACGAGGTGATGTAGAGCATCGACGGTGGATTTGCCAGCTTGAAATGCGAATTGCTTGGCATTTAAGGGTGTTCTTATAAGTGAGTCACCCTTTATGTGCTCGTCGATTATTTTCTCCATAGCCTTTAGGAGAAAAGAGATTAGGCTTATGGGTCGATATGATTTAGGTTCATCTAGAGGCCTATTGCCCACTTTAGGTATAAATACCACTTTTGCCTCCCTCCACAACCGGGGTATATACCCTAGTGCATTACTTGCTTTATATATCTCCCAGAGTCCTGGAGCAATTGTATCCAAGCCGCGTTGTAGTAGCGCGGGGAAGATATCGTCCATTCCTGGGGATTTATATGGCTTGAAGCTGTTTATGGCCCAAGTCATTTTGCTGAGCGTGAATATTTTCCCCGCTAAGCAGCGCCTGTCACGGTTGGAACAGTGAGCCACTGAGTCGGTACTAGCCACAATTGTGTTTTTAGTCACTACTTTTGATCCCGGAAAGTGAGTACCTAGGAGTAGCTCTAAAATTTCCTGTTGATCTTTGGTGTGACTGCCGTCAGTTCGTTTTAAGATGCCGACCGCATTGGTATGGTCCTTTGATAGGAACTTTCGGAGTCTATTTGCTGGGGTCAGATTGTCGATCCCCACGCAGTAGGCCTTCCAGGCCTTTCGTTTAGACTCCCTCAGTTGCGGAAGTCCTGAGTCGATCCAATTCCTTGTTCCACCAAGGAACGTTTCTCGAGAAGTTTACCTTATTTACCGGGCAGCTTTTCTTATAGGCTGCTACGATTGTATCGCTTAGGTTAGTGAGGCTTGTTCTAACTCCTCTATGGTAGCGATGTTGTATTGGAGTTCGGACAATAGACACTCGTTATATAATGTCCAGTCCGTTTTTCGTGGCACTCTGCACTCTGCTATTTCCGTACTCCCAGCTTCCATACCGAACGCGATCGTTTGATGGTCCGACATGAAGGGCTCTGAGAGTACACACAAATTTTCTATCAATTGCGCGCCTTACGCTGTGGCTAAGGTCAAGTCAAGTACCTCTTGCTTTATTGCGTTTATAAAAGTGAGTTTATTCCCCCTGTTTAAGATGTCTAGATTGCTAGCGCATACATAATCAAGAAGGAACTTACCCATGTTGTTGATATCTGAGCTGCCCCATACTGTGTGGTGCGCATTAGCGTCGCAGCCCATGATAAGATGTTTCCCATTCTTGCGGCACCAGTCCGTGAGGTTCTTTACTGCCTCTGGTGGTGGGCTGTCTTCGTCCCCTGGAAAGTAGGCTGAGGCAAATACAATTTGCCTCTTGGCATCTCCTGTTGGTACATCCACGACCGCTGCCACTAGGTCCTGGGTGACGAACTGTGGAATGGAAGCATAATTTGTATCTTTCCTGAAAATCAGGGCGTCCCGTGGCCTGACGAACGTAGTATTACATACCAGATAGTACGATGGGTTCTGAAGTCCTTTAATCGCCCCTCCGTGAACCCAGGGCTCTTGAATTAGCCCTATTTGGACGTTCCCCTGCTGCTTAAGACACTTGATGCTGCCTTTGAGTGCTGCAGGTTGATTTGGAGGCACTGCCACTTACCCTTCATTTTTGGGCCTTGGAATGTCCCCCACCTCTGGCATCCTTCAGTTTGTCCTGGGGCATAATCCTGCCCTTTGGACGCACATCAGCCTGCTTCTTGGGTGGACTCTTGGTCAGACTTTCCCTTGGAGCCTTTCTGATCCCTGGAGGCTTGCTTGTTGGCCTCTCCGGAACCAGTTGCGGATTGCAACGGCGGATTTTTACCCTGATCCAGGGGCTCTTTGGAGCTTGAGGCTCCTGCCCTTTCATCAGGCTTGTCCTGCTTCGCCTTCGTAATTGCGTTTTTTTAAATTTCTTCATGGACAGAGCATCCACGGAGAAGGTAACCTCTTGAGTAGGTCCAGCGGCCATCCTTCTTAATACCCTCCAGTTAGAGGCATCGCATCTATTCTGGACTGCAATCAGTTGCAGGATAGTTCATCCCTGTACTCCGGATTGTCCGGAAAATATCCCACTAGGATATAGTTGTGCGGCATTTCCTCCGCTCCAACAACTTTTAGGGCTGCACCTTCCCAGGGGACGATCTCATTCTGATGCGACTTCAGCCACGTTACAGTAGCTTCGTTGCGGCAGGTGATCCCGATCCACCCAGGTCGCTTGTGAATCCCAAGGAATCTAGAGTCTTCTTCATTCCCCTTTTTTAGGACTATATCCATGATATACTCCAGTGTGGACTCTATTTGTTCCACTGACAGGAGAGTAGCAGGGTAGTCCTTTGCCATAACACCAACCTTTAGTCCTTTTACGGCCTGACTCTAAGATGCCATGTTTTGGAGATTTTGCTTCCCTTCTGTGTCGCCACTCGGGCTTGTGCTTGTGAGAGCCTTGGTTTGCCCCTGCACCTGCTTGAGTGGTGATATGCTGCTCGTGGAGGACTGTACAGTCCCTTTCGCACGTTTGGCTGGCGTACCCTTCGGCGTACTGCCGTCCGAACGGGTACGGTTTTGGTCTTTTGCTTACGCGCTGGACCGAAGGGCTGTAACGCCTTATCTGCTGCCTCTTCCCGCAGCATGCCCTTGCTGATGAGGTATTTAAACGTCTTCTTCGCAGCACCGCTTAGGCGCGGCTTGCGGGCTGGAGGTCCTTGACTTTTGCCCAGCCTCATCTCCACTGCTGGCTAGGAGTAGTTCCTCCCTGTCGGTCTCAGGCACTAAGTCCTTTCCCGTGGCAAGGATTTCACACTCCATCGCCGTAGTTTTGTCCTTTGAGGGGGACGAGCCCTTATTTGTTGTTTCTTGGTTCATTATTGATCCCACGAGAAGCTAGGGAAATAAACGCATTCGTACTAAGTAAAATGGAATATTGTGGCCTAATTTGGTATCCAATCTGTCCGAATCGCTCTCTGCCACTTGACCGCCTTCACCGCAGGTTTTTTAAATTTCTCTCTTTTAAACCAGGTGGTATGTATCCGCCTAATGGAATTCCTCAGGTTGAACTACTCGAACGACACAAAATAGTATCCCTAACCTCGAGACATGACAAACGCTGGGCGATGTTCCTGTGGAAATTAATACATGGTCTGATTGATTGCTCGCAGTTATTAGCTGGGATTCCCTTTCATGCACCAAGTCTCCCTATGAGATTTACCTCCACCTTCACGCTGCCTACCGCTCGCACCAACGTTCTGCAGGGAGCCCCAATTATGGTGCTTTGTCGCTGTGTTGAGAAGTGGTTCTAGGATATTTTTCTCTAATTTTGTTTTTATGTTATATTCTACTTTCACTTAAACAGTGTTTAGTACGGGGAGTATTTGTTTTAACTGTTAGCTGGAGTTTTTACATTATAATGTAAAACATAAGTGCAGAAACGCTCATAGAGATTTATTTTTCTCATTATTTATTATCATTATTAATATTGCACTAAAAATTTCAATATTTTCAATTTGCACATATGAAATATAGTATTATTTCGTCACCAGGCAATAGTACTTTACCTATGTGTCTTATATGTAGTAAAACGATGTCAAACGATTCAATAAATCCTTCTAAGCTTAAGAAACTTTTAATAAAATTCCAAAGTGGCAAATGATAAGGATTTAACATTTTTTCAAACACTCAAAGAAAAATATTTGAAAACACCAACATTTCAAGAACTCAAAGGGACATTTAATAGAGATGACAATGGACTGCGTGCTTCTTATAATAATTCCACATAGTAATATTACTGTGCGAAGAAGGATCGACGAAATGGCTCAGTTTGTAGAAAACTCTTTATGTGACTACTTTATAACATCTTAATTCTATATACAGTTTGACGAATCAACTTTACTAGAAAATGAAGCTTAACTTTTAGTTTATGTGAGATTTATAAAGAAGTAATAATTTCCCAAGAATTGTTATTTGCTAAATGTTTGGAAACTGATACGCAAGGTGAAACGTTATTTACTGAATTTAAAAGATTTTTTGATGTAAAAACTCTACCCTTGATTAATATCATCTTCGTTGCTACTGACGGTGCTCCGGCAATAGTAGGATGACACAGAGGCTTTCTGGCATGTATTATCGGTACATTGTATCATTCATCGACATCATTTGATCACAAAAAACCTATCAAAAAGAATGCCTTAAATGAGAGATTATTTGCTCAACTTTGTTTGGAAAATGATGATGATTATATTCGTTTACTACTTAACACAGAAGTACGTTGGTTATCTAAAGGTGCATGTTTGCGTCGCTTTTATTCGCTGTTTGATTCAGTGTTGTAGAGTAAAGATTTGCGGTACAATTTAATTATCGCAAAAAATGACATCGCTTATATGACTGATTTATTTGCCAGATTTAACGAGACTAATTTGAAACTACAAGGTAACACATTAAATTTGATCAAAAGTAAAAGTGTAATATCTGCGATTGTTGCAAAACCTTTGCTGTACAAATAAAAGTTGGGAAGAGGAGAATGTTCTCACTTTCTAAATATTTCAAAATTACAAAATAGAGATGAAAATTTGTTTGCTTATTGTCAACACTTAACGGCGCTTCATTCGGACCTTAACCAAAGATTTCTTTACATGAATATTTCCTACCGGGTGTTGAACCCTTTTGCAGGTAGTCAAACTCAGAGTACAAATACAGATGAAGACATACTAATACAGGAGCAACTTATTGATTTATCCACAAATGAGGAGCTGAAACCATTGTTTAAACAAGAATACGTACGACAACTTCTGGTTACAAAAACAAATCTCAATTTTATATCCAGCATTATGGGTTATTGTACAGAAGTTGTTGATTGCAAAAAAAAATCGACTAGAAATTAGTACTCGTGGGGATTTGCGGTTACTACTCACAAACCATCCCATCAGGTTCATCTAAGTCATTAATTTCTTTTTGTGTTTTAAAACAAGTTATAAGTTCAATAAATACTCTTCAACAAAATGTTTTATTTATATTTTACTTTTACGTCACGATTTACCATTCAAGATATCAAAGATAAATTTGTAATTTTTCTATTATGCATTTATGTAGTTTTTTCACTCAGGGGTCCGTGGGCAAGTTTTGAGTATGAAAAGGGATCCATGAGCCAAAAGAGTTTGGGAACCACTGTTCTAGATGATAGCTTGCAGGTTCTCGTCTGCTTCTTGTGTCTTAGTTCTATTCCTCCGCGACAGGTGCTCAGATGAACTTCGACGTAGGAAATCGGCTGGTCCTCTTATTCTTCCAAGTATGTAGTCGATGATGAGAGTGTGCATTTGAAGCAACCAATAATTTCTTTAGGACTTCATCAGAAGTACTCAACAGGGTGTTCCTTTTCTTTTTCCACCTGAACGAGAATGGCTTATATAGTATACTCTCTACGGTCGATGCATATTGTGAAAGCCACAAGGCCACAAGGAGGTCGCAGGTAAAAAAATTACCATTAAATATTTCTTATTTTATATTTATAAATGAACAGGATAGACAAACAAATTGTACACAAATGCGTATGTAACCATATTTATATATTTACTTTTCTAACTTTCATAGTAGAAAAATCGTGTATAATCCTCTTAAAATTTATGTTATTTGTAATTTCTTGTTCTATGGACAATATTGCAAGATGTTGCAGTCTCAAATCACTCATTATGGAACGAAGATAATTTTTTATCAACTTTAATTTGGAGACAACTAGCGACGCTAATATCAATTGTTAAAAAAATCTTGGCAAAATTACAATATTGGGTACAGAATTTTCCAATCTATAGTGTTGAATAAATTTAAATAGATCAAGAGAGCCTTCAACTTCGTCTTTCCAACGTTTTGCCTGTTCTTGTAGTACAGGTACAGCCATAAAAACATGGATCCTTTTCTTTTCAATATGGAAGTGTTCTTTATCAATATCAATAAAAAAAAATTACAGAAAGAAACTAGTGTTGCTTTGATAGCCTTGCTATTTTGTAACACGCAAATTACTTTTGTATTATTCAATGCCTGTCGAAGTATTAGCTAGAGAAGTAGTTGTTTCAACGGTGATTTGTTCTTGTAGTCTTAGTAAGACTTATTTGTTGTAGATTTTACGAAAATATATTCGTGTTTTTTCTATGATTAATATCAATAAACTCATTTATTTGACATTCAAATTCTTTATTTAGTAACTGATGAAAACGTTCTTTTATTTCTTTTATAATCCAATCCATAGATAAAAACATGTCTTCGTACTTCTTGATCTAAGGATAGCCCCACGTCTCGTGAATTTTCCCCACTTTTTTTTTCTCCTTCTAACTCGACGTTCAGTCGTTATCTCCAACTCTTCATAAATTATATTGGCTGCTAAAACAACGTTTTATTTTAGCGCATCTCTTTGTTCCATGAAATGGATTTGCAAAGAATTTTGTTTTATATGGCATTAACATTTAACCCTTTTATTTTCAGGTATTTTTGCGCGTCATTAATTTCGGACGGATTCCTTCAAATTGAGATAACAGAAAATTAAAAGATTGTATTGAATTGAGAAATATTCCAGCATCTAATCTCATTTTACTATTTTCTTCTTCCAAGGCGCTTAAAATGTAAAAAAATGTTTTTTTACTCTAGTTACTGCTTCTGCTCTAGCGCTCAAGCGAGTTACTATCCTACATTTAATACCTTGGCCAGTGACAGAAAGTTAAACATCTCATCGACGAGTAGAAGAAGAAAACAGTGAAAATAACTGCTTGATAGTTCCAAAAAAATGTTATGGAATCGATAGCAGTAGAAGCAGCTTGCAAACATGCCAGGTTTAAAGAATTATTTTATATGGTACAAATTTTGCATTGGGATCGCCATTCAAGATGGCGGGCGATACAGTTTTGCTCGATGAGAGTGCTATAAATTTAAAATGTTGTACTAAGATTCAGTGCAAAATTTTAGTTTGTGTAAATGTGGAAATGCATTCCACAATAGCTGTGCTAAAGTTAAGTGCCTAAAGCAAATAGATGCCACTAGATTGGTTTGTTGTGCCAACGTGGATGATGTTGAGGTTAATCACTACTTCACTGAGAGGGAGAATAAGATGTTGGTCCGCGAGGTGAGCCTGCTAAATAGTATAATTCAAGAAATGAAAGAAAAGTACAGTGTGTTGGAAGAAAACTGCGATCTACTAAGGCAGAAAATATCTATATTTGAAACCGGTCGCGTTAATAATGCAATTAGCGGGGACACAAACATATCAAACCAAACGGCTAATCTGCCACCGGAGAAGGAACTGCGCACTAAAAAAATCAAAGGTAGATCTCGGGCCGCATCTACTAGTGCCGTTAATAACTCAAATCCAGATATTAGTATATTATCGTGCAGTGATAAGGGGGCCGCCGTGACTCCAAGCCCCCTGAGCCAAGGCGCAGCAGAAAACGCGTGCGCATTTAATAACGCGTGCGCATCAACAGCAAAACGTCAAAACGGCAAAGAGGTTACTCTAAATGTAAACAAACAACAGGAACCGGCTAAATTAACTTACGTCGAAGCAGTGAATCATACAGGTGAGTTTAAACAAGTCACTTATAAATGCAAAACACCGAAAACTAGAAAGAATGTCATCATCGGAACCGGTGCGAACACATCCAAGATTGAAGCAGAACCAAAGAAAACGTGGCTGTGCATTAAACGTCTTAAAACCCATGTAACTACCGAAGACCTACAAGAACATGTTCAACAAATACTCAAGACCAATAATTTTACGTGCGAAAAAGTCAACACAACATATCCAGTATTTAAAATTGGGGCCGACTATACAAACCATGAAATACTTACCGATCCATCCAATTGGCCAGAAGGTGTTATCGTAGAGCGGTATATTTTTCGAAGAACACGCCAAAAATCGGGTAATAAATAATCATAAACAAATTCCGTATTTAAAATTAAATTTATTATTTTACAATATGCAATCATTAAGAAACAAAATCGCTGTATTAGAAGCAACACTTCATGAACATAATAATACATTCGATGTTGTATGCCTCAGTGAACATTGGCTTAAAACACACGAAATTACTACCCTTAAATGAGATAATTACCAATTATCTGCTTACTTTGCACGCACTAAGTTTATTCATGGAGGTGTATTGCAACTTCCTAAACTGAATCATTCATTTAGAATCCTAGACAATCTTAATTCATTATCCAAAGAGAAAGAATGTGAAATAGCTGCTATACATCTCCTGGATTATAATATTAATATTATTACCATTTATCGTTCTCCCCACGGGAACTTCTTTGAATTTTTGCGCATATTTAATAATTTGCTCGACAGATTAAATACTAATATACACGTTATTATTGGTGGGGATTTTAATATTAATTTCAATTTAAATGATTACCGTTCATCATCATTTTGTGACTTATTAAAAATCTATGGTCTAAGTAGTAGAGTAAATTTTAATACAAGGCTAAACAACCGTATAGATAATATTTTTACAAATATTGAAAATGAAAATTGTAACACGACTCCCGTAGACTTTGATTTTTCTGATCATGTGGGTATTTGGGTTAAGATATGCTTACCTAATATTTGTAAACATAATTTAAAACGTACGGTAAGACCATACACTCAATACGGCCGTTTTAAATTATTTTCTGTTTTAGAGAGTACTGATTGGGGCTTTGTTGATGACATTAGTCTGGATTTGGAGGAAAGATTTAGGAAGTTTATTAATATAATAGAAGAATCCATAATTCAAACGTTCCCAGTGAAGAGATTTAACAACTCAACTCAATGGAATCAAGCTAACTGGTTCACCAATGTCTTGCGAGAAATGCGTAACACATTAAACCTTATGAAGGAGGCGAGTGTAAGAAATCCTGAATTAAAAATAAATTACAAAAACTATAAACGCAAATACGAACAGGCTATCATTAACACGCGAACAGCATATAATGCAAAGTATGTTGAGAATTCCGGCAATCAGCCCAAAGTACTATGGTCTTTAATAAGACCGCACAAAACGAACTGTGATAAGCAATGTGATATAGATGTAAGTGAATTTAATAAATATTTTTGTGAAATAGCGGAAAAGCTCGTAACTTCTCTGCCTGCAAGTAATATTAATCCAATTAATATACTTAACCAAACGCTAACTAATGCTCCTAACGGTACCTTTAAATTTAAAACTGTAGGCATGGTACATGTTAGAGATATTCTAAACAATTTAAAGCGTTCGCATAGTAGGGATATTTATGGAATGAGCACAGATCTAATAAAAGACGTCTTTAACACCATAATAAGTCCTCTAACAAAGTTATTAAACTACTGCATTACATCTAGCACATTTCCTGTATGCTTACAAAAGGCTCGTGTAATTCCTGTACAAAAAAGGGGGATATTAACGAAATAAATAATTATCGCCCTATCTCTCTTTTACCAGTCTTTTCCAAGATACTCGAAAGGATTCTACTATCTCAAATAACAGACTATTTCGAATCTAATCACTTGCTAAGTCGCCACCAATACGGTTTCCGCAGAGGCAAGTCTACAGGTGATGCAATCACAGCTTTTACACAAGCTGTGTACGATAGTTATGAGAAAGGAGCATACACATTTGTTACCTTTCTTGATCTTACAAAGGCATTTGATTGTGTTTCCCACGACATTCTTCTGCGGAAACTGTACTGTTACAATTTCGAACCAAGCAGTTGTCGAATGATAAATTCATACTTATTGTCAAGGAAACAAATAGTTTTCTTTAACAATAATACTAGCTCTGAACTGCCCATTGAACATGGTATCATCTACATTAACGATCTACCTTCATTTAACTCAGAAGCGTTAACTACTTTATTTGCAGATGACACGACCCTACAATGTTTCTCTGCCGATAAAGAATCCGGGATATCAGCAATCAGTAATTTAACTAATAGAGCAAATACGTGGTTTGCTGCCAACAAACTGACGGTTAATAAAGAGAAATCGAACAATGTAATATTCTCATTAAAAGCTGATACCGCAGAAAGCAATGCCAAATTCTTAGGAGTTTACTTAGATACTAAATTAACTTGGCACAAAAATGAAGAGACGGTCTCCAACAAAGTCTGCAAGAGCATATTTCTCTTAAGACAATTAAAAACACAGCTCCCAAAATATGCTCTTCGAACAGCTTATTACGGTATCTGCCAAGCTCAACTTAGTTATAGCATTTTATCATGGGGTCACTCGAGTGCAATGAGCAGATTATTCGGACTACAAAGACGTGCAATAAGAATAATTGATTCTGTTCCGTACATGGATGATTGTCGGAATTCTTTTATTACATTAAAAATACTACCACTTCCATGCATATACGCGTTAGAATGTCTCACACATGTCCGCAAGAACATTGAATCGTACAAAACTCACTCTGAATGTCATCAACACTGCACCAGATCTAGTGGTCTTTTGTGCACAAACTTCTCTCGCCTAACCAAGTCACAAAATGGAGTTAATTATTATGGCCCAAAACTTTTTAACAAGTTACCTGATCATATCAAGACTCTTCCAATCAATACGTTTAGAAATACTTTGAAATTGTACCTATTACAACAAGCTTATTATAGCATCGAAGAGTGTCTGTCGGGCAGATTTATGTCTTTATGATATGTCCTACTGTTTTAGTACCTATTTGACTGTATTTTTCTGTATATACTATATTTTATATTTTAACACTACGTACTTTTAATTTTACTATTCAATTTCAAATTTTATATTTATTTATACACAAATTTTATTGTTTTTATGTTTCCATTATTGTTTTATCGCTTTTATCTATACACCAATTTTATTGATTTTATTTATACGTTTTTATCGGTTTTATTTATACACAAATTTTATTGTTTTTATTTATACATCATTTTTATCGCTTTTATTTATACTCTAATTTTATTGATTTTATTTATACATTTTATCGATTTTACTAATACACAAATTTTATTAATTTTTTATCTCGGCATCATTTTTATCGCTTTTATTTATACACTAATTTTATTGATTTTTATAAACACAATCTATTAATTTATTTCACACAACAGTTTCTTGCCAATATTACTTGTATAACCTATTTTACTGATTTTATTTTCCATTTACTTAATTTGTTACATTATTTGTACATTATTCTTATTGATTTTAATTGTACATTGACGGTTTTTAGTTATACACGGTTTCAGTCATTTCATCTAGACACTAATGTTATCGATTATTTATGTTTATTATTTATATTTTTTATTGTGATTCTCCCATCACCATCTTATACTTTGTATTGACATGTGTAAACTCTAGTAAGCACGAATAAATATTATTATTATTATATTAATTTAATAAAAGTTTGAACACCGCTGTGCTTTTCTGCTATGACAGCAGCATTATCCTAAGCCTGTCCTATGCAATTTTTTATATCTAATCCGTCATTTTCTAATTTTGTTAAAATCATATTTGTGATTTCCTCAGCAGATTTTCCTTTAGTTTCTACAAAGTTAATAAACGATTCTACAACTTGAACTTGCCATCAATAACTACATATCTAATAATTTGACTGGCTTGATCTTTGTGGGAAATATCTGGAGTGTTGTCAAATATACAAAAGCAATTACCTTGCTTGCTATTTGATCCATAATTGTTTTTCTCACTGCCGTTTCCAATAGCTCTATGAATTCATTTTTAATTTTCGGCGACAATTAGGAGATACTATTTTTATTACCCATATTAATTTTTACAACATGTTCACATAGTACTGGGTCGTACTTAGCCAACAAGTCAACAAGTTCTAGAAAATTTCCTCCATTTTTCATTGAATTGATTTCTTCACGATGACCTGGAAACGCAAAATTTTGTTTCTTATTTCTAATTCCTTCCATTGGGAAAATAATCGAATGTGTAATGGGCTCAACTCGTGTTGACCATTTTCCGTGTTAAAACTTGATTAGCAATGAAAATCAAACAGTTTGCAACAAAAACAATATATACTTTTCTTCGGTGGTGAATACACCATCCATGATCTTAATAGCTTTTTACCATTAGGCAAAATATGAAAAAAACAGTCGCGATTAAACTTTCTTGTTTTACCTTTGGCTTTGATTGTATTACCAGGACGTTTTACTCCTTCACTGAAATCTGCTTCTAAATTTTGAATTAAAAACGAATCTTGACATACCAGGAATACTCTTGTATTGTCGTCAATCTTGTTAGGCTATAATCCAACATCTATCATAGAAATATATGGACTAAATTTGAGTAGCAAACTCTTCATCAGAACTTGAACTTTCTACTTCTTCGCCAGTATGTGAGGCAGGTCTTTCCTCTTCAACACCAATGGAAGAAGTCTTCACCAGTGGTTGACACAACAAAGTTAAAAGAACTAGAAGTTGATTCACGGGAGATGTGTTTGAGTAGTGCTCCAGTATTTTTATTCTGTATTTCCTCCCTTGCCTTCTTTTTCTTTCTAAATAACGCCCCGCTTTCTTTTATTCGTTTCATCCTTTTCTCATGGTCGAAACTAAAACTAAATATAAAAAATGCCGCCCTTAAGAATCTGCCGCCCTAAAGTATCTGCCGCCCGTTGCGGATCGCACCGACCGAATCGTCGATACCGGGATTTCTTTCGTATCGGTTAGCATTTTCGACGAGTTGGAACGGATCCCTTATGGGATGATGAGATATTCTAGGTAACAAACTTTTTGTAGTAAAATTTTCCATTTTGCTTGCTTGTTTTCAGACGATAAGCACGAAGTTGAGTTGAGTTGAGTACTTCTGATGCCATGCGAATTGGGAAAATCATCCTTACTCAGAAATATTCATGTTCTTCCTGTCTTGCGGTGATGAGAGTTCTGCAGTTTTTACATTGTCGGCCAAATGCAGATAGTGATATTGTGATCTTGGCTCTTCGAGAAAATACCATGCACGTTGAAAAATATTCCATATGATTCTGGCGTTCTCAATGAAATCAACGACGAACGGGATGTTGTTATCTTTCTCTCCGGAAAGTAGGAAGAACGTCGTTTTGAATATTTTGTGTTGTACTTGCACGACTGTTGTGGTTTCCAATACTGGCTTGATGTTTTCCATTCTGCGAATGTCACTTGTAAGTTTGCTTGTTTGAATTAATGGCCGAATTTCCTTAATTTATAGTACATGAAGTGGATGCGAGTCGAGACATGCCGTTTCATTCCTATCGCTCCTGGTAGAGGACTGCATTTGATGCATTTGCTTCTAACGGCGCGGCGTCAGGTTTTCACCATCTGTAGTACGGAAATATGGGGGTGGGGGTGTTCTCTTCTGCTTACTTACGGTCATTGGGCTGTGCTTCAATTCTGAACGTTTTCTTGCATTTTCCACAATCATTGTTAAGGGGTCGTTCCTAGAAAGGTTACATCCTTTTGTAATTTGACCGCCAAACTTGTATATCTTCTCCGACGCCTGTCTTCCATTTGTACCTTGACCGTAATTGTGACAGGTATTCTTGGGACCACCGTTTCCAAAAGTGTTGTTTGAGTTGTTGTACGAGTTAAAAACGTGACAGTCTATTAATAGGTACATCCAGTACGCTTGGGTCAGGTAATGAGGTTATCGGACGTCCAATTAAAAAATGGGCAGGGGTCAAGGATTCTAATGAATCGGGATCGGTGGAGAGAGGGCATAAAGGGCGAGAATTTAACACCGTTTCAATCTGTGTCAATATTGTAGATAATTCTTCGTAATTTAAATTCGCGTTACCAAGAATTCTTTTTAGATGAGTTTTTACTGATTTGACACCTGCCTCCCACAGACCGCCAAAATGCGGCGACCTTGGGGGAGTGCCAATTAGTCTCTTGTTCCGATAGAAATGCTTGTAAGTTATTTTGAATTAGTTGGTTCGATAAAAAAATAAATAATGCCTTTAATTCCTTATTGGCTCCCACAAAGTTGGTACCGTTGTCGCTATACATGTTATGTGGGACACCCCGTCTTGATGAAAACCGCCTAAATGTCGCGATAAAAGCTTCAGTTGTGAGACTTGTAACAAGTTCTAAATGCATTGCCTTTGTTGAAAAACAGATGAAAACACAAATATATGCCTTATGCAGAGTAGCCCTTCTTGATGCATTTGATTTAATAAAAAATGGTCCTGCATAGTCTACACCGCAATTGTAAAATGGTGCAGTTAAGTTTACCCGACTAGATGGTAGATTTCCCATAATTGGCGCAATTGATCGTGGTCTTGCCTTAAAACACTGAAAGCATTTTCTAACATGCAACTTACATGCATTCATTTCCGAAATTATCCAGTATTTAGATCTCAGTATAAACAATAGCGTTTGTGGGCTACAATGTAGATTACGTATATGTTCATGTTTAATTATGAGCTTAGTTAAATTATGTTTAGGATTTAAAATTATTGGATGCTTCTGATTTTCATTTATTATCGCATTATGCAAGCGACCTCCCACTCTCAGCACACCTGAGTTATCTAAAAATGGATTCAATGTTAGAATTTTGCTAGTATTTGAAATTTGTTTTGAATTTGACAACCTGCTTATCTCCGCACTAAATGACTCAAGTTGCGATAATCTAATTAAGGTAGTTAATGAGCTTTTAAGTTCTAATACTGATAATGGTCCCTTTAACTTATTTGAACTTTTTACACTAGTATTATTTCTCAATGAATTATGTTTGAATCTTAAATAATAAGCAATAACATGAATAAGTTTTGTTAAGCTAGAGAATTTATCAAATATGTTAAAAACTAAATTACAAGCTACTAAATTACAAATATGTACAGACCTAATTTCTAAATCGTTATCGCTTAAATTATCAGGAAAATTCATAAGTTCTTGATTATAAATGGTATCAGATGATAACCAAGATGGACCATTCCACCAAAGTGTATTAACACTTAGATTTAAAGGATTTTCGCCGCGAGTAATTAAATCCGCGGGATTGTCATATGTGCGAACATGGTGCCAGTTATCAGGATTAGTTAGATCATTTATTAAAGTGACTCGATTTGCAATAAACGTCTTCCACTTATTACTCGGCCCCATAATCCAATACAATGTAATTGTGGAATCACACCAAAAATAAACTTTATTGATATCAAGGTCAATGTTGGATATTAATTTTGAATATAATTTTGATAACAACAGTGCTCCTTGTATATACATAAAATCAATTGATCACGCAGGTAGTATTAGTGTTAAATTAATTTGTTTAAAATCAAAGGTAGCACCGTTACGAAAAATCTCACTCCCAAGATTAGAGTTATGTGGAGCACTGTTGTTATCAAAATTATATTCAAAATTAATATCCAACATTGACCTTGATATCAATAAAGTTTATTTTTGGTGTGATTCCACTATTACATTGTATTGGATTATGGGGCCGAGTAATAAGTGGAAGACGTTTGTTGCAAATCGAGTCACTTTAATAAATGATCTAACTAATCCTGATAACTGGCACCATGTTCGCACATATGACAATCCCGCGGATTTAATTACTCGCGGCGAAAATCCTTTAAATCTAAGTGTTAATACACTTTGGTGGAATGGTCCATCTTGGTTATCATCTGATACCATTTATAATCAAGAACTTATGAATTTTCCTGATAATTTAAGCGATAACGATTTAGAAATTAGGTCTGTACATATTTGTAATTTAGTAGCTTGTAATTTAGATTTTAACATATTTGATATATTCTCTAGCTTAACAAAACTTATTCATGTTATTGCTTATTGTTTAAGATTCAAACATAATTCATTGAGAAATAATACTAGTGTAAATAGTTCAAATAAGTTAAAGGGACCATTATCAGTATTAGAACTTAAAAACCCATTAACTACCTTAATTAGATTATCGCAACTTGAGTCATTTAGTGCGGAGATAAACAGGTTGTCAAATTCAAAACAAATTCCAAATACTAGCAAAATTCTAACATTGAATCCATTTTTAGATAACTCAGGTGTGCTGAGAGTGGGAGGTCGCTTGCATAATGCGACAATAAATGAAAATCAGAAGAATCCAATAATTTTAAATCCTAAACATAATTGTACTAAGCTCATAATTAAACATGAACATATACGTAATCTACATTGTAGCCCACAAACGCTATTGTTTATACTGAGATCTAAATACTGGATAATTTCGGGAATTAATGCATGTAAGTTGTATGTTAGAAAATGCTTTCAGTGTTTTAAGGCAAGACCACGATCAATTATGGGAAATCTACCATCTAGTCGGGTAAACTTAACTGCACCATTTTACAATTGCGGTGTAGACTATGCAGGACCATTTTTTATTAAATCAAATGCATCAAGGAGGGCTACTCTGCACAAGGCATATATTTGTGTTTTCATCTGTTTTTCAACAAAGGCAATGCATTTAGAACTTGTTACAAGTCTCACAACTGAAGCTTTTATCGCGAGGCAGGTGTCAAATCAGTAAAAACTCATCTAAAAAGAATTCTTGGTAATGCAAATTTAAATTACGAAGAATTATCTACAACATTGACACAGATCGAAGCGGTGTTAAATTCTCGGCCTTTATGCCCTCTCTCCACCGATCCCGATTCATTAGAATCCTTGACCCCTGCCCATTTTTAATTGGATGTCCGATAACCTCATTACCTGACCCAAGCGTACTGGATGTACCTATTAATAGACTGTCACGTTTTCAACTCGTACAACAACTGAAACAACACTTTTGGAAACGGTGGTCCCAAGAATACCTGTCACAATAACAGTCAAATTACAAATGGAAGACAGGCGTCGGAGAAGATATACAAATTAACACAATGGTGTTATTAAAGGACGATAATCTACCACCGTGCAAATGGCAACTAGGACGGATTATGGAAGTTCATAAGGGTAGTGATGACGTCATACGCGTAGTGTCATTAAAAACAGTTTCCGGAGTTTACAAACGTGCGGTCTGAAGGGTGTGCATTTTACCCATTAATTAATGTGCGTTATTCATTTCTTTAAATCTAATAGATTTCAAGGAGCGGCATGTTAAGGGGTCGTTCCTAGAAAGGTTACATCGCGACCGTCAAACTTGTAAATCTGCACGACGTCATTCAGCGCCATGGGGTGGTGCTGTAAACTCGTAAACCCCAAATTATGACAAATTTATGCATAGGCATGCACATGTCCGTTAACAGACGCATTTCTAGGAATTTGTTTTATGTGATAAATCTAGCCAATAAGATGTGTCCTCCCCACCTTTGTAAATATCAAATTTGTAAATATTTAAGCAGAATAAATCGAACAGTCAACGAGAAAACATCTATTTTTATTTTATACACAAAGAAACAGTTAAAGACAAAATCAAAACTTACACTTCAAATCAAATCAAAACGAATATCAGAACGATATATTTATTACCAGTAAAACCGCGAATTAACATTGGTCCTTCGAAATACACTTAACAATCATTGCTGTTTAAAATTTGTTTCGAATAAATTTCTTCAATTTCTGCTTCATTAAGCGACTTTTATTTCTCGCATCATGCTTACAAGTTGTTTGAATTCATCAATGCTGCTCCTCGACGTTTATCCCTTATATCTCTGTGAATTAGACCGACTAACCACTAAATGCTTAAGTGAGGTACTAAATATACCATTAGCAAAATATATAATCTGTAGATGCCCGGCCCTATTGTCAATCGTTCGACAAAAGAGGTTAAATATTTGTCACTTAAAAACCGCTTCGCAGTCATTCCTTACGCGTAAATTGTGAAGGTCGTATTATATAAAGTATTTATTTGTGACAACTTTTTTGCCATGGATAATTTACATCAAGGTATGTAGTTTATATTATAGCCTAAGAAAGATTCCTCAGTTATGTATTTTTAATAAAATTTTAGTAAAGAGTATTCGATAAATAATCAGAAATAGTGGTGATTTCATTAGACTGCCAAAATTTTTGTACACCTTTGTACGCCATGATTTTATATTTTTTATAATTTTGGATCCATCTAGAATATATACAATAAAATTTTGAGTGCAATAAATTGCGTATTTCAAAAATATCCAAGTGTTAAAAAGTGACAATAATAACCCACGATCAACTTCTTCTACGACTGAAATTGACTTGTGGATTACCATAAAGGTAAATTTAACATACGTAATTATTCTCAAATAACGTAAGCCGAATTAAACCGGACTGAATCAAAAAAAGATGGAAGACGTATCATCGCAATAAAAATGTGTTTTTAAACAAGTTCAATGATTGATTAAATACTACCGTTACAATAATTAATTTGGATGCACCCAGTACAAGTGGAATCCAGAGTGCAAAAAAAGTGGGTTGCCGAAAAAAGACTTTAGTTCAAAGTAAAGTTGAGGCAATCTGGCAAAAGAAATGCTGCTTATATGTTGCAGCAATTGGTTTCAAGTCCAAAAAGAGCAACTAAAGTGAAGAAAGCTATTCACACCACAGGCCAACAAACGCCTCAGTATTCTGCAGAAGAAGCATTGGCATTGGCAAGTACAACAAAATTAACATACAGAAAATATGAAATTATTAGAAAATCGGCATTAGATAAGCAATTAAAAATATATCCATCCTACGACAAATTAAAAAAAAGGAATGTATAATATTTTTGTAGAAGTATGCGTGGATTATATTATTTTACGTCCTAATTAAACTAATACAATTCAAAAGGATATTTTATTGTAATTTATAATTTTTTCCAGCTAGATTTGTAAAGTCCCACACTGTGCGACTATCATGTCTTCCGGGTAATGATGGTATCTGAGTTTTTAGACTTTTTTGTTCACGATAAGCGATAAGCGCTCTCTAAGGTTTGTTAGAGCGTTCTTCCAAATGCTGAAATTACTTCTCACCCCTTGCGACGATCTTTTAGCAGTACTGCGAGCCTAGTTAGTGAGTCCTTGACTGAGATGTTCTCGATTTCTTTGTAGTTGTCTAAAATGTAGTCAGTGCTTGAGAAAGCTTGTGACTGTACTCAGTGCGACGATTAGACTGCATTCAGTGCTAATGGTTAGACCAAGGCTGTAATCAGTGCAAGCATCTGCGATTGTAGGTCTGGTTCCTGGTTATATTAAACTTGACCAGCCGGTCTCTGTACTTCTAATAGTCATTTGCACTTGTAGCTATATAATGATTCCTGATGACTCTTAGTTGCGGGAACTCATTATGAAATTATCTTTAATTATTTAATTTAAGTATATACGTATCACCTAAAGCTTTAATTTATTTTTTTGTTAATTGATTAAATGACAATATTTCATTGCCATGGTACAAGTTTTGTAATATCAAACATACAAAACTTGCTAATTTATTGTGATATTGACTTTACTAAGCATGTTTTTACAAAATTTGGATGAAAAGAATCATTTTTTAATGATCATTAGATTAGGTATGGGTTTCTATTCATGGCAGTTGTCTTTTAAAAATAGATTACTTGTAACTAAACGACATACTTAAAAGTCACAAAATGATCTTTGTGTTTTTAAATAATTACTATGTTCGTTTGTTCGTTAAAGTTCGTTTTCAGTTTATGAATTTTATTATTCCTCACATTGGGATAAGTATAGTTGTAGTATAGTATAAGGGCAATAAGAAATAGTTATTAATTATAGTACATATCCTTTATAATAAACATTAAAAATACAGTTTACGAATTTTTTATAACTAAAAACTAGAGGTACATTTTATCTTGAGTATAAAAATGATATTTGTGTTGTGAACGTAATACGATTACAGACTTATTTATTTTGTACATAGGTTACATAACAGAGAAGGGTTTGCAATAAATATTATTGAGTTATATGATGAAATTATGAACTTTTGAATTTTGAAATAAAAAATGATGAGTAAATATAAAAAAATCTCTCTTTTTTTTTAGAAAATTGGAATAGTGTCTATTCTACTAATATAATTACGTTTTATACATAGTTGTTTTGCGTGTGAGTTAATGTATAAAAATAACTTTTGTTTATAATACATAAGAGGTACCAATACCAGATTGGTTTATACTCGTATAGAAATAGATTACAGAAGTTTGTTAGGATCACAGTATTATAATGAAACATTCGTATTTTAGAGGTGTGTTTTGAATCTTTACAATAGCAATTAAGCAAAATGTTCAAAGTAACTAATACTGAAGCAGTAAAAACAATTTATCGCCTTTGATATATTTTACAAATTTATATATACATCCAATACAGAAATATGCTTAACTTATATTTATAAATGCACATAGAATTCTGTTTCAGGCGAAACCCATATTGATGGTACCACTCCAATTATATACATGATTAGAATCTTTGGTATTTATGGCACGACACCAATAAAAATTTCATTTCCTGCTTGCATAAGCGTCGCAATTCTAATTAAAAAAGGCACTAACCATTCAGCTTACATCAAGTATAAAAATAAATCGGGATTTTACTATCTGACATATTCAAGATATCAATACTTCAATGAACGTAATAAAGAAACAAACATGCAAATCTATCATTCCGTTCAAATTTTTGTTGTAGCCATCGACTCATCAATGTTTGTTTTCTCCGTGTCACTTGTTTGGTAATTGGTAGAGCGAGTTGTCATTGTCCTTGCTTTCTGGGGTTGTCCCATACATATGTAATACCTGCAAACAGTGTAATAAGTAAGTTTTAGAATAATACAAAAAAAATTTGAAGGTTATATAAGTTATATATAAATTGAATAATTTACTATATATAGTACACGCAATATTTGTAGTTATAATATTTTATTTAGAAACGAATGAACACTAATTTTGTTGGTTGTTGTAATTCACAAAGAGAATATTATTAATGAAGAGTAAGTACATTACAGGGTATAATTGGTGAAAATGTAAAAGAATTGTTCAAAGGAAAATGCAAACATTCGAATCAATATAAAAAAGCGTACAATAAATTTTTAAAAACTATAAACTCTAAAAAAACTTTGGAACATTAACATACATCAATAATTTATGATAATTAAAAAATGCTTTGAAGATATGAAAAAACATGCATTTTGAAGAAATTGTCACGATAAGTTATTACCTTCTTACTATTTCAATATTGAAAAACTTGCTTAGGAAAAACATGAAAGATTATTATTCTGTATTGTTTTTTTATCAAGCTGTTGTAATTTTGAAAAAATAAATTTTATATCATCAACAATATTCTGCGATAATGTTAAAATTTTGTACAAAAAAGTAAGACATGTTAAAACATACATACCATAATTGTTTCAAAATGTATTTACCTTTTCTTCAGCATGATCCAGATAGACCTCTTACACACAAACAGGTAGAAAATGAACACGCCGTAGAGTGCATTGCATAGGTCAGTCAAGTACCATATTTCTGGAATTTTGTTGGATCCCAGCTGCCAGTCCACTAGCCAAGAAGCGAATTCTAGAGTCCAGTTGATGCCAAGTGCAATCAATAATTTGAAATATACATTGAATCTGTGAAAGAAATACAGAAAATATAAAACATTATACAAATATAAATATACAAACATTTTATCATTTTAATTTTAATCTTAAAAAGTTATCTTAATGTTAATTTTAAGTCTAGTTCTAATTTTAGTTTTAATTTTAAATTTAATTTCAATCAATTTTATAGTAAGATATTGAAATATCCTCCCAACTAAAAAATCGTATGTAATTGGCAGTAATATTGCTATTCTAGATTTAAGTATGCTCATAAATACTTCTTTTTTGTGCAATTAATTGTAAATTCTCTTATTCGCTAGTTCTATGTTTTTTTTTCTTTTTTGACCTGTGTAAAACTATGTTATAGGTACCAATAGAAAAAAAAACAAACATTAATTATACACTCATAGAAATACATATTTCAACACGCCGCATTCGGTTGCGACAGAACTAGCGTTAGCGGGAGTGCAGCAACGTTAGTTCGGGTCAGCAGTTGGATGGGGGTGACCGGTACCATTCACCATTGGGATACAATTAATGGTGCTTTAGAGTGACGGGGGCGATCCTTTAAAGTAACAAGCTCATTTACACACACAAATACACAAACGACACATGGCGGAAGGACCACGTGGTCGAAAGCCTAACACTACTACTACTACATATTTCAACGTAGCCTTATAAAAAGCTTCCTAACTCTTTCAAAGAAGAAAGAGATTTCATTTATAAAATTTCTTTCTTTCTTGAGTGAGAGTAATTCGAAAAGAGTAAATGAACTACGTAATTCATTTTCATTAAAAATAATTCTTATAATTAAATACATTTAATTTACAATATTCATAGATGACATTGTTTTGCTTTGCTTTAAATGTCAATTTTATTAATTTACCATATTAGTTCGAGTAAAAGTTATGTTATTTATAATTACCTTTGTTTATCATTTTCATAATGCTTCTTATTGCCATCTTGCCTCACCATCGATGATTCTCTGTCCAATTTGCGAATTTTGAAAGCAGTCAGAAGGAATAGAGTAACGTTGCAAACTAAGAGAATTCCCATCGGTCCGTAGAAATATAATAGGAGTGGATAACCCTCTGAAAATTAATGTAATAAAATTATAGTATTTCTTATGATCAATATAATTTACCTAGTATATGTTACATTAGCAAAATTTAAAAGATTATTGTGTTACATACACATAATTTTTCTTACCTTTAAGCCAGCACTGATTTTCACCGAAGTTAGGGTGATACCACAGGTTCATATCGTCCAATGTGTTAATCGTGAATATTACTGAGACTAAAGCTAGTGGAAATCCGTATGCATATAAGCAATAGAAATAAAATTGCTTCGATCTACCATTATTAAAACCTCGACTGTATCCACCTTTGCCGCTGTAAGTAAAAGTTTAGAATTAGAGACATATATTCTTAAATTATTTCCTTTTTCAAGAAGCACAATAATTGCATTTTTTATATTTTTCTTCAAATACGTAGTGTATTTATTACCATATTAATATTATAGGCTTAACTCTTATAAATGAGTTTTCGCACAAATATTCAAAAATATAATAAAATGAAAGTAGTCATTAATTTACTATATTATTATGGTTAAAGCTTATTTTGGTTGAAATATTACAATATGTACTAGAATCATAACATTTCTGTTATTTAAACAATGTAACAGAAAAGTTGTTATGTTATTCTACTAATTACAGTTAACAACAAAAGGATTCAAAATGTGTTATAACTAAAACATGTTTCTATTATAGTGTCTACAGTCAACATTACCTTATATCATAAGCTACGTACTCAGGTTTTGTGCATTGATCTATAGAAGGTAGGATTTATTGCATATAAGAAGATATTTTAATAAGTGATAAAAATCTATTCAATACTGAAAAGTTATTCTGTGTGTAATAGAAATCTGAAATATTTAGTTTTTCATCATCATGATAATCATTATCATCAAGCCGCTCAATCCTGAAAGGATTATGGCTACGTTTTAGCATATTTATAACTCTACTTTATAAGGTGGATTATTCGTCTTTTTCCTCTCTTGCTGCCTTCATAAGTTTTCGTGTGTTCTGGCTTCGTTGGTTATTTCTTTGAACTCCTTTCTGTTTCTGCATGCTTCTTTGCAGTTTCTAATTCCCATTGCCTATGTGTCTTCTTCTATTTCTTTCTGCCAGCTTTTCCTTGGTCTTCCTCTTCTTTTTGCCTAGTGGGCTCCATAGTGTTATTTGTTTCATAACATGTGGCCTGCCCATTTTAGTCGTTGTTATTTTATGTGTTTTATTATGTTTTCTCCTCTCAGTTCTTCTTCTATTTCTTTATTTGTCTTTCTCCTGTGTGTGTTATGTTTGGTCTTAATATTGTTCTCATTATTTTCCTTTCTTTTATCTTTAGCTCTTCCTCTTCTCTTTTATTCATAACTATGGTTTCCATTACATACGTGTTACTGATCGTATTAAAATTTTATATATTTTTTTTTGTATATTTGCTAATATTTTTGCTTAGTAACATTTTTTTATTTTTCCCATATGTTTGGTACCCTTTCAATAGGTACCCTATTGTTACACCTAAATAATTGAACGTTTTTCTAATTTGCCAATCTTATCTTTTATTCCTCTTTCTTTCTTTGGTTTAGTATATATTTGTTCATTGTATCTCTGTTTTTTGATTTATTTATTTTCATATTCATTCCGATTTTTTTCTGTCTTCATGTTTATCAATTTAATTCTAGATTTATTTTTTATTGTCCTAGCTTCTTCGTGTTCTTTATCATACTAATGTTTGTTTTTTATTTTTATCGATTGGCAACCAATATCGTTGGTATTAACTGGCTGCTTTCTCATGATATTTGCAAATGTTTTTTCGTTCGTTTTTCTCGTTTCTCGTTCACTTAGTTGTTCTATATCTCATTTATTTATATTTTTAGTGATATATTTTCGTGGCATTTTAGTATCAGTTGTTCTTTTACTTATTTCCTTTATGACAGCTATGTGATCAATTGGGTTGTTTATGTTTCCGTCCGGGTGTTTCCATGTAGTTTTATGTTTTATTGGGTGTTCGAATTTAGTTGTTAGTAGCTTCATTTATAGTACCATTATCGTTTGATTTTGTATGGATTGTACCTATTCCATTTCCCAACACTTCTTTTAGGTATAACTCTTTTTCTATTTGTACATTTGTATTTCCCAGTAATATTATTTCGTCTCTCTTTGGTATGCTTTCGCAAATCTTGTTTATTTCCTCGTAAAAAGTTTCCTTCTCTTATTTTTCCTATAGATGGCTTTAGTTATCTGTATATCGTGTTGTATAAGTCTGATTGGGTTGCAATAGATGGCGTTGGAAAGGTGAGATTTCTTACTATTACTTATATATTGCAGTTTGGTTTGAGTGCGCGTCAAAGGTAGACACTTGCAAAGAGAAAATACACTATATTTTTGTCTTCGATAAAGGCGAAAACGAAAGCTAGGCTGCTGAAAATGTAAATAGTGTATATGGCCCGGATATTGTAATATCCAATCACGCGCAATTTTTGTTTTGTCGATTCCGTTCCGGAAATTTCGAAGTCAAAGATGCCATTCGAAATTGCTTCTTAAACTTAAATTGCTAGGTATAGATACCACAACTTTAATGTGCTAAATTCATTTCTAACCAATCGGACTCAACTAATTAAAATCAAAAACTATGTATCATATCCAATCGCAGTTACGTCAGGGGTTCCTCGAGGCACTCACATTGGTCAGATTTTATTTTTATTAACGACCTCGTGGACAATGTAGTTTTTTGGGGAATTCCTGTTGTACGCAGATGATCTTAAATTGTATCAAGTGATTCATACTGTTGAGTACTCTAGAAGATTACAAAATGACCTAGATAATATTAATGCATGGTGTTTTATTATTATATCATTTTTTAGAACTAAAGCCAAGCCTTGAGTATTTATTAAAGATTTGGGTGTTTTATTTGGTTGTTGTCTGGTCAACTTATCTACTAGTAGATATTGAGAGAATTGAGAATGTACAGAAGTTTTTGCGATCTTTCGAATTTAAATACAATATCAAACATGTTCAAGATTCGAAATGACTTTTGAAGATGCATACCCTGAAGGTCTGCAGATTAATTTCTGACCTAAGCACATTACATAATATACTAAATTCTTCAAGTTTTTCTAGTGTTTTAAGTAGCAATAATATATTTTTTTATAAATCAATATAACTCAAATTTCGCTTACAATAACTCTATTAGCCGTATGCTTCCAATTATTTAAGTGCACATTATTGTTTCACTACTTTTGATTCAATCAACTTAATCATTTAGGATTAAGTTTATTCATGTATATTGATGTATATGCGTAAGGACTAGGAAGGTTTTGCTGTTTGGTGAGATTGGCAGGGAAACTTCTACTATGAGCTGTTCCCCTACGACAACACTTTTAATTCGGAACTGTACTGTTAATAATTGGACCGCCTGAAGGAAGAATTCACCCAGAAGTGGTTAGCTTTGGCCAACGTGTTGTTGCAGGTTCAGTAAAAGAAGCCATGTATAATTTAGATCCTCATTTGAAACCATCTGAGTTAACAGAACATTTAAAATCGATACATTTCACAAATATCACAGTGGAGCAGCTGAAATCAAAGTAATTAGAAGAATACTCTAGTAATAAAGTAGAGATAATAGCTGATAAATTTGAGGAGTTGAAAGGGATTTGGAAGCACCAAGACGCGGATCCAATAATAAATCAAAATTGGAAAGATATGCTAATAGGTCACTTCTCTATATTAACATCCAACGTTTTCGTAATAAGATAGATGCACTTGAGGCACATGCAGTAGATAAGAATATTTATATTATCGCCATAAATGAACATTGGTTGTTTGAATTTGAAACTCAAGCTTGTACTTAAATTATTTAATTTTTAGGTCGCATGCGCTTTTAGAAGACAGGTTGCAAATCATGGTACAAATTTTGAAATATTTTGCGTTTCCTGAGCGCTATAGCAACAATAAAGCATTTTATGTCAAATCGTTTACACAGACATTACTACACATGAGATCGGATTTGCAACTATTCCGTGAAGCCCTAAGCAAAAGTAAAAATAATGCAGAAATTATATAAAGAGTATAGGCACAAATACAAAAATGCTGTAAAACATGAACGGAAATTAGCTTGTGATACATTTATAAATAAATCTCCTAATTGTAATAAAGCTATATGGGCAATAATTAATTGCAAAAATCAAAATACCACAAATAAAAGATGTGACATAACGCCTGATGTTTTTAATTTACCATCAATTGCAGAGAATATTCTCAAACTAATACGAGATGTAAACGTGGATCCCATACATATAACGGCAAATTCTCTCTAGAATTTACAGCCTTATGATTATTTTAAATTTGCAAAAGTATCTTGTGTAAAGGTTAGAGACATGAAAAAATTAAAATCAAGAAATAGTAAAGATTATTATGATCTAAATATAAGTATCGTAGCATCATCAGTGGTAAACATAATTAACCAAACTAATTAATGAATATATTTCGCGTAGCAAAATGTATCATAGTCTATAAAAAGGGGAACTATTCTAATCCAGATAATTTCTGGCCAATATAAATTTTACCTGTTCTATCTAAAATACTCGAATATATCTTGACTGAGCAAATTACAGTATTTTTAGATAAACATGTACTGAATCAATATCAGTTATTTGGCGAAAAATAATTTTGTAAATTTCTGCATTGATGCTTTTGAGAATGAAGAAGTTGTACTCTGCAACTTCTTAGACTTAAGTAAAACATTTGATTGTATGACGCATGCTATTTTATGTAGGAAATTTTATTTAAACAACTTTAGCTCATATGCAGTGCGAATGATTGCGTCATATCTTTCGAATAGAAGACAGATTATTGTTAATTATGATGGGTCTCAATCAAATCTGCTTTCTATTAACCAAGGTGTCCCACAAGGTTCGATACTTGGGCCAGTTTTGTTTTTGATTTATATCTATGACCTTCCTTCCACAAATATATCTCTTGTTCTTTACGCCGACGACCCAACACTTATTGCTCGTGGGAACTCTCTTCCCATAGCGGAAAACAAATTAAATTCTGATAAATCAGTTGCTATAAGTAATAGCATAAGTTCAATAGTAATAAATTAAAATTAAATATTACCAAAACGACTGAAATTATGTTAAAACCATCCACTATCCAGTCTATAAAGTTTCTAGGGTTAACAATAGATTCATAATTAACCTGACAGGCACATAGAACACTTCTAGTAAAGAAGTTATCCAAAAATATTTTTATTCTTAAAAACTTATGTGACAATAAATATAGTACACTCTGCATACTTAGCTTTTGTACAATTTGGTATCCAAATTTGGAGAGGTATCGTTAAGATTACAAAGGGTATTTTAAAAAGTTGAATATACTGACTACAACTTGGAAAGTTTATTGTATGTTAGACGTAACATTAATAAATACAGCCAGAATACTTCTCTCCATCACCATGATTACATGATCTGGCAGACCAGATCATTTCTGATTGCTACGCAAAGAGTTATTTTTTTGGGAAATCTTATCATTCAGCACAGCAATCATTTGAAATTGTTGAAACCAAAAATTGTCAGGTTCATCTAGAACTGCTAAAAGCCAATCAGAAAGCATGTTTCTGTAACGGTCGCCATTCACAGTGACGGCATCTTTCTCATGATTTTCATAAAAGTACGGACCGATCACTCCTCTGTTTATTGTGCCAACTAGGTGAGAAAATGGATAATTTCTAGTTATTGTTCTCCGCTTTTTGAGTCAAGAACAACTGAGCAAATCGATGTCTCTTTCCATGACTAGCAAGCTTCAACTCTTGTGTTAATTAAATCATGAATGGTTGCCGTGGGACTTTCATTGTTTTTGTAATAACATGTTATCTCTTGGATACGATTCTTGGTTGTCTTCATTAGGAATATAATTATCAAACTACAATGCTCACCACACAAAAGCTATCAGGTTGCAAATGGGAAGGACAGCAAATAACAAACATGAAACAAGTACGACTGCCAACCGTTATATGACAAAATTACTCCAAATTAATATTCGTCCTTACTTCCTGGACACCCTATATATGGTTGAATTTGAATAAATTGTCACATTGAAATCTGCTAATAATGTAATTAGCGTACTCGATGTTAATATACTCGTAATTACAAATTATTATTATTATTATTATTATTTATTTGTCCTTCAGCGTTTAACTGGTTAATCTCTGTACAGACGGGATTTTCCAAGTCTGTACAATGGTTCTATTACTTCAGGAATTGCCTGACTATGTTGCACGTTTATTATTACTTTCCCTATATACGAAGTATATATAGGGGAAGTATTGTGATCGTGATTTTTTTTTGAAAAATTTTTTTTGCGGAAATATCCGTTTTGAGGTCTCCTGAGTCCATTAAACTAATTTCTGAAAAAAATTTTTTTGTGTCTGTGTGTGTGTCTGTCTGTCTGTCTGTCTGTCTGTCTGTCTGTCTGTCTGTCTGTCTGTCTGTCTGTCCGTGGGTGCTGTATCTCAAAAACGACTGATCCGATTGAGATGAAACTTTAAACATAAGGTTTTATCGTTAAAAACTGGAACTGAAAAGCTTTTGGTAAACATTCATAAACCGGAAGTGGGTGTGTACTCGAAGCGTTTTTTGTTTTTTTCCGATATTTTTTTAAATATGAAAAATATTACAAAACTTTTCAAACAAAAGTTAAAGAGAATGAGAAACTGAACAAATTTTGTTAAAATATATTTTTCATAAAATTCTTAACTTTCGAGAAAAAAAATAAAAATTGAAATTTTTGACATTTTTTGCCAATTGCTAATAAACTATTGAAGCAACATGAAAGTTATATAACAAATAATTGTAGAGAATTCAAAATTGAATAAATTATTAAGAATAACCTTTTTGCATAAACCGCATAGTTTTCGAGTAAAATATAGGGAAAGTACTATGATGGCCACATCACCATTTTTATTATTATTATTATTATTTGTAGTTTCACGCTTTGCGGGTTATTGGTTTGTGACGGGCATTGGCCAAGTGACATACTAAACTATTATGTTTGTGTGAGTTTGTCGAATCTAATCCATTTGTAAGAATTTCCTAACTATCGAGGCGGTTTTCAGAATGATGGCTTTTTGCATCTGTGTATGCAAGGTGGTAAGTTTATGGCGTTTAAATAATTTAAATGTTTACTTGATGTTATGCCAGTCGCAGAGATTACAATGGGTATTACATCCACTTTTGCCTGTCTCCAAAGTTCTTTAATTTCAAAGCACAGAGCTTGATATTTTTCACATTTCTCCTGTTCTATTCGTATTATTGTCGTTAGGTACTGAGATGTCGATTAGTTTTGTTGTTTTACTTGTTTTGTGTCTTAATATGATGTCTGGTCGATTTTCAGGGATTGTCCGATGTGTACATATAGTTCGGTCCCAGTAAAGTATTGTATCGTGATTTTCTAGGACCGCTTGCGGGCTATATTTGTAATAGGGGACACGCTCATCTATTAGTTGGTGTTGAAGTGCTAATTCCCGATGTATTATTTTCGCCACAGCATTGTGTCTATCAAGATACTCTGTACCAGCCAGGAGCTTGCATCCACCGGTGATGTGTTCTATTGTTTCGGAAACAATGAAACATTTTCCGCATTTATCAGTGTCCATTTGTTCTTTCATAATGGGTTTACTGTAGTTCCGTGTCGGTGTTACTCCATCCTGTATCGCGGTTATCCTTCCGTTTCGGGGAATATTTGACCCTTCGTTAACCACACGTACGTCAGATCTTTGCTGATGTTGGTGTCTTGCATGATGTTTGGGTGTCTCCCATGTAGAGGTTTTTGTAACCATTTTGTGGCTTTGTCACAACTAGTGTCAGGTGGTGGTTGCTCTGGATCTGACTGTCTATTTAAATCTAGTGGCGTATATTTTCTATCAGCTTTCGATATGATTATATGTAGTGCTGATTCTTTTTCATGGAAATACCCCCTTAAACTTTTTAGTTGGTTGTTATGTAGCTCTTTTATATCAATTAAACCTCTTCCTCCTTCCGATCTCGGCATTGTTATGCGCTCTAGACATGCCTTTGGGTGATGCTTTCTGTAATAGGTCAGCTTGGTTCTGTTAAGTCTATTCAGTTCTTCGAGGTCGGTGCTGGTCCATTTGATGATTCCAAACGAGTAGGTTAGTATGGGTATTGCAAATGTATTAATAGCTTTAAATAGGTTTCCAGAGTTCAGTCTAGTTTTTAGGATACGGTTGAGTCTATTTGTTTATTTTGTTTTCAGTTTTTGTTTAATTGTACTGTGGCTTATTTGTATGTTTTGGTCAAATCCTAGATATTTATATACCTCATCAGTATCCATGCTCCCAATGGTATCATGGTTTAGTGTTTGGGAGTCTTCGGTTGTGATACATTTCCCTTTTTGTATGTGGAGCATCTTGCATTTACTCATACCAAATGCCATTTGCGTATCATTTGTAAATTCTTCCGTTATACGTAGGAGCGCTCTCATTTGGTTAACGTCCGAGGCATATATCTTTTTGTCATCCATGTACAGTAGATGGTTTAAAGTGTATTGGGTGTTATTTTGGGATTTGATTTTGAAACCATATGTTGTGTGTTTAAGTGTGTTAGATAGAGGATTCAAACACAGGCAGAACCATAGGGCACTGAGGGAGTCGCCTTGGAAGATTCCATTCTTTATTTGTATCGTTCCCGTCTCTATATTCTGATTTTCAGTCTTAAGTAGGATTTTTGTCCTCCATGTCTTCATTACGATGTTAGGAATTTTTGAATTATAGGGTCTATTTTATATATTTCGAGTGTAGCAAGTAGCCAGCTATGCGGGATCGAATCAAAAGCTTTTTGATAGTCAATGTAACAAATCTCTAGGTTTCTTTTCTGTTGGTCTACTTGTTTCATTATTATGCTATCTATTATTAACTGTTCTTTGCATCCTTGACTTCTTTTTCTACATCCTTTTTGCTCTTCAGTGATGATATTGTGTTCTGTAATGAATTTGTCAATTTTCTGTGATATTAGGGATGTGATTATTTTATAGAGTGTTGGGAGACATGTGATCGGTCTATAATTACAAGGATTCGTTATTCCTTCCGTTAAATATGTTGGTAGTTTGTTTGGGTCCAATATTATTTTATTTATTTCTATTAACAAGTTCGAGTGTAGAGAAGTGAATCATTTTATCCTGAAATTATGAATATGGTCAATACCAGGAACTTTCCAATTGTGTGTTTTTCGTATCACATACGATAATTCTTCTAGTGTTATCGCGTGGTCTTCTTGTTGTATGTGTTGATACCTTGTTTTTTCTGTGTCGGTGCACGATGATTCATTCTTATGTTGCTTTGGTGTTGACCATATATTTTCCCAGTAGTTTTATAACCTATCATTTGTAGGTGGGATTACTCGGATGGATTCTTTTATTTCCAGATGGCAGTAGAATGGTTCTGACTGAATTCCTTATTTTGTTGTCTTCTCTCATATGATTCGTTGTATTTTTTTAGCCGTGTGCTATACACTGCTAGGTTTTGCCTTATGGTATCCAATATTTCAAGATCTGTATTGTTTTCTCGGTTTTCATTATGAGGGTTGTTATTTTCGTTGGTATTTTTGCATGAGATATTTTTATATGTTCGTTTAATGCCCTTTATGTGTTTCATGAGTTTTCTTGATCTGCGTTCTTGCCACTTAGGTTTTTGCTTTTTTGTGGCTGTTTATGTGAAGGTGTTAGAATTTTTTGATTATTTATTTTAATCACTGTGGTGGCAGCTGCATATATTAGGTGGTAGATATCATCCAGCGAAGTTATTGTGTTTGTGAGTGATTTTAATTCATTGTTTACACTATTTATGATATTATTAGTTATATTATTTGCTATAAGTCTTGGTAATGGCGTTATATTTTTCGGGTTTATTCCATGCCATTCAGATATATTTGTATTTAACTCATTTGTTACATTATTGGTACTACCATTCTCATTTGTTGGTTGGGTGATTTCTTGTGTAAGTACTTGTTGTGGCTGTAATTCATCTGGCTGTTGTTCTTCTGTATTTGTATACACCTGCTCGACTATTTGTCTTATCTCGGGGTCGACTCCGTTTGCGCTCTCTTCTTCTTGGAGCTCTTGTGCGACTTCTTCCTTTATACGTTGGAGTTCTCTATTGGTGAGTCTGCCATTTTTTACTATTACCCTCTTCTGGTCTATAAGTCTTTGTGGTGTTACTGAGTCGCCAGGCCACACACCGAGATAGTGACATGCCGGAAGCTCTGGAAACTTAGTTAAGAGTTTCTTATGCATCCACCTTATAGTCCTTACCTGGCACCAAGTAATTGCTATCTGTTCCTGTCCATGGCGAACAATTTTGCTGCTTGTTAAAAAAAATCGGTTCAAGAGAGGTTTGTAAAAATCGATTGTCTCATTTATTGTCAATAGGGACGAGGCCTTCTATGAGGGAGACATAATGAAAAAACAAAACCTTCAAAATGTCAACAAGTTATCAAACAAAACAGTGCATGTTTGACCTAATCTATGGCAATTAAAGCCTTTAATTTCATACAAAAATATTGGATTATATTTTACTACACCTTTTATATTACAAAAAATGCATACATGCATGTGTTTAGCTTGCTATTTTAATTCAAGATTTTGTTACATATTACTACTGTTTTACTACCACAAATATGCCTGTATGCTATGCAATTTGAGTTTTGTAACTGATCATAATGTCATGATATTTAGGAAACTAATGAATTTAGGTATAAGGTATGATTAATAACAAAAGTTCCATTAAAAATGAAACCTTAATTCACCACAATTTTGTGGTCCACTCTGCATATTCCAATTTATTACAGATAAGTAGATTTTTGAAAGCCTTACAACTTTTATATAAAACATTTTTTTTACTCCTGTATCTTTTGAAATAATCGACTGTTCTAGTAATGTATCCCAACCTTATATATTTCATTTCAAAGTTTCTACTAACTTAATAAACTTACCTAAATGTCCAATATATGTCCACACATGATATGTTCATCCAGCAGAAGGAACTCATAAACGCGTATAGACACAAAGTTGCTAAAAAAATACAAAATTTACAGTTATATATTGCAAAATTATAGACATTTACACTTCACAATCATTAGTTTGGTTATTTTGGAGCAATAAATCCATTATAAATATTATTTTCAAGGCTTAAACACATCCTTACAAAAATTGATGTAAATTTCATTAAATAATTAATAAATCAATAATAACTATTGCAAATCGAAGTATTTTAACTCTATCAGTTAAAGTACATTAACATTTAGAAATGGCCACGTTTACGTATTTCATAAGTAATATTATAGTATGGAAAGCGTCTACTATGCTAAATCGTATGAAACGCTTTTTGCATATCCAGAAATAGTATGGACTTCTTTGGCCATTTAAGTTTTTTGGTTTGTATACTGGAGGCAAGGATGATAAGAGAAAGCATGGCATGGCAAGACAAATTGATAGTCTGGAATGGATTTATTTGTAATGTGATATGTAATATAAAAATATTACAATCTCCAATATTTCGAAATTATGTTTTATGAGATACATTTAATTAAATTATTCTATAGTATTTACTTACCCATTGTTTTACATGCTACGCTGACGAATGAATTCAACTGGATAATCACCAGAAACAGGTAAGCACACGTCAACGATAATACATAAGCCATTTGGCATCGAGTCCCAACATTCCTCTTATTGGCTGGTAATAAACTGTATACTATTAGCGTAACTATCAAAAATGGAATGGAGATGATCATTCCTGCAAAAATAAGTAATATAAGTATATCTTCTATAAGAACTTTACACACAGGTTAAATATAATTATGAAAAGTATATTAATGTTAAGAAGGAGTTTCATATTTTGATTGTTTTAATTTATTCAATCAAAATGTGAAAGCAATTTAGTCTAATATTAATGAAATATATTAGTTCTTATAGTTTTATTATTTTTTCAAAGAAAATATGAATAAATATAAAAATTTACAAATGCATACATTAATACTAAACCACAACATAATATTTATTATTACATGTAGCAGCATTATTTTATATTACAATATTACAATTGATAGAGTTGTATTAAAAAAACGGCCTAGTTTAAAAATATATGTATATTCAATTATGAATTTAAAACTATATGGTCATGAATTTCATACACGTAATGTAGAATTATTGCGTTTTATATAATTTCCAATTAATTATCTTTACGTAACTCGACACAAACAAGTATAATATTTATTGGGGATCTAAAACAAACTTACATTAGTATATTATTGGTAACAGATATCAATTACAATCAATATAGTACGATTAGATAATTATATTATTTAAACAAAGATAATGCCAAACATGGCTATTTACGGATTATTCGATATACAGCCTAATGCGAATAAATGTATTAGCTAATTGCATTTCACGGAATGCTAAAAGTGTCTTCAATTGTACGCCCTTACTGAACGTAATTAACTAATTCCATGTCGTCGTAAAGGGCTTGGTCGCCGCAATGATAATCCGAGGAAAGTGAATCATATTTTTGCCGGCCGCAATTCCTGACGATATATTTAAAATGGCAATGATTAAACCGGAAACGGTTGATAGAACCCAAAGGAACTTGCGGTTATCATTTTTTTGTTATTAATATAAATAATAACGTGACAAATAATGATTAATAGGATATGAAAATGTAAATTATGTACTGGGTGTAGAATATGATAGATTTTACATGTCAACTTATGTCTATGCAATTTTTCTGAATATTTTAGAAAGAAAGGTATACGAATTAAAAAAATGATTATAATTGCAAAAGATTAATAAGTAAAAATTGTATCAAGAGAGCTATAAAATGATTTAATAACAAATATTTGAGGATAATTATTTTAATGTATTACTGATAAAGGTTTAAATTAAATTACACTTGATTTTTGTTCACAATTTTTCTCTATTTACTCGACTAGTTTCGCTTTTAAAGACATTATCAAGAGTGAGTTACGAAAGAAACTGACAAGTTTATATATAATCAGGTAATAAAAGATTTTAATATCGCGAAATCCCAAATCTCCTCGTTGTCACTAACGAGGTGTTTCACCGCTTTCATTGCCCTGTTTATTTCTAGACCCTCCCTGAGAGTCAAATCGTATCCCTTATTAACTGAATATAAAATTTTTAAATTATTGATATCTATAAAATTGTATTTATTAATACAATGTTTTGCAATTAATGTTCACTGTTTGTTGTTTCATATTGATTTTTTGTGTTTCTCAAATCTTGTATAAAACGACCTTCTTGTTTGTCTGATATACAAGACTTGAAATTCAGTCATTAAAATCGATAATTTATAGAATTCCAATGTTCGCTCTCTCTATTTATCTCCGCCAATTTCATAATTTTTAATTAGTGTTAGATGTCTTATACAATGTGATCCGTATAAAAATGACATTAGTTTAGGAGAGTTCGTTTTTATAGTACGAGTATATTTTCTGCTTTGCCTAAATTATTTACATATTTTGAAACTGCTAACAGATTCTAGCATATATTTCCATTTTCAAAATCTGTCTTGTATTTGAAGGATGTCTCATTTTTTTTAGAGAATAATATTCTTCGCTTACTATCTCAATAATTATTAAATCTAATAACATTCACAATGGTTCGTTCTCTACATGGCAGTAACGCTTTAATAATTCATTTAAAATATTGTAATTTGTTTATCCATAATGTAAATAAAATCAGAAAAAAAGTATTGGTTGCTTTAGTTTTAATAGTAAAGATGAAAAAGAGGTTATTTTTATTCTGCTAATATAAATAAATGTTATAATATACAAAAAAACATGTTAGAATAGTTTACTTTTGCTAGTAAAACGTATTACTAAAATGTCAACAATTTTGCTTGTTTATTATCGGAGATAAAATTATATCGAAAATATAATTATCGCAAGGCTAATATGCGGCTTCAATCAGACGAGGTCGCAGCCAAATCTGATATTTGCATATCGTATATATAAATTTATTTATGTTTCATATTATAAGTGGCCCTTGAACCTAAAAATTAAATCAAGATAATAATAATAATTAGAGAGCGGATTTCTAGCCATTATGCTTATCCATAACATGTATAGCATCGAAATTTTAAAGATCAATACGAATCCTTAGCGTAGATTTTTTTGCTTTTTTTGATTATTTTGACTGAATCGTATTAACGTGGGGAATCACAAATAAATAATACCATATGAAAAATTAAAGATATTATTAACAATAATTATATATGGTTTGGTGTGGATGAAACCACAGACGCTTGCGGAAAGTATGATGTTAATTTAAAAGTAAGAGTTTTGCATGAAGGCATCCCGACCAACAGTATTTTGATATATACGAGGGTAGATTGAAAAGTTTCCGGAATGGACAAGAAAACGCAGTAATTAAACAGGTTTATTTTTATTTTTCAACATAGTACCCTTGCAGACTGATACACTTTTCCCAGCGGTGCTCCAACTTCTTTAAGCCTTCAGAAAAATATGATTTCGGGAACTCTGCAAAATAAGCTTTAGTGGCGTCGATGACCTCCTCATTTGACGTAAAGGAGAGTACGGGAGGGGGATGCGGCACCACCTCGTAGCCCAATTAAACCAATTTAGCATTGGCGATTCAGGATGAATGGGCCGGCGCGTTGTCGTGGTGGAAGAGCACTTTTTTCCGCTGCAAATGAGGCCGTTTCTCCTTCAATATGCCGTTGAATTGATCCAATAAATCGCTTTAGTATTATCCCGTGATAGTTCTTCCTTTCTGCAAAAGGTCGATGTGTATCACACCTGCGAATCCCAAAAAACGGTGGCCATGACCTTTCCAGCTGATGGGACAGTCTTTGCCTTCTTCGGAGCAGATTCGCCTGGAGAAATCCACTGTTTCGACTGCTGCTTGGTTTCTGGTGTGTAGTGGTGGACCCATGTTTCGTCCACGGTCACGAATCGGCGAAAAAAATCCGTTGGATTACGCTTTAACAAGGCCAAACACTCTTTCGAAGTGGTCACACGATTTCGCTTGTTGTCCATAGTCAGCAAACGCGGCACCCATCGCGCCGACAGCTTCCTCATGCCCAAATGTTCGTGCACGATATTTTGCACACGTTCATATGAGATGCCCGTGGTCTCTACTATTTCGCGCAACTTCACTCGTCGATCGGCTAACACGAGATCATGGACTTTGTCGACCATTTCTTCATTTGTGGCCGTTTTTGGATGTCCACTGCGTGGTTCATCCTTGGTGCTCGTACGGCCACGTTTGAACTCGCTCACCCAGAAACTAATAGTCGAAAATGAAGGTGTGGATGTGCCATGAACTTTCTGCAAAATATCTTGTATCTCGTCGCCTTTTTCCCATCCATCCAGAAATGTTTGATGGCTGCACGAAATTCGTTTTTATCCATTTTTGCAAAAGTGCCTGACTTGCTTCACAAGATATCCTAGTAAACAAAAACGGAACGACGCACGTGTCTGAAAATTTGACAGCTTACCTAAAATAGGTTAGCCTTAACAACCATCATAACAATTTCACGATACGCGCGCCATCTCTTGCCCGTTCCCGAAACTTTTCAATCTACCCTCGTACAAAAGAATTGAAGAAAACTGATAATAACACTATAACAAAATTCATAAATGATGGATTTACTAGCTTATTTTTGCCGTAGACGTTACCAAGTTACAAAATGTTATTAATGCTGAAATAATGTCAATGAAATTTCCATTGGTAGATTAAAAATGGAAAAAGAGTGGTTATAAATGCTCCTCTGCGGAACAATTATTCAAGGAGAGATTGCCTGATATGTCACTGTCCTCTGAAATAGAGCTAACAAGATGGGAAACTTGGCTAGATGCTGTGATGTATTGTGCGAACAATTTTGAAGAATTTAAAAAGATTATATACGACTTTTCCTTGACCACATGCAAATCAGTTACTGACTGTCATAAAATCCCGTGTAAATCTTTAGAGAAGCAGGTAATGTCGTTGCATGTATCTGCAAATTTAATAAACAGTTTTAAATATTCAATTTAGAAAATACTTGAATGCATTGACCAAGAAATCAAATTAACATCAGAAGAAGTATTTGGTAAAAATTAAGGATTTTTTATATAAAATAAAATAAATTTGATTTTGAATGGCGAAAATGTTCACAATTTTCAAATGGATTCAGCTATAATAGCTAAATTTAATAATGCGCCCAGAACAAGAACAAGTGTGGATGTGTAGAAAAGCTTTTCCTCCTTCAAAAATTTATAAAATTTATTGAGCGACAGAAGGCATAATTTTACATATGAACACTTAGAACAACATTTAGTGGTTAACAGTTTTCATGAATAGATTTTAGTTATATTAAATGTATACAAAATTACAAGCAGTTACTTGTAGAAGTTCTGTGTAAACCATATTCACAAACGTATTATATATTAAGAAAATATAGTTTTCTTTAATATATTTTTTCTATTTTAATGCTTTTTTCTTTAAATTTAGTGCTTTTTTAAGTGCCTTTTTTCACATTTTTAAAGCTTTTTTATCCGGGCTCTAATAATAATAAATCTTCTATCACACTTATATAAACTATTTACAAAAATGAAAACTTTTGAGATTTTTACCAACCAATTCACGGCACGATTTCTTATTATCTTATTATATAAAATTCGTGTCATTATATAAAGAAATACAGAACATAATGTACTTATACATCTAACTTTTTTGACTTTCTTGAGGGTTTTGACTAAACAGCTGCGACATACCGAATATTATTGGAGAGAAGTATGAGACCTAAACTAGCTTTAGAAGAAGTTTAAATAATTAGAATGGGACATCTAAGGAATTAACATAGATGGTATCAGAATAAGTCACCAGATTTGTAGCTGATATAGTTCTAAACGTCATAGAAATAAACACTTACTATGTTTTAACCACTAGGGATTAAAACATAGTAAGTGCATTAGTTAAGTGTTTATCATGAATTATCACGTAGTAACGGTCGCCACAATCCTTATGATTACGTCATAGAAATAAAGGATATGTTAATTTAATTGCATCTGCAAAGATGTAATTGAAAGTGAACTTGTCAGGCATTTACTCTATAAAATGTTCAAATTGTGATAAACTTTATGTAGGCCAAACACAAAGAAATTTAAACATTAGATTCAAAGAACATGCATATCATATCAAAAATTTAAATTCAGAAAAATCGGCAGTCGCTCATAATGCAATAACCACGGGTCACAAATTTTCGATAAACAACGCTAAATTATTAAAAAGTTCGGATAACTATAACCTAAATATGTTGGAATCAATTCAAATGAAAAAACACCAATATAATTTACTGAACTTCGATCTAAGCCCCTTAAATAATCCTTTACTAGAAATAATTAATCCGTAAAAACCCAATTACTAATCCAATTGTTCACCTTAATATAATAGAATATATTAGAAATACACTTTGTAATTTATTTAGTTTGCTATTGATAATGGTTACATTGTAACCGAAATGTACATCTAGCATTTAATAAAACAAGTGAAAAAAGTGCCAAACTGTGTTTTACTCATATCAATATTTTCACGTACTCAAACAACCAAATTAATATCGCATTTCATTTAAATAAATAAAGTTATAGCTACTTAAAGTTCTCATTTGTTTAATTTTAATTTTTGTACTCCCTGTATAAGATGGCAAGTTTATAATACTTGGGAAATAAATATGATCTATTGTTACACTTCACTGTAAGTTTAGCATACATAACTTAAATACTTCTTAAGTATGTGAAACATGAAAATGAGGTTAGATTTTTACAAAATTCAAATTATTTCAAAGGTTCAGGTATTAAAAACCTTATTAAAGCACACACATATTTTGATCGAAGAATCCAAACACACAATAAAATACAATGGATTCCACTTAAAAAACACAACTTTGATACTTTTAAGGGTTTATGGGACACCCTGTATGTATACAAAAACAATATTGAAACAAAATACAATAAAGCAAAGGGGCGAAATAAACGAGTAAGCAGAATGTTAAGAAAATTAAATTTAAAACAAATTATAGAAAAATTGTTTAAGAAATAGGATTTCGTGAGGTTTATTTAATGTAAAATATGTTTACAATACACACTTGAAAGCGGAAGTGATGTTAACTCTCAGAAACATAGTTATATTTATAAATATCTAAATTTAATCTTTCAGAGAATTAATTTTATTTTTAGATATTCATAATAGACAATGCTATATTTTTCTATAGATTAATAAAAGGTATTGTTTAAAGGTTGAAAATTTTGTCAAATGTAAAACGCAAATGACGCTTGAACAACAAAAAAATCTATAATTGTATATTCTGGTAATATTCGATATATTCAATAGTATTTAAAAAGGCCGTTAAAAGAACTCTAAACTAAATACTTGCGAGATTAATATTTAATTAATTGTCGCTCAAGTGCTTTAAGATCAATAACTATCGGCTTTTCTATTATGGGTTATATTAATAATCCCTTTCCATATATGTTTTAATAATATTATCAATAAACTCACTTCATACATACACTAGCCATTTTTTACTGCATATGCAGTATCTTCAACAGAGGTCAGTTCCAATAGATGATTAAGGTAAAACCAGATTAATTTAAAGGTTAATTTGATATTGGACAACCAACAATTCGATAATATTAATTCGACATCAAGAGTGAAAATATAACGAACCCAATTCAGTCGTGAAATAATGCTTTAATACAGGGCGTTTTTGTGACGACTCGGGTAATCAAATTAGCCATATAAACTAGAGTGAAAATGATGATGATTCGTAAGAAACATTATTATAAAAGTCTTCAAATGACCAAGATACGTTCCATCAAAGTCAAAGAAATTTTAACACATTTTTCTAAATATGGTACATATTTACAATACCGCTCGTGGTAGTAGAGTGCTGCAATTTGGTACAGCCTAAACTAACATTAAGTAAATTCCTTAGGCAATTTGTCACTTCAAAATTTAATTTAAGAGTGATTAAAATAAATTTTCTATTAAAATGTGGAAAAATAAATGTAGATTTAAGAGCATACAAAAAAGTTCTGAGCAAATAAATTTTGGGAACACCCTGTATAACATGGTTCTCGCGGTCCTATCGAAGTGTCTAAAGAATTGAATTGATGTTAGTTTAAGCTGTACTAAATTGCAACACTCTATCATGAACGATATTGAAAATATTTATAAAAATGTGTTAAAATTTCTCAACTTTGATGGCCTGCATCTTAGTCATTTAAAGACTTATAATATTTTTTTAAAGAATCATCATCATTTTCCTCTAGTATAATAATAATAATAATAATTTTTATTATACGGAATCTTCTTTACAAAAAACAATACTGCATACATTTAAAATACAAAATAAACATAAAGTAATACAAAAAGTGGTTTTAAAATTAAATTATCCAACCCCAATGATTCAATAAAAATCATAATTCAATGTTCCTCAATGTTACTCTTAACGTAAATAAATTAACTAAAATGACAAAATATACAAAATAAAATATAATAAATAACATATATAAAAGTAATAAAATAGATAAACAAATAAAATGACACGGTTAAAAAAGTAAAATTAATCAAATAAATAAATAAAATAATATAGATAAAATAGCTAAAATAAGTAAATAAATTAACAATAAAAACATTAAAATAAAATCCTACTATATATACAAACAAACAATAGATTAAAAAATAAATTAAATCAGGTTAAAATAACTCAATGAGATCAGATAAAACCATATGTCGTAAACGTTTTTTAAAAATAGAAAATGATAAAGAAAATAAGTCGAAATTAGGGTCCTTATTAATTACATTTGCAAAACGCATTAGACGACTAATGGGATTGTACATCCCATATTTAGTCGGGTGGAATGCCAAATGAAATAATGGTTTAAATCTAAATTGAGGACCGCGTGGTATATGGAATGTAATTTTTTTGAGCAAATTACTACACTTAATTAACCCATTAATTAACTTGTACAAAAACGATATATCAAGAAATAATCTTCCCTCGGCTAATGAATTAAAATTTAGTGTTTTTAACATTCCACTATGACTAAAATCAGTGGCGCAATGGCCCAGCCGGAATGACATTAGTTTTAAAAATTTACTTTGCACCATCTCAAGTTTGTGAATTGATGTTCTGGTGTAAGGTGACCATACTGATGAAGCGTACTCGAGGTGAGGTAAAACAAGTGCTCGATAAAATGACTTAATAGTATCGGGCTTAAAATCATCCGAGAATCTATTAATAAACCCTAAAATTGCCAAGGATTTATTACATATAATAGAGATATGCTTGTTAAAATTAAGCTTGGAGTCGAATGTCACACCCAAGTCTTTTACTTCTACTGCACGCAATAATAGGTGATTTTTGATCTTATAAGTAAAGTCGCGAATAGCTCCTCTGCTGAACGAAATGTATGAACACTTATCCAAATTCAGTTCCAGGTCATTTTCTTGACACCATGATGCAACATTATTCAAGTCCTCCTGAAGTGCCAAATGATCATCCATCGTTTTAATGCTGGTATATAATTTTAAATCATCGGCGTATAAGAGAAAATTACTACATCGTAGATTTAATCCGATATCATTTATGAAAAGTAAAAATAAAATAGGACCACAATGGGAGCCCTGTGGTACACCAGATGATACCTGAATGTAATCGGATAAATATTTTCCGATACGTACACGTTGAGTCCGATCCTTTAGGTAGCTCCTAATCCAACTTAAGACTTGGTCCCCAAAGCCGATTAATTTTAATTTGTTCAAAAGCATGTTGTGTTGAACTCTATCGAAGGCCTTGGAGAAATCAGTATAGATTGAATCAACCTGCAACCCTTCCTCCATATATATGTTTGGTATAGCATTAGATTCGATATCGTCGATTTGCCTTTGCAGAAACCATGCTGTTCATCAATAATTAACTCGGAACAAGACCATCTAAGCTGTTCGGCAACCAAGAAATCCAATAATTTGGGTAACACTGATTGAATCGCCACACCTCTATAATTAGCAATGTTTGCTCTACAGCCACTTTTAAAAATCGGAACAATGAAGCTGTCCTTCCAGCAATGTGGGAAAATACCAGATGTTAAGGAATTTGCAAAAATTGTATAGATTGGTCTACTCAACGTGTAAACGCATCTCTTCAGAAAGTACGCTGGAATACCATCAGGGCACGCATTACAAGACTCCGATAATGATAGTAATGAGTTAAAAATATCTGTAAGAGTAACATTGAGATTGCAAAGGTCTACTGATCTGTTTTGTTGCTGATTGGGAAGAGCGCTATTTGATTTTTTATAGTATATGTGGTTAATTTTATTCCTCAGGTCCCAGAAATACCCTGTATAGAGCAAAATTAAGCTAAAATGGCAATTATGAATCTGCAAGTGAGATTAACAGATGATCTGAAAATGCATCAAGGACCTAGAGTGGAAGAAGATTATGTTAAGTGGACTCCTCCGGATCTCTTATATGAAAATTATAATTACATATATTTTGTCTATTTTAATCGTTATCAATTTGTTTATTGTAAGAGAAATAAAGCATTTAACACAAATACAAATTCAACTGATTTAAAAGAGTTAAAAATCTGTACATAAATCCCTATAATAAATTATTACATTTGCACAAATGCATAAAGATATTATTTTAGAAAGTTTGTGAAAATTATAAGAGTTTATTAATGCTTGTAACTTTTTAAATATAAATATTTATTTATTTAATTAATAAATTAAATCAAATTGATTTCTACCTGTGAACAAGTATTTTTGTAAGCATTATGTAATCATTTCCTGCTAGAGAAAATTTTGAACCTACTCGTATCTCTACTTATATAAAAAAGTTGATGAAATATGTATTAGCCTACTAGACAAATAAATAAAACTGGCAATATTGTTACAAAATATTTCTTATGGTACAACAAGAGTTATGAAAGAGAAACATTTTATTCATAGCCATTAAAACCTTAAAATCTGACATTTAAGTCAATGAGGACTCTTAACAGCAGATTTCAAGAGTCATTTCGTACAGAATGGCGCCATATAAAGGTTATAAAAATGATAAATTATCATTTTCAATGAAAAAATAATATATATGATTAAATTGATAAATTAGCATAAATAATAATTAGTGGCCACTAAAACATCTCAGCTGTACTCATATGGTGTGTATTTTATTCTGAACTTCCTGTTTTAATAGATGGGATCATCAATCCTATTTTGTTTAATAAACTAAGGATCATAGTAACTATCAATGCGGATCTCTATGCGAAAATATTATAATCTTTCATTACGCCTGAATTCAATTAGGATTGAGCTACATCACATATTGCAAGGTAATCAATGGAAGCTGTACGAGAATTATTGGATAACCCTGTGATGTCAAGATTAGGTAATGTTATGCGACTATCTGAAGAGTGAAGAGTATACGATTGACTGACAATTCTGAATTAAAAAAATTAAAAGTGTGAATTCAAGATATATCTCAGTTAAGAAGAAGAAGCTCAGATGGTAGAGCGCTCGCTTAGCATGTGAGAGGTACCGGGATCGATGCCCGGCGCCTCCAATTTTTTGAGTTTTTTTGTTAATTTTTTTAATTCTCTTACGGATTTAAGAACATAATTTACTTTTACAAATCAATTACTGATTTTACTCTTGCTAAGTTCCTGGTTCTTAAATACTTTACGCATGTGTGTTTAATATTGAGTCAATAACATATTTGGGCGTGGCGATTTACTTTCGAATACGTTGAACTTGATTAATTATCTTGTTTTGGTCGTAATGAAATTATTTTTAACTTATCAACCGGGGGCGTAGCTCAGATGGGAGAGCGCTCGCTTAGCATGCGAGAGGTACCGGGATGGTTACCCGGCGCCTCCAAATATTTTGATCTTTAAGTCAATTCTCTGCAAAACAAGTCATCACTGTGTTAACATTATTGTGTCTGTATAAGTAGTTTGCTCGTTAAATCAATTTTTCGCAAAACACGCCATCACTATGTAAGATAACGATAAAACACGAAATTTAATACAATGCATTTATAAAAACATTTAAAATTAGTTTGTTTGTATATTTTCTTTTATTAGGTATTTACATTTAAATTAATGAATTTATAAGTATTTAAAATTGCAATTCCTCGAATGATTGAAAAAATTTGTTAATTTGTTTACAAAACAGTTGCCTCTATGTAAAGGAGTCTATTAAGCCGCCAGTCGTCAGCAGTGGAAATATTAAAAATTTCGCGCTTTATGAAATCTCCAAATGTGCGATTTAGGCTGATTTAACTGATCATTAGCGGCGGAATTAATTTAAAACTGTTAAATGATAAATTATTTAGACGCAGATAAGAAGATGAGTCTAATTTAACAATAAAATATATTCGTGGAAACCCAAAAATTGTACCTCTTAATAATTCAATTAATTTAATCAATTTAAGAAAATAATTATAATTTTTCAAAATGCTCACGATATTGTTAACTTGGCTTGATGACTCTTGATGGTGCTAATTTAAATTTAAAAGGCTGCAATATATTCAGATTTCAGATAGGTCACCCTCAACAAGTATAAAACAACTTTTATTCCATCTAACTCAAATGTTTCGTTAATCGCATATTAACTATTGTTTTATAGTTTTTTTATGTAATTGCAAACAATATGTAAAAATTGATAATTAATATATCTGATTCAATAGATGTAACCTCTGACGTACCGAAAGGTTCTCATTGTGGACCTATTTTATTTTTGTTGTTCAAAAATCATATAGGCAAATCTTACAAAACTTCCAAATACCTGATGTTTGCTAACGATTTAAAGTTATTTTCAATAATTCGTAATGAGATCGAAATGCTTTACAAAATAGCATTAATAATCTTTCATCTTGGTGCATAAATAATAATCTTGATCTTAATATTAACATTTCATTTTCACGTGGTAATTTATTAAAATTTTCATACTCTATCAATGGTACTACATTGAAATTGGTGACAGATATGAAAGATTTAGGTGTTATTCTTGATTCTCGTATAACTTTTTTACCATATATCAATATTATTTGAAATAAAGCTCTCAACGCTCTGGGTGTTATCAAACGTTGGAAATTGTGTATCTTATAGTAGTACGATCTAAATTAGAATATTATTGCATCATTTGGAATCCATATTATACAAATACAGCTAATAAATTAGAGATGGTCAGAGTAAATTTTTAATTTTCATATTTTTTAGGCTTCCAAAATTACGATCAGAATTTAGCCATTCCGAAATGTTAATAACTTTAAATTTAAAATCTTTGCATTATAGAAGAGTTATGCTTGATTTATGCTATTAATAAATAGTAAAATAATTGATTGTCCATGTTTGCTTTCGGCGCTAGATTTTAATTTTTCCCTGATAAGAAAAACCGTGCTACTTTTCCTTTTCGAGTTCCTCTCCACAAATCCTAAGTTTCTTATTTATAATTCTTCTTTTAATATCGTTTCAATATAGCCTTAAGTTTATATATTTGACTATTTGTACATAATTTTTCATAGATTATATATTATTATTTAGTATTATCTTGAAGTACAAAGTGTCATGCCCTGTGCTGACTTTTTTGAAATTCTCATTTAGACTAGAAAATCTTGAGATTTGAGTAGCGAGCGGATTATTAAAAAATAGGTATCAATTCAAATGCTGAAGACTAATGTACAAGCTTAGTATTGTCAAAAAGAAAGGTGCTTCAAGTAAAAAATATATTAATAATCTTAATAGCAAAATAAATATAATGAAATTATTATATGTGATGTGGACGGCAAGTTCAATTCAAGTCCAGTAGGCAACTACTACTGCTCATCTACTTAACCTATATTAAACCTAACACTATAGATATAGATAAGTAAAATGAGATTAATAATGAAATATGTCTTTAAATCAATAATAGTAATTAATAAAATAAGGAAAATATAGAAGTGAAAATAATTAAAAATTTTTATTTTATTTTATTTCAAAATATTCAATTAAAAATTCACTACTGCACTCAGACTAAAATTATTAACACTCCTAAAAGATCAAAACTTGTTTTTTTTTGATGTGACTAGCATGTTTTCAAATATACCAACAAATTAATGTCTCCGAATTATTCAGGATCTTTTAGACAAATTAAATATAATAATGTTGCTAAATTAGAACGGGTTCAGACTTTTGAAATATGCCTCAAACCTAACTATTTACAACATAATAATATATTTTAGGAGCAAACTACAGTCCTAGCAATGAATTTATTCACCTCTAGGACCCCTATTGCCTGATATATTCATGGCATACATCGCAAAATAGAAATTAGTCTAGTGTTTCAAAATCAGCACATATAATGATATGTAGACTACATAATTAATGACACCTCACGCCAACTGTACCAGTTTTTTTTTTTTTTAAATATGATTAACAATATACACTCCAAAATTAAATTCACCTTACTTCAGTTACGTTAGACTTGACATTTACTTACAATATAACATATATAATAGACCCACAAATAAAAATTCCAGTATCTCTTACGATTCTAATTACTCAATATCACCTAAACTAGCTGCTTACCACTTAATGGCACACAAAGGGTTTGTAAGCCATTTGGCTTCTAATACACTAAGCCTAGAATTATATTCACTTATAAATATTGCAAAAATTAGTAGATTTTCCATCGGCTTTATTCATTTAAATTAATCAACAAATAACGTTATCTACACTGTTTGACTCTCACCCGATAGCCAAAATTTGTACAATTTGTAACTATGTGTTACATACGGAATATATAGGCTAAACTGGACCTAGCTTCGAATAGAGATATAAAGAACATGTAGAATCGCCCCTTGGAACGTAAACATCCATTCTCCGAGATTAGAAAAATAGAAATTTTACACGAGTGTCCAAAAGACGAAAGCTTAATCTCTTTGAATCCACGGAAATTTTCAAAAAATAAAATAACAATCTCCTGAACGAGCAGACGGTTTTATCTACACTTTATAATTTTTTAACTGATAATCAAATTTATAATCTTATATTTGTATAAATATTTAATTTATGTCACTTGAACAGGACTTTCAAAAGTCGACACGTAAAACTAAATTATAGTAAAAAGCGTATAAGTATTTTATTCAGTACTTATATTATGGATTAACTATTTATGTTGTTTTCTGCTATACGAATATCAATAATTTTAAAAGAATATAGGAACTGGTTATCGTCTGCATAAAATTTAGCGTTGCAGAATTTCTGGCAGGCATTTAAACAAGATGCGTACGTGGAAAATAAGTAGGGCCGACAACAGAGCCCTAAGGAACATCAGCATTACATTTGGAATATATGAAATTTTTATTTCTTGCACTTGAAAACGACCATTTAAAAAATTACTTAATTGTAAATTATCTTAACAGCAGATCTACTAAATACTAGATAATTTAGCTTTGCGATTAAATATGTTATAGCTAATAGTACCAAATGTCTTACTATAGTCAAGTAATATAAAAAAAGAATGTAGGCTGACATACTTAATTCCAAAAACTACTAATTGGTCCTTTAAACAATTAGGATAGCTTATTTTAGGAATATGAATCATTTGTTGCCATATACTGGAAAATTTTGCACGCAGTTCATTATAGGTATATGTAACTTATTAGATTATATAATGTTAAAACAGTTTAATCGCCAAAATATTGACAGCATCTATATCCAAACATCACTACTTTATAGGCGAATTAGAATAAGTGGTATAATACGTGTCGCGATGTAATCCGCGATTTCTCGGACTTGCCTGGAAGGAAGTACCCTTAACAACCCTCACTCCAGGGGGTTACTTGTTGTGCGGCCCGGATGAGCCCGCCAAGGACTGATAAATTACGTTATGGCCATATTGTCGTCCGTTTTAGGTACATTTCGAAAACTGTAAATAATTCTTTGTAAATATGTAGATTAAGTATGTGCCCCAACCCAGGGCAGTGCCTGTAATTCCCAGAAATGTACCTATGTTGCCAATAGTATTTGTAAGCTCTGTTTCATAAACTGTCCTTGTTAGTTTTAACACCTCCCCCTAATTTCTAACCAATCATTGTAATTACCCCCAACCCTCGATTGTAGGGGGAAATATTTCTGTATGTTTTAAATACTTGTATATTGTGTAAATATGAACGAATTCGATTTTAGAATAAACCAAGTGAACATATATCGAAATTAACGGCGTTTACATTTATTTTATTCAATTCCCACGGAAAACGAAAGTGCAAGAAACATTGGTCCTTCGAACCGGATATATAATTTGTGATTAATTGCAACGTCTTCGAGCGAAGAAAATCACGAGTTTAAATCCATTTTTTGAAACCGACGTCACAGCCATCGTCGAGGAGTGCAGTTCGTCCGTTGGAGAGGTCGAGTTCCCGAGCAAGTTGCTGTTCTTTGGAGGAAATCCCGAAGGTGAGGTGTCAATTAAATTATCCTTTTTTACCTGGGTTCCATCCGTATCAGTCAATTGCTTCGATTTAAATTAATTATTCATTATTTTTATTCGCTTGTGTATTGCGTATTTGTTTGTATAGTTTTGTTTCATCACTTTAATACTAAACATGTCCGAACAACTGCAAAATCTTATTTACAAAAGAGGTCAGATTAAGGGCGCAATCACGCGATTTAGTTCGTTTCTTAAAACTTGCATAAAGGAAAATTTACCTATTACATTTAATGATAGGGTTTCAACAAATTTTAGTACAATTTGACTCTGTTCAATCTGAAATTTATTGTCTTAATCCGAAAGCAGGTAATGATGAGGATGAACGGGTTGAATTTGAAAACTCGTATTATGAAGCGTTAGGTCAAGCCAGATTACTTAAACAACACGTAAACACGGCTTCGAATGCTACTGTTATTAATTCAAATCAATTTAAATTACCAAAAATAGTTTTGCCGTCCTTTTCCGGTCGTTACGATCAATGGACTTCCTTTAAGACTAGCTTTTTATCAATGGTGCATAATAATAACTCATTAAGTGACATGCAAAAATATCATTATTTGCGATCATCTCTAGAAGGCAAAGCAGCTGAAGTGATTATCGGCATGAGTGTAGACGAAGTGAGTTATAATGAAGCCTGGGATATACTTTTAGATAGGTTTGACAATAATAATTTAATAATATTTTCTCACTCTAGGGAAATTTTAAAATTGCCACACATTCGCAAAGATGGTGTTAAAGAGTTGCGATCGTTTATAGATAATTTGTCAAAGCATTTACGATCTTTAAGTACATTAAAAATACCTGTAGATAGTTGGGACGTATTATTAATTTCAATTTTAGAAACCCAATTAGATTCCGAGATAATGAAAGACTTTTTTCTCACGGTTAATAAAAATGCACTACCAACTTGCAAGCAATTAATAGCATTTCTAGTAAAAATATGCGATTCATTTGACACTCATGCTTCAAATAAAGGTGTGCACAAAGCAAAACCTACCGTAAATTCCCATTTCACACAACAGAGTGAGAACATTAAAGTTTGTAATTATTGTCACAAATCAGGGCACAATATTAAAAACTGTTTTAAATTTAAAAATTTAAGTGTCGAAGAGCGAATTTACAAAGTTCAAACTTTAGGTTTTTGTGTGAATTGTTTAAAACCGGCAAATCACTCCTTATCGAAATGTTTTGGTGTCAAATGTTTAGAATGTGAGCAAAAACATCATTACCTACTGCATGTTCCAAAACAGGCAAATAATACATCGGCTAACGTAAGCCATATAACCGAGCAATGTGACGAAAATCTATTGGTTACCGCGGTTGTAAATATAATCAATAATGACGGTTCAAAATACAAGGCAAGGGCGTTGTTGGATAGCGGATCACAGGTAAATTTTATTACACAGGATCTGGCTGATAAGTTAAATTTAAATGTCACTGAAACGACAATAAAAATTAGTGGAGTTAGCAAAACCACATCTAATATAAATTTTAGAACAATTGTAAATTTAAATTCAAGGTGCAGTAGTTTTAAAACATCAATTGAATGTTTAGTTGTTGATAAATTAACTTCCAATTTACCAAATAAGTCATTTAACAAAGATTGTTTAAATTTGCCCAGTGGACTTAAACTTGCCGATCCTGAATTCAATATTTCAAGTCCAATTGATTTATTAATTGGCGCAACAACATTTTGGAACGTACTTGGTAATAGGAAAGTTAAATTAAACAACAAAAATATTACGTGTTGGAAAACAAGCTTAGGTTGGGTTGTAGGAGGCAGTATACCTTGTAACAATCAAACAAATATTAAGGGAAATTTTCTGAATCAACGGGAATCATTAGATTTTGATTTAACAAGATTTTGGGAATTAGAATCACTTAATAGAACTAATTCTTCGAGTTCAGAGGAGAGACAATGCGAACACCATCTTATTGAAAATCTCACTCAAACTAATTGTAAATTTTCTGTGAAATTACCAATTAAAAATGAAATATTTGAATTAGGAGATTCAAAACAAATGGCCCGTAAACGATTTTTTGCGTTGGAAAATAGACTATTAAAAAATCCCGTTCTAAAGGCTGAAATATGTGAACTTACGCATCCAAATCAGTGTTTAAATGCTGCGATCGATTTGCCGTTAAATGAATTGCCGGAAACAAAGATAGTGCACTTCAATGTGAAAAGAAGTGAAAATATGGTCAATACATTCATTAATAATTTTTCTTCATTTTCAAAATTAATAAGAGTCACTGCGCTGTGTATACATTTTATAAATAATTGTCAGAGGAATAAATTAAATTTAACTGGTTCAATTACAGCAGATGAATTTAATAACTCTCTAATTGAAATTATAAAAATACAGCAATCGTTGTCATTTAAGGAAGATATAAGCACCCTACAAGGTAATAAATCCATAAATAACACGAGCAAAATAAAGGCATTAAATCCATTTCTTGACAATAATGGCATATTACGTGTAGGAGGGCGATTATATAATTCTAATTTATACAATTTCAATTACAAGCACCAAATATTATTACCAGAAAAATATCGCTCAACAAAGGTTATTGGTGAAACAAAACTTAATTTCGAGGAGTTTTATACTTTATCAACCCAAATCGAAGCAATTGTTAACTCTCGCCCCTTATTTGCCCAATCCAATGATCCTAATGGTTACAATTTCCTTAAACCCGCACACCTTTTAATTGGCACTTCGTTATTGCATCTACCGGAGGCTGATTTGTTGTACATTAAACCTGGTCGATTATCTAAATGGCAGCTTATTCATTATATTAAACAACATTTCTGTAAGAGATGGTATTCAGAATATCTACATCATTTGCAAAAGAGGACCAAGTCGCAGGTGCCAGGACAAGAGCCAAGGGTCGATCAACTGGTGTTTATCAGGGAAGAAGGAGTTCCACCTATGTGCTGGAGAAGAGGGCGCTTAATCGTTTGTGCGCGCTTCCCTGTGAATAAGTGCATCCCATTACGATCGAAACAAACTATGTGTGCCCCAAGTGATAGTGATTTTAATTTGACTTCATGTTGCAATGTGTTGCAAGGGGGTGGTGCATGTCGCGATGTAATCCGCGATTTCTCGGACTTGCCTGGAAGGAAGTACCCTTAACAACCCTCACTCCAGGGGGTTACTTGTTGTGCGGCCCGGATGAGCCCGTCAAGGACTGATAAATTACGTTATGGCCATATTGTCGTCCGTTTTAGGTACATTTCGAAAACTGTAAATAATTCTTTGTAAATATGTAGATTAAGTATGTGCCCCAACCCAGGGCAGTGCCTGTAATTCCCAGAAATGTACCTATGTTGCCAATAGTATTTGTAAGCTCTGTTTCATAAACTGTCCTTGTTAGTTTTAACACCTCCCCCTAATTTCTAACCAATCATTGTAATTACCCCCAACCCTCGATTGTAGGGGGAAATATTTCTGTATGTTTTAAATACTTGTATATTGTGTAAATATGAACGAATTCGATTTTAGAATAAACCAAGTGAACATATATCGAAATTAACGGCGTTTACATTTATTTTATTCAATTCCCACGGAAAACGAAAGTGCAAGAAACAATACGTAATATTTAATATCATAAAGCTAACTTAATTTGTAAGTTTGATTTAATAATAACATGTACACGCCGGTGGTGGCGCATTCGGCTGCGGCCGAACTGGCGTTAGAAAGAGTGCAGCAACGTTAGTACGGGTCAGTAGTTGGATGGGTAATAGGGATACAATTAATGGTGTTTTTGAGTGGAGAGGGCGATACTTTAAAGTAACAAGCTCATTTACACACACAAATACACAAATGACACATGGTGAAAGTACCACGTGGTGGATAGCTAGAAACACTATTACTATTAATAGCATGTTGAGTTCGACAGAACTCGTATCGTTGGTATGTGCGAAGGTAGTTTTTTGATTAAAAAAATGCTGCTATCGGGTATTGACTGGAGAGGGTCATGAACGTCGTAGAAGATAAATAAGATCAAATGAGGTTTAAGACCACTATCTTCGACTTAGAGCAAGAAGAAACCCATTTTCCAATGCAGGATCATAGGATAGTGTTTAGTAAAAATACCGATTTTGATGAAGATACAAAGATGTTAGGAACGTCGCAACTTTACAATTTCTGTTTAGAGTTCTGTTAATCAAACTATAAGAATTATTGTATGTAGTGATATAACTTATGGGTGTAGGTTTTGTATGGTATTCATCCGAGATAATATGAATGCCCAGCAATATGTGGATGAGGTGATAAAACCCCATATTCTTCCATTTCTTTGGTAGTTGGAAGTTTTGCTTTGAATACAAGACGTCAAGATATTATCAACCACGTGCTAGAATCAATATCACAAAGAGGGTGGAATGAATATGGACAAACTAAACCATTATTAATAAAAATATGTTTGTTTTTTTTTTAAATTTTAATCTACTACTATCTTTTAATAATTGTACTTTATCTGGCTAAAAAGTAATCAATAAAAAAATGAACTATTTGATTAGTTGGTATATCCTTTTCCAAATTAATGTTTTTGGTGTAGTAGAAATAATTGTAGCGTTCAATGGTATAACACAGAACTCAAAGGTTTAGGACAACGTTATTAAATGAGAATCATTTATTGAACTCGTTAAACAATATATACCAAAGATAGAAATATAATAATTTGTTATAAAATTGTTTATAGTTATAGAGCACAATAATTCATGTGAAAATTTTAGAAATAATTTTCAAATAAAAAACACCCATGATAGGCGCTTACGGTTACAATCGAACTAGCAATAGCGAATATGAAGTTAGTAATTTTATTAGTTTTCGCCATAGGAATACAATGAATGGACTTTAGAGTGATGGGGCGAAAGGATCACGTGGTCGCTAGTCAATCTCTGCCAGAAAGTTCCTCCAAAAAATTGGACAAAAAAACATATTAAAGGACATATAAAAGATTCCAGATGTGCATAAGGATTGATGCCTTCCAAACATCATGGAACAAGAAGGGTTAGAGTGGAAGAACATAAGTTATCATTGTGAACTCCGCCCGTGCTTCTTTCGTCCAAAATTTTAAGTATGATTTTTGTAATATATTTGTTTTTATGTGTATTCTTTTATTGAAAGAAGACCAAAGTACTGAATAAATAAATACTATCGAAACAGTGACTTTTCAATAATCTAATTCATTTTTCTTATCAAAACAAACACAAATTAACAATTGAAACACAACAGAGAAAATTGAAGATTAAAAAGATCAAACAGACCCAACATAGAAATGTTATTTCAAGGTCACTAATAATCAAAAGTCAATAAACGATATTAAAATATAGACATAAACTGGTTTTAATGATAAATGATTTAAATACATAAATATAATTTAAACTGTATAAAGGTTAAATATATTTTTTTTATTCTGTGAACTTTATTAATTTATATTGTTTGTTTTTGCAGATTTTAAATTTATACAATAGTTTTATTGATTTGAAATAATTTTGAAGCGTACAGTATATCTTATCACTTTATTATCTGCCTTTAAAGTAATTACATTATCCTTATACGTAATTTCATTTTTCCGACTGCTGATTGCTGAAAATTTAATCGCGGTTTACAGTATACAAGTGCTGTTATAAAACACGGCCAAGTCTGATGACTTATTAACCCTAATTTTATAAGTACATTTATTTTTTTAATGATTTATGTTTTACTAATAAAAAATATATCCATTTGTAATCGATTTATAATTTTAGAATATTATTACTAACACATAAATTGTAATTATATAAAAATAATGACACAAAAATGTATATTAGGAACAAATAAATAATAAAAATCTTACCGAATGTATTGAAACGTTGTGGTTCTTTTGCAGTAACAACATTTAAGCAGAAGTGGAGTTGAGCTCGATCAACTTTATCGGTATACGTGGTTAAACAATAATTTTCAAAATCAACGAAAGTTTTCCCATCAGGCGAAAGAAATTTACCATCTTTTTGTATATAAAATGTATCTCCATGGTGTGGGGACAAAACAATCCCCATACAATCGTGTTCGTGAGAGATTATATAATAATCGGCATTTTTCTCAATAAGTTTCATTCCGTCGTGTACATCAATTTGTAACTTCCAGTCGTGTTTTTGACACGTGTCGTTTAATTTTGCCTCCCCTTTTGGGCAACATGATTTTATACAAGTTTTTACATCGCATACACATCCTCTTATTATCCCATTATCATTGTAGAATTTGTCTGCCGTATATACTATTCCTTCATGGATAATTGCATTGGTAGTTTTATTAATTTCTCCTGAAGTGATGTCAACTGATAGATGTTTGGGGCAATTTTGTCCATTCACTTCCAGTAGTAGCACGGTGTAGCACAATAATAATAAGAACTTCATGTCTGAATGCTGTAAAGACTTTGAACAAACTAATCACACATAATAAACTTAACAGGAACTTTGGTTTATCCGTTACTGATAGCGTTTTTTTCCGTGCGTAGTTTGTGGTTGATTTTCACCGTCAATACAATTTTTACTCATTCGGAAATATTAACCAATGTGTAATCTTCACAAAGTTTCTCCATATTTAAGAAATACATCGTGTGCATAGCACAGTACACAAGACAGTCACTAATTATAATAAAAATAAACCAATTGTATTTGCGAGATTAAACAATTGATGACTAAAGTGATACGTTTGAGTTTTCACACAATACAGTACGCCACTTGTCTATCGGACAGATATAAATTGACTGAATAAGTGGATAAGCATGCGTCGAATAACAGCTGCGAAACTAAAATGTAATCAAATAAACCCACTTTCACTGTGCGTCTGCAATTCAAATCCAAATTTATACTGGTTGGGCACATGTTATACACTGAGTTTGAAACAGGAGCTTTAATCTCTTTTATATTATTTATACTCTCAATTAAATAATGTTATTTTAAATAAATAAGCATATTAGAAAATAATTTAATTTCTATTAGAAAATTATCAACTATGTATAATTGGGATTAACCTAAATGATATTATTACTGTACATAAATTTATACTATAATATTTCTTATATATACTATAATTAAATGAAAAAAAATTAGGTACCATAGTAACCATATCAAATCTAATCAAATTAAATCAATGTATTACACTTTTGCCACATTTACAGAATACTTGTTTAAACTAATAGTAATACATGATCATTGTAGGTGTTACATAAATAAATAAATAAAATGTATATCAATCCAGAATAGGTGCAAACATGGAGTAATTGTATTTAGACAATAACAAGACAATTTTACAAACATGTTAAAATTGTTAAAATATTAATAAATCAATATTCTAAATTTTATATAATAAAATAGATAAAAGTCGGGAATAACAGCTCATAAGAACAAAAAAATAAAACATAAATTATTATTATGCAGACATGACAGTTTGGAAGATTAAAATACTAAAGGTCACAATCAGTGGTAAATTCAGCAAAGCTTTAGTAGCATTTACTAATCGAAAAATTCCTTTGAAATATCGCCTTGCTGGTGTATTCCTTCAAGTCTTTCAGTAGTTTATTGGATATTCGTGCACAAGAATATTTTGCAGACCTTTCATATAATGTGATTTTATATGAAGTCGTACATATATTCTTTTTATGCCTTGTGTCGAACCCGTGATATTTTTCAATTTTCAGAAACTTGCCTTTGTTATCGCCATTTTTATATATACATTGAAATAACAGTAAGAATATTATATGTCTTGAAAGTATTCCGACATGAATCTCTTTTTTTGAGGTTAAAAATTAATCCGACAATCTTTTTAGTTTGTCGCTTTTCCATACCATTATATTGTAATTTAAATGAGGGTAGACCAAAATATAGTATATGTTTATTATGATTTCTTTCGAAAATTTATTACATATTTTCATTAAAGCGAAATAACTATTTAATTTGTCGCATACATGGGCAATTTGTGCATTCCACGACAATCTACGATTGCTTCCTATAAATTTAGTACTGGGGTGCTATTCGTCGGAATTATTTGAGCTCTTCTGTTGTAAAATTGCATCTGAACCGTATTTTCAATTTTTAAAATAAATTTGTTTTTAAAACAGCACTCAGCTGTTTCATAGTTCGTTTTTTGAATTTTATCTTTTAATTCTAGTTGTTGCCGCTGATAAAATTACTGAAGTATCGTCCGCGAAGTTAATCATGTACATTTGGGTAATAAACTCTTGCAGGTCGTTTATAAAAAGAATAATCAGAAGTGGTCCTAATGTTGATCCCTGAATTATTACTCTGAAGAAATGTTATTCACATGAAAGTATAGGTTTCGATCCAAAAATAGATACAATTAATTCCAACACGGATACCAATTGAAGGGTCCAATGCAAGAACCAGCCAAGTCCGCTTTTGGGCAAAAATTAGTTAGGGGTTGATTGTTGCACAGTTTCAAATGCTCTATCATCCCATCAAAGAACTGGGTCTCTAAGTTATGCACTACGCATTACAGCAGTGATTAATAGATGACCTACTTTTTTATTTTGTGCAATAAAAGCCAAGCTCTGGACTTGACCTGTTCTTGCACTAAAAAGTTGGTTTGCAAACCAACGCTTATTCTCTAAATATTATTATTGTGCTTTTACAAGTTGTGTGTACCTAACTTTGTTAAAAAACAATTACGGTTCCCACTATGTCATCTAATTCAGAAGAAAACGTATTTCAGTCTAGTGTCGATGAGTTTTTACCAGAAAATTATAAACATAACCTCAATACTGAAACTCAAGAAGATGATTTGTCCGAGGAAGGTTTTGCGGAGTTTGGAACTAATGAGGATTAAGAGCATTCTGTACATTTGGAAGAAGCTGGCACTTCTGTTGGTTCAACAAAACTGGCACAACCAGGTAAAAAGCGCCTCATACGTAAATCATCCTGGAAAAGAAACATTCCCAAGCAAAAGCTTTGATAAAATTGGTGCGATAGGCTGTGCTCAAATTTTCAGAGATTTTTATGCCATATCAACAAAAGGCATTCAGGATGCTCCTTTGTATGGCCTTCATAGTAAACCTGTATAACGAAAAAGGCCTCGTTCAGGAGAAAAGCATGGCAAACATTTTTCGTATATTTATCAGGTAAATAATTTATTACTTTTTCTTCTTGTTCTGTTTAAGTTTAACAATAAATTGTAGGTTCATCATGAAGGCACGACTCTGAAAGTTTGCAAGACAGCATTTTTAGCTTTACATGCAATTACCAAGAGCCGGCGTGATCGTTTGAAGCAATACATACACTTTAGATAGGCAACTCCTCCGGAAGACAAAAGAGGCAAACATTATCAAAACGTGATTCCAATATTGAAGTTATATCTTTTGATTTTCAACAGAACCTGCCGTTACCAGTATCACCGAGTGGGGACGTGTTCTATAAAATTCAGCTATGGATATACTATTTTTGTATTCATATTGGGAGTACAAGGCAAAGCTTGTTTTATGTTTATGACGAAATGTTAGGAGGCAAATATCACTGATTTGTACATTTGCTCTGACAACTGCTATTCGCAGAATAAAAACTATGTCCTCACTCAGTTTTTCTACACTCTAGTTAAAAGTAAAAGTTTTAAACGTTCTTTTCATTTCCTGTAAATTTTATAACATTGAACTTGGCTGTTTCTTGCATTGGACCCTTCAATTGTAGTTAGTTTTTCGCGCACAAACTTTTTACTATCGACACTAAACAAAATCCTCGAAAAAGTAATACAAATCCAAATGAGCGACCACCTACTAAAAAACAAAATTATATATAAAAAACAATATGTCGTTTAACAGAACTTAGGAACGATATCAGCAATAAATGACCTCATAAACTACATAAAAACAGAACTAGATGGCAAAAAAACAGTAACAGCATTATACATAGACATGAAGAAGGCATTCGACACCATTTCAAAACCAAAACTACTCGAAAAACTGAAGGCAATAGGAAAATGGTGATGTGGCCATCATAGTACTTTCCCTATATTTTACACGAAAACTATAAGGTTTACGCAATAAAGCTATTCTTAATGATTTGTTCACCATTGAATTCTCTATAATTATTTGTAATGCAAGTTTCATGTAACTCGGTTTATTAGCAATTGGCAATAAATGTCAAAATTTTCAATTTTAAATTTTTTTCTCAAAAGTTAAGAATTTTATGAAAAATATGTTCGAATAAAACTTGTTCAGTTTTTTATTACCTTTAACTTTTGTTTGAACCATTTTTTAAAATTTTTCATATTTAGAAAAATAAAACGAAAAAACAAAAAAATGCCTCGAGTAAACATCCACTTCCGGTCTATGAATGTTTACCAAAAGCTTTTCAGTTCCAGTTTTTAACGATAAAACCTTAAGTTTGAAATTTCATCTCAAACAGATTGTTCGTTTTTGAGATACAGCGCCCACCGACAGACACACACACACACAGACACAATTTTTTTTTCCAGAAATTAGTGTTTTGGGTTCAGGGGACCCCAAAACGGATATTTCCGCAAAAAAAAATTTTGAAAAAAAAATCACGAAAACAATACTCCCCCTATATACTACGTGTATACGTGTATAGGGAAAGTAATAAGAGATAAAGAACAAAACCAAATAAAAACATACCTTACAAACAGAACACAAACAACGAGGGTAAATGGTGCAGAAAGTCAACCAGAAGAAGCAGAATATAGAATACCCCAAGAAGGAAACCTAATACCTATACTATATCTCATATATCATTATGTATGATATAATGGAACTAGAACTAAAAGGAAAAGGTCATATATGCGGATGACACCTACATAGTATACACAGAATATACCCAGAAACATGTAGAGACAAATATTAATACAGACATAAAAACATTAGAAACCTGGTATTATAATAACCTACTAACAATAAATGAAAAGAAAACAGAATTCATAATCTTTAACGACAAAAAGCAATCTACCAAACTAACAACTATAAAACAAATGAAGAAAGTCAACTACTTGAAATTAACAATGCAAGGTAACCTTAAATGGGACAAACACATAAATCAACTAAGGAAAAAGAACGCTAAAACGATAGCAGCCCTAACAAAAATAAAGAACTACATTCCAAACACATCAAGAAAACAAATATATAACGCACTCTATACATAACAAAATAATTATTTAATGTCTGGGGTGACACAAAAAATACGACTAAACTCTAAACGCAACAAAACAAAGTTTTAAAAATTAGTTTTATAAATTAGACAAAAAAACTAGAACAACAGACCTATACAATCAAACACAAGAACTAAATATCGAGAACATGACAAAACTGAGTAACTTACTTCTGACATTCAAAATGAAAAATAACCTAATAAAAACAAATATTTCACTAAAAATTAACATAACAAGTCCATGAATACAAAACAAGAAGAAAATCTGACCTACGAACACAAAAATTCCAGACATCTAAATTTTCACAAACATAATCCATAAAACCGTACAACAACTTTAAAGAATATATAAAAACACTCAATTACGCTACTTTCAAACTAAAACCTAAACATATAAAACAGACATCATACTACCATGAACAAGAAAACTCACTATCCCTTAACACCTATTACCTGAGATTGAAGCTAACATCCGCCATTCTCGAGGTGAAGAAAAAGGGAAGAAGCCAGAGATATTTTTATTTACAATGTATATACATGCATTATATCAATATTATGTTATAGTTGTAAATATTTAAATAAAGATTTGAAAAAAATGTAAATTATTACAGTATATGTCATCAGTGTTACTCATCACAGACTTATGTCTAATTCAATACTTGATATGTATGTTTTTAAAATTAAGATGAACGATACATCGAAATATTCTATCAGGTTTAATTAACAGAAAATCAGTGATATTAAACTCAAGAACATCAATTACTTCCGCAGTTTTATACATAATATGAACTGGTGAACGTTGTAGAATATTTGTGCAGGATCTGGGCAAGGCGAAAGTACAAGCATGTCTGGATCCTGGACGAGCTATATGCAACCGAATTCTATCTAATAAAATCTGCAATCAATTTCATTATTAATTAATTTTCTTACAAAATTAGAGATCTCGTCTCTTATAGATACAAATCAACTCATGCCGTTGAAGTAAATCTGCCTGACTACAACCTCTTTCAGGATACACTCCGTCCAGTTTAAAAGATAAAACATTTAAAAATCATCTTTCAATACGCTCAATGGGCATATTATTAGAGTCATATATAGGATACCAGATAAGAGATGTATACTTGAGTTTACTCCTTACGAATGCACAATAAAGTCTCTTAAGTAATGAATGGTCTTGAAAATAATACTTCGAGATCACCAACACATTCTACATTCGACAAAGCCCTATCACTCACATAATAAATTTTTGTAAATTACTTCACATCTTATGTAAACCATACTATTACATTTATCAACATTCAAACACAAACCATTATCACTACACCGTTGTTGAATAAAGTTAATATTAGACTGTAAAACTTCCATATCCACATCAGGCTCAATCTCTCTGTATGTTTTGATATCGTCAGCATACGCCAGTGTATGACAACTTAAATTTTGTAACAAATCATTAAAGTAAATATTAAAGAGTAAGGGCCCCAGATGAGAACCCCGAGGAACGCCCGAAAGTTACTACAAATTCAAAAGAAGTGAAACAATTATAAGATACATAACACTTTCTATTGTTAAGATATGATCTGAGTAGGTTAATAGTAGTCGGTGAAAATCCAAAATTACCAAGTTTGTCCAATAAGAGGGAGTGATTTACAGTGTTAAAAGCACGAGAAACAGTATAGATAACATCAACTCTACCTCTTTTATCCAATACTTCTGATATATATATATATATATATATATATATATATATATATATATATATATGCTAATTTAGTAATTGTGGAGCGGCCTTGCATAAATCTATGTTGGAAGGGTGAAATTTTAGCCTTGACTCCATTATAAAAAGTAGAATTAATTTTTAATTCAAAAACTTTAGCAAAATTGCATAAAATTGAGACCTGCCTATAGTTATTGATAAGTGATTTATCGCCTTTCTTCAAAATAGGATTGATTCTTGTTCGTTTAAATTTATCTGGAAAAATTCCAGTACTAATTGATAACTTAAAAATTATTTTAAGAGGCTTAGCAAATACCATTCTACAATCCCGAACCAAAAAGCTCGGAATTCTATCATCACCATAACAAAAATTTGATTTTAAAGAAGACATTATTTCTACTAACTCATCCTCATCTGTAGGTGGAATAGCATAAGGTAGGGAATTAACCAAATGATTAAGTAATGGTAACGTCACGTTAATAAAAGTTTCAGAGAAATTTGAAGCAAAGGCATTAACAATTTCTTGGGGATTATTAAATTCAGAATTATCATTGTGCATTTTACCTGGAATTCTTGTAGTTCTCTTTAATCGATTCATATTAGACCAGAGTTGAGAGGGATTTGATTTAATATCATGCTGAATATTATTTAAGTAATTATTATAAGTTTCTTTAATTAAAGATTTAACTTGTCTTCGCACACGCCTATAATCATCGAGGTTTTTCGTTTTATTCGATCTACGACGGTAATGCTCTTTTAGTTGCAATCTTTTTTTGATTTCACATGTGAATAAATTCCGAATATGTCGATAAAACAGGTTTATGCATAGGCACATGCAAATAATATCATACAAAATATTGTAGAATCTTTTTAAAATTATAAGACATCTTTTGAGACAAAGAAAACGTCTGAACAACTTTGGTTGAAAATTCATCAATAGTAACGCAAAGGGAAGGGTGGTAAGAGTCTTCTTTTACTAATGATATGTCAGATTCTTCGACAGAAAATTATTAAAAGCATAAACTTTACCATTAGATGGAAATTTAGATTTTATAATGTTAGATATATTTAAATCACCTACAACTATATAATTTTGGTGAAGCAATAATTTCCAGGGCTGAGAGAAAAAGTTCAAAATCATCACAGTAGATGTCAGGTGGAATATAAACTACACCAATTATACAAGTTATATGATTAAAATACCATTTACTTAATACTATGTCAATTAAAGGAACAAGATCCATAATATGGGAAGTATCAATGAATTCATGTTTGATTGAAATAGATATAGCACACAGAACATCACCACCTTTGGACCGATTCACAAGAGAGAATTTACGATCAAATCGTTAAACATTATAATATTGTGGAAGCAATTCCCCACCATATAAGAAGAATTAATATATACATCTTGAAGTTTAGAATTTATACCTCTGACATTTTGATTCAAAAATGCAAATTTCTAATATTTTTAAATCACACAAGAGTTGTTTAAAAAACTTATTATCCAAATCATCATTTTATTTTCTTTCTGTGAATAAAGATGTTTAGTAGTAGTAAAAACATCATATGTGTTCAAAAATCATATCTCAAGGAAATAAATATAATATATTGCAACTGGTGTGCACCCCACAAGTAAAATCTCAGACCACTCTGATTCCTTCTTTTTATAAATGATAACTTTCTTACCAGTGGCTGTAATAAATTATTATATGCAAATACAAAACGATTCCTTATATCTGTAGAAAAATATGGATCATTTAAGTACATGGTGTGTAAATAATTAATTAAAACCTAATCAAAATAAATGTATTGCAACAACTAAATACCTTCCATTATATACCGAAGTTTTATGAAGAACTTGTTATTGTTAAACTTAGTTGGATGTGCAAGAATATACTCATGGACGATCAGCATCGCTTCCGCTCCAGCAGATGAGTATCAACCAACCTTTTGTCATTTAGTACATTTATCCTCAATACCTTTGAAGCCAACCATTCAGTTGATACTGTTTTTACGGATTTTGCCAAAGCATTTGATCGCGTTAATCATGAGATTTTGATTTCGAAATTATCGGCTTTGGGTTTCCATGCTGATATAATAAAGTGGATTTACAGCTCTCTAATTAATCGCGTTCAATGTGTAAAATTTAGAAACTTTTTATCTAATGTCATTCATGTTCTCTCAGGTGTTCCACAGGGGTCACATTAAGGTCCATTGCTGTTTTTACTATTTATTAATGACATTGCTCAAGTTATAAGAAACTCCACATTTTTGGTTTATGCTGATGATCTTAAGCTTTTTAAAAAATTAAGACAATTGATGATTGTAAATTGTTGCAAGATAATCTTACATCTGTTGTCAACTGGTGTAACGATAACCATCTTTTTCTCAATATTGCAAAATGTAAATCTATGGGTTTTGCAGAAAAAAAAAAGTTACATTTTTGCTACATTATCAACAGTAACTGTTTAGAGCAAATTAACGATACCAAAGATTTGGATATAACTTTTGACATAAAATTATGTTTCAGTGACCATGTTCCGATCGATTAGTCAATTGCCTGTATTTCGCATTCCCTACCATAAGTCCAACTATGGTATTAACAGTCCACTCTTTCGATGTATGCGAACATCTAATGCATTATCGCTAAATTTAAATTTATGCACAAACTATTTTTGAGTATATTACTTTACTTTTTGGTTTGTTATTATATTATTTTTTTGTAATTGTTGTAAAAATGGATTTTCCGTAAATAAATATTATTATTATTATTATATTTTTAGCTAAAATAAAGACTTAACAGTGTATTTTGACTCGAAACTATTATTTAATGAACTACGTTACAAATCTAGTTAGCTAATATAATACGCTTTTGGGTATTGTTTGCGTCAATACGTAATACTCTAAATAAGTAATTATATTTAAATAATTTTTATAGCGTAGAGAATATTATCAGTTACAATAGTAGCAATTTTTGAAAATTTGTTGGGGATCATAAAGAAGTGGCATGATTTATTTGTGTTTTTTTTAAGCGTGCAATGTAATATCTCCCTTATCATTCAAAATATATTGTAGGAACGTGTTCAGTGAAATTATCAATTTAAAAGCAACCCTTTCATGCGGCCTGGACAACATTCCTAACATTTTTTTCAAAGATTGTGCATACACTATCTGTTTTCCACTCACTACGCTATATAATCTGTCCTAGATAAAAAATGTATTCCATCCGTCTAGAAAAATTTTTATTACGCGAATATTTCCAATATATGTATACAGTTATCGTAGGATATGCATTTAACCTACAATTCACAAGTTACTTGATTGTATTGTAATTAAACAATTAAAGTAGTCTTAAAGAAATATAGTAATTGGAAGTTCTGGAGAATGGATGTCAGGTAGATGATACACATATATTTAGATCTATAAGGCGTTGATAGAATTTGTCACTATTTACTGATATTGGTTTCTCCGATAGTGTAGTAACTTGGATTGAATATTTCCTTTCTGATAGATACCCAATAGTTAAACTGAGCAAGTGTGTATCAGTTAATTTGAAGCTATTTTCGTTGTGTCTCAGGGATCTCATAATAGTACAATCATTTTTAATGTGTTTACTCATTAGTGGTGAAAACCTTCCACATATACATAGTTTAATCCTATTATATGCAAATTATTGAGACAGTACACATTACACGGTTTGTATCAGATGCAGAAAATATTCAGATTGTTTGGCACCATCTCTATGATTAGTGTTTGGAAAATAGACTATATTTTTAAACATTAACTAATAATAATAATAATAATAACAATATTTATTTTTTTCCTTTCGTACAGAAATATTTACAAATTATACAAGAAAATACTAAAATAACAAAATTATAAATTCTGTGATAGAGGAAAAAATGAGATATAATTCAGATGTATGCATACAGAGCATACCCTGTTCTTCCATTACACCTCAATTAATATTTAATACATGAAAATCAAACATAGAAAATTAAAACATTTGTTTGTTAAAATAAATTTAGTGAGATTAAACAACGTAAAATAAACTTCTAATAAAATAAATTAAGAAAATGTAAATTTTATGAAAATGGGACAAGAATGCTGATTAAGTAAATGGTGACATATTTAAATTGAGACATTGTTTTTTATACAAAAGAGTGAAAATATGCTTCTTAAAATTAAATTTCGAAGTGAAATCGCTGCATGAGATTGTGATATTGTTTAATAAATTTTCGATGGTATAATGAAAAGATTTCTTGAATAAACTCGTTTTGTGAGCAGGTTGTGATAATCGACCGCGACTCCTTATATTAACATTATGCACATCACATCTATAGGACAGTTTTTCAAACAGATAGGGAGGCGATTTATATTTAATAATGTTGTAAAAACAAAGAATAACATTGCAGTATACGTCTATTTTCCATATTTAGCCAGTTTAAGTCTAATAATTTATGACGGATTTTCAACGGATTCAAAATTCTTGTTTAAGAATCCGTTGAATGCGTAACTTCGTCATGTGGTCTAGGCATGGATGTACTAATGGAGAACAATAAGTGGATTGTGATAGTATTGTCGATTCGCACACTAAAATTTTGGTTTTTTGACTTAAAAATTCACAATTATGATATATAGTCCTGAGATTACCGTATGCAATGTTGATACATTTAGATATAAAGTTATGATATCTGAAAGAGTTGTCCAGAGTAACACCTAGGTTTTTTGCAATAGGGGTAAATGTTATCGGCTGGTTGTTTATCGACGGTATAAACTTCTCTACTAACTCAGTACATTTTCTTTTTGGTCCAAAAAGAATATAAGCTGACTTTAATGGATTTAGAATGAGCCCATGAGAAAGTGATGCATTATATAACGTATTGAGATCATAATTCAATTTTAATAATGCATCGTGATAATTTTCTGGTGGGAAAGAGATGTACAACTGGGTATCATCCGCGTACATGTGATACTTGCAATGAGTTATGTTATTTATGATAGACGAAGCGTAGATGGAGTATAAAATAGGACCCAAAATCGATCCCTGGGGAACACCCGATGTAAGTTCCTTAAAGTTTGGTAAAGATAAGCCCGAGTTCAATTGTACAGCTTGACATCTCCCAATTAAATAATTATTTAACAAATTTATTGCTAATTTATCAAAACCAATATAATTAAGTATCGAAATTAAAACTTGATGATTAATAGTATCAAAGGCTTTGCTATAATCAAGGAGTACCAGTGCTGTTATTTGACCCTCATCAGTTTCTTTTAAGATGTCGTCTGTGATTTTTAACAGGGCAGTGGTACAGCTGAAGCCTTCCCTAAATCCTGACTGAAAGTTAGGCAAAATATTGTAATCTGACAAATGCTGTTTAATTTGATTACTCATGATTATTTCTAAAACTTTAGAAAGTGTAGGCAAGATACTTATAGGCCTCAGATCACCAAGTTGAGTAGGATTAGTAGACTAGTAGTAAGAAGGTTCACTTTATCATCAATGTTATTTAGATAGAAAATTTCAGTTAGCGGAAAAGATTTGAGTTTAGTCATCCGCTCATCATAAGAAAAGGAATTAAAGTCGCGGTATGTGTATAATGTAGATGATAAAGGAACTACATCATTTTGAATTTTAACGTAAGTTAAATCATGATCAGAGAATCCAATGTCTTTTACACCACTATCTTGTACCAAACAGTTATCGGTAGTGATGATCAAATCAATTGTTGAAAGTGTGGTAAGCGAAACTCTTGTAGGCTGTGATATAATTTGTCGCATACTTGTGGAATTTATGACCGAGTTGAGGTACAACGTTTTAGGATCATTTGGTTTCCTCATATCTATATTATAATTACCTAGACAAATGACTTTTTCACAATAAGTGAAAGCGTTATCAATAGATTCTTCTAATTGATTAATAAAATGTTTATAATTTATACTCTCGGGATGATATAGAACGCCTATAGCAATGTTATTTTAACTGCTCGACTGCTTTATTATTGTTTATTATAATATATTTAAAATTAGTATGTAGATATAAACATACATCGGCACCTCTGTGAGGGCGATCTCGTAGAAATATTCTATACCCAGCAATATTAATAAGATCGAAAAGCCATGATTCACTGACTGCAAAAACATCATATTCGAAATTTGAAAGAAGTTGCTTTAAATAATTAATCTTAGGAAATAAAGAGCGTACGTTTAAATGTCCGATTTTCATTTTTACTAGTGTATTCAATAATATATAACACAAAATAAATACTAAAACTGAAATTAGTAATCTTCCTGTTTTTAATTAACGAAATAAATCAAACAAGCTCTCTTGTGACTCCCAGCTAATATAATATATATTTATATACACTTATACATATTAACATAAACGCATTTATTATGAAAATAAGTAAATATATTTATACATTGATAAATTATGAAAAAGAAGAAACAATAATAATACAAAATTGTATAAACAGTACGACAATATTTTATGACTACTCTAATAGATTGTTTAGATCTTGGTCGCAAGTTATATTATGTTTTTTATTCTTAGCTAAAATAATTATTTTGCCTCTATCTGTTCACACGTTTTTGCGATCAAATTTTTCAATAGCTTCCTTTAAAATATTCGAACGTATGGTGGTTGTCATCCCTGATTGAAATTTTAGATTCTTTTAATTTTCTTTTGTTGCGGAATATGTGATCGCGGTGTTTACATGACATACATTTTACTAAGATAGGTCTAATTTTACCTATTTTTGATGCGCTGCCTAGTCGATAACAGTTTGCGATTTTATCAGCATCCAAGTCGATATTTAACTTTTTTGTGAACACCTCAGCTACCACGGTCTCTAAGTGTTCATTCGTATTTTCTGGAACTCCATATATTAACAAATTATTCCTTTTATTCCATTGTTCAGATTTGTCGAAATTTTGCTCCGATTGTCGTTTTAATTCCTCGTTCTCCAGGCCGAGTTTATCGATTATTTTTTCAAGGCTTGATATTTTCTGGTCTAATTTCTCGAAAGACGTCTTCAATTTCGCAGTGAATCGGGTTGTTTAAAGTTTTGCGTATATGTAGTTGTACATTAGAAGCACTGATTACTCACTTTCATATTTTATGTATTAATTTTATACAATAAATTGCCAAATTTAGCGGAGCCACGTACAGAACGTCTACACGCGAGGCATGCTCGATTAAATTGTGATGAAAATCTCTTACTTTCAATCGAAGTAAAAAAATACATTTTAACTAATTACCATCTGAATAATACTATGCTAGAAAGGGTAAATGATTTGTGACATTTTTGTGCGAAATCTTTATCATTTAGGGACCATATATTGCAAGTGGTTAACAAAAATATTGGGCTTCATAATTTTCTGTTTGAGGTATGCACAATCGAACTTCCTCAATGAACGATTAGCAAAGGAAGAAGGTTTTCCTGAACCACATCGGACCCTGTTTTCCCATTGAACTCTAATTCTATTAAACTTAAGAATCATAATGATGGGTGCGACCGCTACTATTGTACATTTGGCACTCCCGTCAGTTTCATTTAATTAATAAATAGAAGAACGTTTAGAATTAATTTCTGAGAATTATAGACTATAAATTAAATACTACAGTTGCTAAAATCAATTATAATCGTATGTTAGACATGGTAAAATTACTTTCTCACAGGAATTTATATATGTGCTTCCTTTATAAACTTTTAAATGGTTTTTTCTTCTTTGTTAGAATTGATAGGGATGACTTTTGGCTTCTAGAGGGAGGATCCTCAATAAAATTCAAAATAAAATTAGAGAAAATCAACCTTTAAGTAGACTATTAAATACTGCCACTGTCTCGATATTCTCATAAACAATTACAGTTTATTTCATAGTAAATTAGTTATTATTATTCTAAATATAACGTTTTATATTTTTTTAATTTAGCTTATTTATTTGGTTTGTTTATCATTAACAATAATAATTTTAGTCGGCTCCAATGTATGGTTCAATTGTTATAAATAAAATTAATAACAATTTTTGAAACAACAAAGACTAATTTCGGCTTAACCGTAAACTTATGGAAGTATATATGTTAAATCATATTTTGATCCAAGGAATTTATGCTTCAGCTATTTCCCCACATTAATGGAATACCTTGTATATTATTGATAAGGCTGTTATTTGCTAAAACATCGCCTTTATTTTTTTAAGATTAAAGTATAAACACATTTAGAATTAAAAACAAAATATTGGTAAACTCTCAACACTGTTGAGTGTTTCGTCACACTGGGTCTTCTTCGAGAACAAATGGTCGTCTAAAGAAATGTGGCGTAATAATTGTTGCCAGTCTAATAAAAAAGTTTGTTTTTTAAATTATAAAAACCTTATATTTAATGTATTTAAATAAAAATAGGGAGTTTAAAATATTGAAACAAATTTTAATATTGTTATGTTTATCGCCACGTTTATAATGAAAATGCGTATATAAATAATTTTTGTAACTTTCCTTTCTGACATCATTTATTTAAAGTTCATTAGTACATAAATTATTTTTAATTACCTATGGATCATTTTAAAGTTATTAGCAGTATAATTTCTATTCTGCACAATAGACTATACTTGACTTAATGACGTAAACAATCAGTTCATTAAGCCAAGTATTGTCTATTGTGCATGATAGAAGTTATATTGCTAATACGCTCTAAATGAGCTCAGTTTGGGTAGTGCAAAGGTGAAAGCTATATTTATTTTTAAAATACTTGATAAAATAATTTTCATGGAGCAAAGTTTATTATATGTGCCTGTACTTAACATATATTTATTTGGACTAATAATTAAATGTAGATAATATTTTATTTGGATATGGAAATCTCATTTACATATTTTTTACAAGAAGTTAATTTCTATTTAAACATATTAAGATTATTTTTATCATAACGATTTATTTAATTTTTAATATGAAAATAGAAACTCAATTGCCGTTAATTTTTTACATAAACTCTGTTTTTATAGTATCATTATTTTATACCACATATTATAAATTATTTGGAGTATGTAAAGATAAACTTTATAAATTACATTTTCTGACGTTGACCCAGGAATTATTATTTTTTTAAATTTTTAATCATTAACAGTTGCAGCTATCATTGTGATTAAAGCAAAATTTGTTGCATTACAGAATTAAACTGTAAATAGATATCATGAAGTAATTAGCGGTCAGATTGAATATTAATTTATTGTTAATTGATGTAGTTATAGTACAAACAAAAGACACAATCCCACTTTGGTGATTAAAAAAAATATTTATTTTAGTAAATGTTTTTATTTGTATTTAAAATCAATAATAAAGCTGTATTGAAGAGATCGAAAGAACGAAACACGTGTCTGCAGATGATTATAAACTTAAATGCTAGATTATTTATTATTTATTATTATTATATATATTTATTTATTGCTTTTGCTAGTTGAATTTAATGAAATCTGTCTAAATTCAATTTTGTACATAACTTTTCATGTTATATTCATTTTCAAACAGTCTAAAATACATTTTTAATTTTTTATCAATTATTAGTTTACTCAATAGAAATAATTTCATTCAAATTAGTGTTGCTTTGATAGTTGTACTATGTACATACTAACTATATTTAGAAGTGAATGGCATATTCATTATATTTTATATGAAGTATATCACTACTACTGTCACGTAAGGATTGAAACACGTATCAGTAGTTTATCGGATGAAATGTTTTATTACTACTTTCAATTTGAAAAGTTTGTTGAAAACGTTTAAAAAATAACAGTCTATTCTCTAAATGCTAATTTATTATCTCTTAAGTAAACTTATTTCTACATAGCAAAGAAAGAAACAGTTTAAATATTTTAGATTTTATTGTATTTTCGGTTAATCAAAATTCGTTTACTTATTCGTTTACGTTTTTCTTCGTAAAAGAAAACTTTTATATAATTGAATCAGTTTTCCTTCTTCAGAAATTTACAATATCCTATTGGTTTTGTTCTTTGTTCTTTATTAGTTTTATTTATCCTGTTACAACATATTACTTAGTAATTTAACGAAAATATACGAGAAATTTTGTTCCACTCAAAACCTTATAAAATATATTGTCCGGTAGTGTGCTATATTAGTTTACGAAATCTTCTGAGCTTTATAAAAATTGTTTGATTTTATGCAAACGCACCATATTATTTTCTAAACCTTTTAAATTGCGATTATAATTTTCTAATTAGGTATAATAATAACCATTTCCATTCGCGATTGCATATTTTAATAGTTTAATAGTTTTCTTAAATACACATATTCTTTTTCATCTTAAATGATATTTAAATTAGGTGACCTTCTTCTTTGCAGAACATTATCAAAGTTTAAAATAATTAAAAATATCTCTAATCCCTATAAGAAGTTAAGCTTCCCATGTTTTCTTCATATTTGAAGCACTAACATCTCTATCATGTGATTACTGATGTTAATATAGTGTTTTGTTATGTTGTTTTTCCATTTATGCTATTTGACCTCAAATTACCCTACAATTGAAATATTCAATCTTGTACACGCCTGATCGTTTTTGATTTTCATTCGTTTCTATTTTATTATTAAGAAGATTAGCTTCTTATTATGAGTAAACGACAGAAGTTTGGCACTTTTTTTCACTTATTTTATTAAATGCTAGATGTACATTTCGGTTACAATGTAACCATTTTCAATAGCAAACGGTTGCTGTTTGACATTGTAGCCGAAATGTACATCTAGCATTTAATAAAATAAGTGAAAAAATAGTGCTAAACTTGTTCGTTTACTCATATCAACAGTTTCACGTACTCAAACAAACCTTCTTACTAAATGGATCTCTATTAATTGTCTGTATATTATACGATATTGTTTAATTTTTGTGCTGAAATTATTTAAAAGTGGGATTGCCGCGTATATATTTGTTTCCTTGTCCGGATTTGTCCTGTAGAATAATTGTGTTTTCATCTTTTGTCTCTTTTTATTTACTAATTTTGTAACTGACCTCCTTGTGTAACCTTGGTTGTTGGCAATCTTACAGATGATGTTTTATTTCTTTTTATTCATTGGTTTTCTTATTAGCCGATGTCTGTTTGACTGTTTAATTTGAGATGATAGAAAGGAATTACTAGGAATTATAGTGTGTTGTGGACGGTTTTCTGTATATTCAATACTGGAGTTTATTTTGGTTTACATCTATTATCAGATCTAGAAAATGTTTCTTTCCTTTAGCATGGTAAATTAGGTTTGCTTACTGATTTGTCGATGTGATCTCCCCAAATATTAAATACGTCGTCGAGCTTACGGTACCAGAATAGGATATTTTTTGTTAATATTGTGTTGTGTTTAAGTTTTTTTCAAATGATTTTATAAAAATCTCTGCAAACCTTGGTGATGTGGCTTCCATTAAACCATCTTCTTGTGAGTAGAATTTGTTATAAAATCTAAAATAATTTTGTGCTAGGCAGATGTTTTTATTTATTTTGTGAATTTCCATGGTTGAGGTGAATTCTGATGTAATCATCCATCTTTGATGTTATTTTTTTATTCCATCGCCGGTATGGAAGTAAATAGACTTTTTACGTCGAAGGAAACTAATATGACTTTTTTGTTTAAGGTGATGTGTTGAGTTTTTGTCACAAATTCGCTGATGTTTTTTATGGAGTACTCCAATCTACACTGTATAAGTTCTGGTAATAGATTATTTACATATGAGCATACTTAATACATAGGAGCTTGACAATATGAAATAATCGTTTTGGAAACCCATTGAGTTATCTGTATTTATGTTCATACGGAATAGTTTTTGTTTGTTTATGACCTCGACTATTCTTTCTGATGTTTTATGGGATCATTCATTAATAGCTTGAATTTATGCTCTTCTATGAGTGTTTATACTTTCTCTACGTAGTGTATTTTTTTCAGTATTGTAATTGTGTTTCTTTTATTGGCTTTGCATATAATGTAATTTTTAACTTTGTATTTTTGTATTATTGGTCGAATGGTTTTATCTTCTCGATTATTTGTTTTTCAGCAGGATTTTTCTTTATTAAGGTCTCTTCTTATTATATTTGTTAAGGGATTTTTTCTGGATTTCTGTTTCTACCAACTCTGTTAAATATATACCAATTCCGTGTCTATAGCCAGTTCCAAGTTTAGATGGTGTGAGACAATATTTAAATCTCTTTTTCAGTAGATACACTTCTTTCTAATTGAAGATTGTATCCTATAGGTTTATCAAACGTAGGTATTTATGTGTTGAATTTTTGACTTGTATGCAATGTTATAGTGGCATTTTTCAGGTGTATTTTTTGAATAGATATTAAGAGAGCCATCAACAAGAGGATTGATATTTTGAACAACTTGCAGAAGCTAATCCAGGCCGACAGCATTTTAATCGTGGAGTTGTCTGCCAATTAATATTTGTTGCTCCACATACATACATTCCTTATTATTAATTAGTTTAAACTTTGAAAATGGTCTGCAAAAACCGAAGTATATGCCAGGTAACTGACAATAAAACTGACAATAAAAACAAGTATAATTCTTCACCTAATATTAATATCTGATTCTATCAAGAGTGCAGGGCAACCAGTATCAACTTAAGTAATTGCTTTCGAGGTATATATGTTGTACGTGTTCTTATTTTGTTTCTAATGTGAATAGTATTTTTTTAACTTAAGATTAGTGAAGTGAGAGATCGTAGGGTAATTATTGACTATTAACTTACGTTTATTTGCCACATAACTTAGTTGTGTCTAAGTGCATATAAATCAATTAGTTAAATTATGCGCATTTGCGGGTATTTCATAGGATCTTCAACGACCTATAGTCGTTATAATCTGCTTGTGTTCCATTAAAATATGACTATGTATCTGTTATCTGGTGGCACCAGAATCAAATTTAATATCGATGGAACTTACCTTCAAAAATATAGATTATAAACTTGTATTAATGCGCATTGATTATGAATCACTTTCAAATAGTCGAAATTAAACAACATTATTGACGATCTACTTAGAAGGGTGTAAATCGTAGTCTCTAGACTATCTTCTCACTGTACAAATACTTTTCACTTACCAACTGTCAAGTCTAATGAACTTCTGAACTCTCCAATTTTTATAATGAGTAAATACGCTTAAGTTTTCTAGAATATAATTTGCATTCCTTAAAATTAAGCGTAATTGAATTGTTTGGTAATCCATTCATATATTTCTTTTTAATTTAATTTTTGTTTGTTTGTTATAATAATAATAATCTACTTCAGATATTTTACATTAATTTAAATTTATTATATTAATTTAATTTTATTAATTAGAATTTTAGCTTAGTTAGGCAATAAATATTATGACTTTGGTTATTATTTAATCACTATCCACAGAAAATCCCTACTTTGAATATTTATTTGATTTATGTTAATTAACGTGCTTTTCTTCAAATAGTTTTAAAACTTTGTAACTTAAAGTACTGAAAATCACGATTAATAGTAACTTTACTCGGATTTAATTTTATTAACATAATTATAGTTCTGGTAAATGTTATATTTCAGCTTTACATTTAAGTTTTTAGATTTGATACTTTTATTTTTGACTTTCTTTATTCTAATATTTTGAATTTTTAGTTTCCGTATATAGTATACATATATAGGGGGACTATTGTTTTCGTGATTTTTTTTTCAAAAATTTTTTTGCGGAAATATCCGTTTTGGGGTCCCCTGAACCCAAAACACTAATTTCTGGAAAAAAAAATTTGTGTCTGGTGTGTGTCTGTCTGTCTGTGTGTCTGTCGGTGGGCGCTGTATCTCAAAAACAAATAATCCGATTGAGATGAAACTTTAAACTTAAGGTTTTATCGTTAAAAACTGGAACTGAAAAACTTTTGGTAAATATTCATAAACCGGAAGTGGATGTTTATTCGAGGCGTTTTTTGTTTTTTTTTGTGATATTTCTCTAAAAATGAAAAATATTAAGAAACATGTTAAAGGGAATAAAATACTGAACAAGTTTTACTCGAACATATTTTTCATAAAATTCTTCACTTTTGAGAAAAAAAAAAAATTGAAAATTTTGACATTTTTTGCCAATTGCTAATAAACTATAGGAGTTACATGAAACTTTTATTAGAAATAATTATAGAGAATTTAAAAGTGAACAAATTATAAGGAATAGCCTTTTTGCGTAAACCTCATAGTTTTCGAGAAAAATATAGGGAAAGCACTATGATGGCCACATCACCATTTGTGATTTTAATTTTAAAATGAAATTTATGTTGTGGGTATTATATTAGATCTTCAAGTTCAATTTGTTTAATTATAAATTATGTTAATGAAGTCATCGCATCTGTTTTGTTTTTTAAGATATGGGTATTATACAGTAGTATTAATATTTATGATTTCTAAATTATATCAATTTATCAACGTATTACTCTCATGTGTATTAATTATTTATTATATTGAATTATGTAATTATTAATTACATTTATTCAGACTCTTGTAATGTTTAGGAATTAGATAATACTTTCTTTTTATAGAATTTAAAAAAAAAACTCCAGTTTGGCACTTTTTTCACTCAGTTTATGTTATGCTTATTTGCACATTACTGTCACAAAGTGGCCATTACCAATAGAAAACTATTTTTTACTTTGCTATTGATAATGGTCACTATGTGACCAAAATGTGCATTTGGCAAATAAAACATTTTCACGCACTCAATTCGTACGAATTAAACATTTCTTTGTGTTTTAACTTTAAATATTTTTACAAAATTTATATGTTGTAAATTAAAGGAACTTTTAACTATTTTACAAAATATTTGTAAAAAATTTAAAGATACTATCTTCTATATTATTTCTTACCAAAAGAGTTTGTATAACTTATTCCTTCCACTCGAACATTGTCAACGCAAATATATGCCTGAGCTTGGTCCGTTTGTTTCGTAAACGTGGTTAAGCAGTAATGCTCAAAACTAATGTAAGAATTTTCAAATCCTTCCAACAACCTTCCATCTTTCTGGATGTAAAACAGGTCTCCGTTTTGTGGTTCCATAGGGAAACCCTTGCAGTCGTGCCTGTAGGAAATAACGTGAAAGTCGGCATTTTCCTCGACGAGTTCGGTCCCGTTATGCACGTCAATTTGCAGTTTCCAATTGTGTTTCTGGCACACGTCATTCAGTTTCGCTTCACCATCTTTGCAACACAATTTTACACAAGTTTTCACTTCACATATACAGCCCCTTATAATTGTACCGTCCTTGTAATATTTATCCTCAGGATAAGTCACACCCTCGTGAGTGATGGCATTTTTAGTTTTATCAACCACTCCTGAAGTGATATCAATCGACAAGCGCCGAGGACAAGTCTGCCCGTTCACGTTTGAAATTAGCGCCGCGCAGCACAACAAAAGCAGAAACTTCATTGCGTATTTCTACGAAGTTTGGCGTAAAACTAAGTAGAAAGACTATCCGGATGGTTGAGAATAAGTGCGCGCGCGATTCACGGTATTATTACTGGATGAATGAGTTTTTCCGCATACTCGTGGCGGCTTTGTAAATACATTGGCAATTTTAAACTGACTATACAAACGGAGTGCTGCGCTAGTGTCGAATAGGGACTTATCAGTTAGAATAAATGCCGGATCTTGAAAAGATTAGATTATCTAGTGATCTTTTTGCAACGTTGTTAAATGAATCAGTTTGCGTTTATAAAATATGTGATTGAAATAGGACTTAATTTTTATGTTTGGAGTTTATTCACAAATAAAAATGTTTAAATATGAAATAAAAATTTATTTAAAAAATAGAAATGATGTAATATATGTGTTTTTCTTCCTGACTGTTCACGATAACAATTCCGATAATATTGTTTAATGATTCATTCATAGAGTGGTTAACCTGTTAATCAAATATCGAAATAATTTCTAGGAGACAATCTTTTAGTTAACAGAGGCTGTTCTATGTTTTAAACCGAAATTGTAACCCCTCTTATACTTTATTATTGACTTTATATACATGTATAATATCGTACGTTGTTGTTTTTTATTTGACATTACTATATTTTTTATAATAGTCTATAAATTTATGAATGTGTATTAATGTAGAATTTATTCAAGATTTCAATTTTTAGGTTATTTTATATCCACATATATAAATAAATTTGGTACAAATACCTTTATTTGTTTAAAGTGTTATTCTAACAATGGCTAAATGAAAGACTACAACTTAAGAATAAGAGAACTTCTAGGTCTGCTAGAATAGACCCCTACACTAATTCTACTCTTTATTTCTAAAATCAAATCCTCAAATATTTTGACATGCACAATGTATTATCTAACGAATAATATAGATATCGCAGGGGAAGATCTGTATTGCATTGATGTGTCTCAACAAATACTCTTGCAAAAATTCCATTTCTATAAGTTCGGAAAATTTCCCTAAAACTAAAAATATCATTTAATTCAGGACCTTTACTTTTCATAATATACGTTAACGATTTACCAAAAACTGTTGGTTGCTTTATAAAAAATTATGCTGGAGATACAACCTGCCTTAATAATTTACTTTAAACCTGCACTAATAAATAAAAATACCTGGTTATTTTAGAAATAATTTGCTTAAATGTTTTCTATATTGTTTTAGGATCATATTTATTGAAATATATACAGTCTTCATAATATTTTCAAGCATGCTATCTTCTATTACTCCTAATCCTCATTTGTGTTATTACAATAAGTTTAATATTTACTATCTCGGTTTGTTATTATCTCTAGGACATATAAATGGTTCATGGACAAGATTTGTTATTATATTAATTTGTTTTCTTAATGCTATTTTATTTAGTATAAATAAAATGTGACATATTTTAAATTCATAGCTGGTTCCCTATAAATAAAATGCAGTTTATCTATTTTTTCCTTTACATAGCCTTTACAAACTTTGCTTTCTTATTTTGTAGATTTATTTTCACTAATGTTATACTATTCCACAAAGTATTTCACAAAATATTAATTCTAACATACATATAAATGAAATTGTTAACGGTGGAGGCTTTTACTTCGTTATACATTATTCTTCACAAATAAAAAACTTTTTAACTTTGTTTGTATAACACTGACTTTATTTAGTGATTATAGTTTTGACAATTTAAACTTGTCATAACTTCTAGTTTGATAATGACAAGTTAAAATTTTCGAAACTATAGTCACTAAATAAAGTCAGTGTTATACAAAGTTTTTTATTTGTGTACATATAAATGATTCCTTATTATGTGTGAAGCAAAATAGTGATTAATTAACCTACTAATTCCATATTATGTTTTAGTATTGAGCAAGTGTTTAATAGCATAAATACAAAACGGTTACATTCAATACGAGACATAAAAACTGTATTGATAACATCTTTACTAACTATGATGATAATGGTATCTTAGTGACAGGACTTAATACCTCCCTCTCAGATCATCTTGGCCTATCCATTAGAGTAAAATACAATCAACTTCCAAAACTAGGCACCAATAAAATTGTACGACCCATTACTATATCAGGTAAACAAATATTTTTTTAATTACTAAGAAATGTAGATTGGGGATTTTCCAAAGATAACATTGAATAAACAAGGGTAGTAAATACACTAAAATAAAGTGGTTTTCTCATGAGCTCCGGGCAATGAGAGAAACCCTTAAATTACTTGACGAACATCACTCAAATCATCCCAGTGAACAAAAAAGGTGCGTAAGAACAATTATTTAAGAAAATATAAGTCAGCCATAGTTCTAGCCAAGCAAAACGCAAATATCCAATATATTCATAGCTGTAGTAACAAAATAAAAGCACTATTGTCAGTTAAGAATAAGGAAAGGGGTCAGTCGCAAAAAATGGCTACAATAGATATGCATGCATCTTGTGATGATTTTAATCTATTTTTCATCACAATTGCCCAAAACCTAACCAGTAACAATTATACCGTTAGAGATACATGCCAAATTCCTGGTATTCCAAACATCAATTTCGAATTCCGAGAGACTTCTCCAATTCAGGTTAGGGATGCTATGAACAAATTAATTAGCAAAAAAAGTACGGATATATATACGGAATTAATGTAGAAATACTCAAAACTGCCAAGGATCACATCATTATTCCACTAACGCATCTCATCAATAATTGCATCAACACCGGATAATTTTCGAGCATACTAAAATTCGCTAAGGTAATACCAATTTTTAAAAAAGGTGACGTAGGCGATCTAAATAACTACCGTCCAATCTCCATACTTCCTGTGATATCCAAACTAATTGAATTAATATTAAAAAATCAACTTATTGAGTACTTCGAAGTTAATAATAATAATCTCTTGTCTAATAACCAATATGGTTTTAGACAAGGTCGTTCAACAAACGATGCATTGTTAAAATTATGTGATCTTATCTGTGATAGCTTTGAAAAATTGTATGGCCACTTTCCTAGATTTAAGCAAAGCCTTTGATTGTGTACCACACGATCTTTTAATAAAAAACTAAGTAGATAGAATTTTGATAAGCGCAGTCTCGATCTTATTATGTCCTATCTAAGTGACCGTAAACAATCAGTTTGCCTAAATGGTAGCATGTTATGGGCTTTGCCAGTGCCTCAAGGTGTATCCCAAGGTTCAATATTAGGGTCCATATTGTTCCTAATTTATATAAATGATTTACCAATGGCACTAAACGGAGCAACAACATTATTATTCGAAGATGATACGACTGTAATAAATGTAGCTCAAAACATAAACGATGTTAAGATCCAAAACACCCAATCCATCATAAATGCTGCCACCTGGTGTAGAGATAACAAATTAAAATTAAATGACTCTAAAACTACGAACATGATATTCTCTGTAACTAACTCAGTATCAGATCATAATCCGATTCGATTCTTAGGACTTCATCTCGATCCTGGGTTAAAGTGGCACGCACATGGTGATGCACTTTCAAAAACACTTGGAAAAAACATATTCTGTCTCCGTAACATTTCTCGGCAAATACCCAGACATGAATTGAAGCATGCATACTTTGGACTAGTTGAGTCCCACATAAGATATGGAATATTGGTTTGGGGGCACTCAACTATTAAAGAACGACATTTTTCGTTACAACGGCGTGCTGTCAGAATTGTGGTGGGGACAGATTACAGAACAGATTCTAAGAAAGACTACATCAATCAGGGTATATTAACACTTCCATCAATTTATATTTTGGAGTGTTTATGTTATATTAAGAAACACCAGGTAAATTATCCCAGTCATGACCACATATACTCGACCAGATATAGAGACAATGCATGCCAAAACCATCTACGGCTTAAACGAACTCAGATGAGTAGTAACTACTATTCTATAAAGTTTTTCAATAAATTGCCAATGACTGTGAGGAAGTACAATTTTGAATTATTTAGAAATAGTATCAAAACCTATTTAATAACTAAAGCGTTTTATACAATTGAGGAATTCTTGAATAGTGATATAGAGATGTAATGTATGTATGCCCTTATTTTATCTTAGTTTTAATTCTTATAAAATAATTCCATCTTTCATATGTTAGTCTTGCCATCTATTTATTTATTATTTTTGTGTTTTTAATCTAATGATCTTATAATTCACCGATTTTAATTTATGTTTTTACCTATGTATGACCTTCTCAGCGTATTTATTTTATATTGGTTGACCTTTTAAATCAATGTAATTAGTTTATATTTTATGCAGTGATTTTAGTTTCTATGTTCATATATCTATTAGCCCTCTTAATATGTTTAGTTTAGTGATATAATTAAAAGCGGCTTGATTATAATTATTTAATTGTAAAATGCAGATTATTTATATATTTAACTATTGAAAGTATTGTGTAATCATTTCTGTATTTGACGTATGTAAAATTCCGTTATAAGCATCAATAAACAATTATTATTAAAACGTATTTTAAGAGATAGTTTTTTTTTATTAAATTCAGGTGGAATACCAATTATACTCTTAAAATATTGTGTATTTACATTAAGTATTCCACTTTATTTACTAAACTCAATTATATTGTTACTATCGGCGATGGAGCTGTTGACTGTTATAAACGGCGCATGTATCGCTTAAGAGGTACCGACCGCACCACTGAAAATTATCATCCAGTTGATTAAAAATCATCTCTTAATCAAGACAATCAGCTGACCCAAAATGACGATAGATTCAATTTGTTAATTACAGCTTTTAATTCTTTTAAACGTTAATGAAGTTTTGGATAAATTATCAGTCTTGTCATAGCAAATAGCTGAATTAAAGTATAATTCTCTTAATGATTATAAAAGATATAATATTGAAATTTTGGATTCTGGGAGTTCTAAAAATGAATCGTGTGAGGACGAGGGTTTCCTACATCTAATGTTCTACACCTAGTAACAATGCAAAACAATAGATAGAAAACAAAAGCATTCGAAACGAAAAAAAATAGCTACACATTTATAGCGTTCAGAAAAATGTAGATCCAAAAGCCATTGCCAACCACTCAAAGATATTAAGCGGGGATGCCGATGTCAAATGCTTTAGACTAGTGAACTCCGATCAGTCATCCCCTTTCAAAATTGGTATTGATGAACCTCATTTAAAAAAATTTAATTGATGCGTCGAAATGGCCGCAGGGAATTACTATTAAAGAATGTATCCCTCTTCGTCATTACCTTTTTCAACTAAAAAAAATCGTCTATAAGCCAAAATTATTATCTACGAAACAATTTTGGTCTATCACAACTAAGAAGAAAATTATTTGATTTCTATAATGCTGTTTTGGCAAATGACTTTGATGTCATCTGTATTTCTGAATCTTGGCTACATTCCGATATAGGCACTAACGAAGTTATCGATAACCGATATACTGATCGTGACAATATCACATCAACTAATTCTAGAAGTGGCGGCGTTTTTATTGGAGTAAAGCTCTAGTCTTGTTACTGTAGATTCCGAAAATCGTGAAGAAATTTGGGTTTCTATCAATGGCCAGAATATAATTAACTGTATCTACATTTCTCCGCGATCAGTTACTGAGATGTATGCCGGACATATTAGCGCATTAACTTTGAACAATACCCGGATTATAACATGCTTTTGCTTGGAGAAGTGAAGTGGATTACTGAGGATGAATGTTTCGGATATTTACCAATAAATACTGTTAATAAAAGTGCGCGTCTTCTATGCGATGGTATTTTGAGTGGCGGTTTTTATCAGTTTAACTTCTTTATTAATAATATATAATGATATATGTATAATATAATATACTAGTGGTAATATTTTAGATCTTGCTTTTTCGAATGTTCCCATTGAAAATTATTGAAAAGTGTGACATTTATCATCCACCTTTATTAATAGATTTAAATGTTCCCAGCAGTTTATCACCCTTAGATGAATCATTTCAGTATAATTCTCTAATGCTGATATCGATTGAGTTGCTCAATAGAACATGATATAGATATATTTTACAAAATTCTATACCATGCGTTTAAAATCCCATTTTCCAACTAGGAAAAGAAAAGCGGAGAGCTTATAGAAATTATAAACGGTCAAGTTCTAGAAATAACTACGCAATTTTATTAATTTACGAGCTGCCTACAGAGATACTATAGTTAAGGATCAATAAATTATATTGTAGACCTTTATGACATCAATATATTTTGGAAATTTTGTTAATCTAAAAATGGCAGTGGCAGAGGTTTTCAATCCAGCATGCCATACGAACCCTTGTCGCAAACTCGGATTCAGGTATAGCGGATCTATTTGCTGATTATTTTCAAAATTCATATTATTAGAAAACTAACATGCCTTATGCCGTCGGTACTCAAGCGAATTAAAATTAAACAATTTAAGTAATTCATTTTGGGGAGATATGCAAAATAAATAGTTTTAAATATGATTGGGTTTTGAAAATTTATTGAATTCCGACAGATAAAGCCAAGAGATTTAAAAGCATCATTAACATTAGCCTCAACATGATTATTAAATAATAGTTTGTAGTCAAAATATACGCCAATATCCTTGAAAAGTGTGACTATTTGTATTGGAGTGGTATTGATACAATATTTAAACTGAATTGGATTGGATTTCCTAGTAAAGACATAGATTTATATTTACCAACATTCAGTTACAGTCTATTTTCTCGACACCAATTAGAAACTTTATCTAAGTTACTTTGTAAATTCTGACAATCTTTCATATTATTTACATTAGAATAAATTTTTAGATCATCTGCGTGAAGAAGATGCTCACAGTTCAAATTTTCAGATAGATCATTTATAAAAATATTAATTAACAGCCTAATATTGAATCTCGTGGTAGACCTGACAAGTAGAAGTAGGAATTAGATTTAAATCTGTTAAGAGTCACATAGGTTTCACACTCATGTAAATAGAAATTCATTAATAATTTTGATGATTTGCCAAAATCAAAATTACTCATCTTTTGTAAAAGAATATTATGATCGACTTTGTCGAATGCGTTTATTAAGTCTGTGTAAACAATATCTAGTAGCCCAGCAAAATCAAGATATAGCAATACTGTGTAAATATAAATTATTCACTGTTGAGCTACCAGGTAGAAAACCATGCTTTTTAACAAATATAAACGGTTTAATGTGTTTGTAGATTTGATCATACAAATCCCTCTCAAATACTTTCGCAATGTGTGGTAGGATTGCAATAGTAAGGAAATTGTTAACGTTTACTAACGGCGAAGATGATTTTGGTATAGGGCAAATAGATGCGATTTTCATTTTTTTTTGAAAATTTAAGTTCTAATTGATAAGTTAAATAACATAGTAAGTGGTTTACAAAGTAAGACAGCACAATCCTTTAGAAGAAATGCAGGAAATTTATCATCGCCACCAGAATTGTTATTTGGAAGCTTTTTAAGAAGTAAAAACTGAATCAGTAGGAATATTGGAAAAATTAAAGGAAGGTATATATCTGGCTTTAGCAGACTGAATATTTTTAGGTGCAGAGATGTCGGAATCCTAGATTTATTTTCCTTGTTAGTGTTTACGTAGTTCCAAAATTGTTTTTGGTTAGACATAATCTGATTTTCTGTTGATGATATATAATTACGATAAGCCCATTTTATATTGCCCTTAATTAATGATCTTAACTTTCTAAATTTTGTTAACTAAGCCACTGAATGTTTAAGTTTTTTCTGGTTAGGCTTTTTTCTTTAATAAGTTTAATAATTTCGTGATTAAACCAAGGCGGATATTAATTTTTTTGTTTTAATTTAAAAGTTGAAACATACTGCATAATTAAGTCATTTAATATATTACAAAAATCCTCAAAAGCCTGATCAACATCAGTAAACCCAGAAAGAGTGTTCCAATTAATACTGACTAAATGCTCATAAAGTCCTGGATAGTATCTGATAATGAAAATGTAAGTGGAGGATGATATGGATCCTATACAACTAATGCATGTGTTAGAATATATTAGATCCAAATGATTACCAGAAATGTTTCTTATTGTATTATATTGCTTAAGGCCTAAAAAAATATAAAAATTAGAAGTAACACTTGATTTATTAATACAGTTATTAAAGCTAGAGGCAGATTTTGGGCTTGCATTTAAACACAACTAAATGCAAATACAAAAGCTTTTCTAAAAAATCAAGGGCTTTTTTTACCTGCTGGTTTTTCTTTAGATGGAAATCTGTTGAAGAAGGTTTATATGACTAATGATTTAGGCATTTTATTTGTCGTATATTGCTCTCAAGGTTCCAATTCGCTCAATTAGACAACAAAAACTTCCTGCCGATATACACCACTTTACTCTGTATGGCTATAACAGCCCATGTATTATGTACATACATTAATTAGTTAAATATTTTCTAAATCACTTTCTTTGAATACATTTTCAACAAAATGGTAGAATACTTTTGGTAAACTAGTTTGATCCACGTAATTTAATGGAAGTTTAACGGTGTTTGTACACAGTTAGGTGTATTCATCGAAGTAAATTCAAACTTTAGGGTGTCAAATATGTAACCTTGTCATATATAGAGTCGTTGCTAGTCGATCTTCTTAGTCTAAGTCCTTTATTTCTTTTGTTGATATTTATTTAGAATGTAATCAAACATTCTAATTTTTTGCTGCAGGTCGATGATCTTTAAATATTTAAAACCATTGTATCAAGTAACAAGTCTGTTCAGTTACAAGACGATTTAAGCTGTGGTAACATGTGGTGTCACAAAAACTTGTTATTTTTAAACATTAGCAAGTGTAAATTAGTAAAATTTCATAGAAGTAAAAGCTGTAAATACATTGATTTATATGTTAAATCTTGAAGAAGGAAAGGTTATTAATGATTCAGGTTTATATTATTTGATTTAAAATAAATTAAATTTCATTAAATTTGTTTTACATACTCCTAAATATAATATTTAAATTTAAAAAAAACAATTTACTAACTAATACACTCTTTTTGTGATCGAAAAATAATGAACAGTCCTTTAGGTGGTTTTAGAAAACTAACTAATATTTTAAAAAGCATTTCATAAATCAACTACAATGAGTTTTATTAAGACAATAAAATTAATCACTTATTGAAACAGCCCTTGAAATATGGATGCTGTGGCGTATGCAAAAAATATCGTGGGGCGAACACGTATCGAATGAAGAAATCCTTCAAAGTGTGGACTTAGAGCGGTAACTCCTACGCAATATCAAAAAGCGTAAAACAGCTTACCTTGATCATGCAATGAGGCGCGAACGCTAGGAATCACTACGTTTGATAATCCAGGGGAAGATAAAAGGAAAGAGAGGCATTGGTAGGAAAAAAATGTAGTGGCTCCAGATCAAACAGGGATGGGTTTTGAAGATCTGACAAAAGCAACAACAGATAGGAAATCACATGCTGATATAGTCGCCAGCCTCCGCTAAGAGAGGCGCTTACAGAAGAAGAATTAAAACATCCAGAGAAGTAGTTGTTTCAATAATTTTTTTTAGTCTTAATAAAACTGTTATAGATTTAATGTTTCATAAGTTTAGCTAACCGTTTTAATGATTGCCCAATTGGATTTTCGTATAGCTCAATCAACTCGTAAACTTAGAAATACCCTTCGTTTAGAATTGATGCCAATAACACGAATTTCGTCAATAACAATAGCTTGTCTTGTCCAGATGCGGGTAAAATTTTTACAAGAGAAATAAATACTTTAAATATATTTCTGTTGGAATATTGAGTAGGTGAAGAGTAATTATTATTATAAGCTTAAAACAGTGAAGACAAGTATTAGTCGGAGTAGCCGCTGTTACACGACTCAAGAGGTTGCAAAAATATTAAGCATTTCCCAAACGACCGTGGAAAGGCATATGCACAAGCTGATGTGTTTGTAAACGCAATGTTTATGTTACACATGAATTTAAAGAAATTCATCGACAAAGTATATAAACGCCTGCATTTCTCAAACGTATTTTTACTGGAGATGAGAAATGGATAGTTCACTCAACGTCGTGCAAAAATAATCACAGTGAAAGCCCGATTAACAAGCTGCAACCACTTCGAAAGCAAATATCCACCAAAAGAAGGTTATGCTCTCAATTTGGCGGTATTACAAAGAAGTTGTGTATTTTGAGTTTCTACTATAGAACCAAATCATCAGTTACGGCTGTTTATTGTCGCCAACTGAACAAATTAAATGAATTGACGAAAAACGGCCAGAAAATTCGAAAATCGTAAGTGTGCTGTGTTCCACTATGATAAAGCAAAATCATTTACAAGGTTAGTGAACCGCCAGAAATTACTGGAGCTTGGATGGGGTTAGATGAACCATCCTCCATAATCACAAGACCTTGCGCGGTCCGACTATAATTTATTTCGATCTTTGCAAAACTCTTTAAACGTAAACAATTCAATTCAGACAAAGGTGTCAAACAGAACTTGCTTGATTATTATCTGAAGAAGACTAGAAGTTTTATGAACGTGGCGTGATGATGTTACCCGAAAGATGGTTAATCGAAAAAAGGTCAATCGTTTTTTATATAAAAAATTGCATTTGATTATTATAGCAAAAAAATGAAATGACTCAAAATTCAACCCAATATTTAGCAATGTAATTCGACTAACTAATGATGTGCCTAATTCTGCCACAGCTAAGAGTGAACAATGCTGGGTTGCTGATATGCATGGAAATGGTCGGATATCTCCTAAAGTAAGATAGCTAGCGAAAAATGTTAAGATACAAAAGTTGTAGGGTTTTTTAAAAACTATTACAATAAAGACAAATTAAGTATACATGATCAGTCAAAAAGTCAGGAAGAAACAAACTTGCTTTTTCTTTAACACCCGCATATTATTCCATATTTCAAAATTGGTATAGCACATCATAAAGCTAAACTTGACCTTTTTAGAGATATTGAACTTTAACTTTAAGAGATCTTCAACCGTTTCCATACATATCAGCAATCCTGTATATTGAATTTGATATAGATAACTAATTACTCAAACAATTATTATTTTGGTCTGCTTTAAATTACACGTTATTATTTTCAAAAAATTAATGCAATAAAGAAATTAATACAAAGTTTATCAACTAATTATAAATATGCGATTTAGAGAATAAATTTGATTAATCCAACAAAGGAAACAAAGAAATGCATAAATAAATGATAAAGTCATAATATGATTCGTATGAATGATACGTATTTCTTCTATGGGAAGAATTAAATCAAAGAACCCTTGCAATAATTAACAAATTTTATTAAAAATAGCAGTAATTAAAATACAAAAATGACTTTACACATTCATAATTTGTTTGATTTTTAATACTTGTAAGTTGAATTGTCATCAGATCTGGTGTAGTGCCCAAATAGACTTTAACAGGAGTCATTATAATACTACGAAAGCATTATATTTTGTTTTTAACAGAATTCATTTAAGAAAGTTGTTTGCGACTGAAAGAAATCATGAATACTTGCTGTGCTACTCTCTTGGTGGAACAAAATGTATTAGATCATAAATATTAATTTTAGTACTTGCAATTGTATCAATATATGCTTATATCAATTTTTGTTATTAATCAAAAACTATAAAAACGGTTAAAATAAAAACCGACAGCTTTTGCATTTAAATAACGTTATTGTTATGGCAATTTCACTTATTTCCCATTACTGCTATATTTAGTATCCATTGGCATTTTCTAATTCCAAGGTAACGCAATTCAGAACCTTTATACACAAACCATTACTATAATTATCGTTAAAATAACGGGAATGCATTTTAAGCGGTTTTCTAATAGCACACACATAACATGTCGCATTTGTAAATTTAGAAAGTCGAAAATACTTTTGTTTATACAAACAAAATCATTATTCACAGCAGTTTAATTCATGCACGGTAAAATAACCTAAACGTAAATATGAGTTATGTTTTTTGAATTATACTAACAGAGTTTAAGTGTGGATGTTTAGAGGTAAACAGGTAATACATTAGCTGATATATTTTGTTTATTTCGGTTATGATACAAACAAAATATCAATTCTGTTCTACTATTTTTAAACCGAGTTTTCTATTACCAAGTATATTGACCTTATAAGTTTAATACGCCAATTTTAATTAAGTTTGTTGAAAGATTTCTGATTATTTGGGGAAAATATTTGTTTGCATTAAAAATTGTTTGAATTAGATTTAATTATTATTTTAGTCTGTCAGAAGTATAATATATTAAATAATACTAATAATATTTTGTTAAATAATATTTCTTGATAATAATGTAAAACAATCAAGTCGATATATACAGGGTGTCTCACCGAAACCGCACATGTATGGACTTCTAGTGAATGTATTTTTATGAAATTTTCATGGCTTATGTAATCAAGTATGCTCTATTTAATTAAAATATTTTCAAGATTATACGACTTCCGGTTATACCGGAATTCAACACCAACTTCCTTATTTCAAATGGAATACTATATTTTTTAATGCGTATTTAGATTCTACATAAATTCTGTGAAAAAAATTATTAAGTAACATAACGTCCAAATTTAAGCATTTTCGAGATAATTGATATTTTTAAAAATGTTGTGCTTTTTCAGAGTTCACTTTAAAAATACATATCTCCGACTAAAATAAAATTCAAAGATTGTAATTTTTTCTACACATAGTCAATACCTGATGGTATCCAATGATGAGTTATTTTTGAAAAAATAATATACTGGGTGTTCAAAATTTCAAACCACATTTGGTCAAATTTAAAGCAATATATCTCGTTTTTCTTAAATGGATATTATTTTACATATTCGGACGCAGAATTTAATTGTGCTTTTATCTATACTAGCGTTCTCTATATCTATCTTCTTTACTTTTAAAGTTATTAACATGTTTGTAAAGATATGTCAATATTCTATGCAATTAAAAAACGTTTGCTATGCATTTTATCAAGCGAAAAAAAAAAAAGAACAAGTTGTTTTAAATCAAAATATCAACGTATTGTTATTACTTTATTCAATAGTGACGTACAGCTAAAATGAATCCCAGAGATAATTACTCAAATAAAGATATTTTGAATTTATTTTACATTTACGGCGAAAGTCTAAGAGTTGTGGAAAGGACCTGCAGATTATTTAATGAAAGGTATCCCCTTTTGACGCCAATGAATAGATGTAAATTTAGACGAATCGAAGCGAACTTTTTGCAAACTGGTACTACTCAGCAGGTCACGAGAAGAGATAAATTAGTAATTGATGAAGAAGAAAACGAAGTAAGTTTACTAGCATATTTTTAAGTCAATCCACATGCTTCAATAAGATCTGCGCACAACGATCTTAGAATAACCCGACCATCTATTCAGCGAATTTTAAAGAAGCATAAAATGCACACATATTAATTTATTAAAGTGCAAGTAATTAATCCAAATGACCATGTACATCGTTTACAATATTGTGAAAAGCTGTTAGTAAAACTTCATGAAAACCCATTTTTTGGACGGACGAAGCAAAATTCGAGAAGGTATTTTAAATAGTCAAAATGCGTTCAGTGTTAACGTATTTGTATATATGATGGATGATGTTGTAGGATTTGAAATTTTCGACCAAAATTTGACCAGCAGCAGATATTTGCAAATACTCCGAAGTACGATAACCGAATTTACCGATAATTTACCATTAAATACTGTTAGAAATTGCTGGTACCAAATGGATGGCGCCCCAGCGCATTCGTCGTATGCCGTAGATGAGGAATTAACAAGTATGTTTGACGATCGCTGGTTTGGACGTAATGGGCCAGAACGTTGGCCATCCCTTGATTTTTATTTATGGGGTCGCATTAAAACTAATGTATATGACAGACCAGTTAATTCCAAAGAAGAGTTAATTGAACGAATAATATCCGAATTTGGCAAATTAAACCACAACGAAATCAGTAAAACCACAAATAATGAAACAATCCGTAGAATTTTGAAGTATTTGGAACAAAATGGTGGCCATTTTGAACATTTATTAAACTAATTGTATTAACTACTAGAATAAGTGGATTGATTGAACTGAATATTATTTTTTTAAGGTTTTTATTAAATAATAACAAATTAAAATCTTCTATCTATGTAAAATGTCACAAAGACAGTTAAACTGTTTAAATAAACAGGAGTTGTTTTTTGTTTTCTTGGCTCGCTTAATAAATTACCCACTGTTTTCTTATTGCCCAGAATATTGACATATTTTTACAAACATGTTAATAACTTTAAAAGTAAAGAAGATAGGTATAGGAAATGCTATTGTAGATCAAATCACAATTAAATTATTCGTCGAAATATGTAAAAATATACAGAGTGTTCCATATAAGAAAAACGAGATATATTGGTTTAAATTTGTCCAAATGTGGTTTAAAATTTTGAACACGGTGTATATTATTTTTTCAAAAATAATTCATCATTGGATACCCTTAGGTATCGGCTATAGGTAGCCAATATTACAGCCTTTCAATTTTATTTTCATAGGAGATATGTATTTTTAAAGTAAACTTTGAAAAAGCACATTTTTTTTTTTTAAATATCAGTTATCTCGAAAACGCTTAAATTTGGACGTTATGTTAATAATTTATTTTCCATTCCATTTGAAATAAGGAAGTTGGTGTTGACTTCTGGTATAACAGGAAGCCGTATAATTTTGAAAATATTTTAATTAAATAGAGCACACTTGATTACATAGGCCATGTAAATTTCATAAAAATACATTCACTAGAAGTCTATAAACTTTTGATGTACGGTTTGGGTGGGACACCCTGTATATATTTGATAGAAGCTCTTTGCAATGAACATGTATTTTTTTTAAATCGTGCACCATATTTAATGCTAATTTTAAATCTTAGAATGTCGATTGATTTAGCAAATGTTTCCTAAATTATATATTTTGCCTCATTTACAATATAATTTATCTGGCAGTTTTTTAATTTTTTTAAATATATTGAAGTAATTAGTAACTAGTAGACTGCAATATAAACGCCAAGATCTTTAAAATAGTTCCTCCTTTTATTCTAATATTATTGACAAGATAACAAAATATTTCTTACTAAAAGAGACTGATATTTCCAACATTCAGATTCATTTTCCCGATAATAATTGGAAAATATATATATGTCCTTTCGTAAATATTGACAATCATTTCTGTTTTTGGCATTAGAATAAATCTTCCATCATCTCTATATAGAAGATGCTTATAATTTATCTTATCTGACAGATTATTTATTGAAATAATAAATAAGTCCTAAAATTGAACCTCCTGGAACACCTGATATTGAGAAGTAGGAACTAGATCTAAACCCGTTAAATGTAACATACGTTTATTTTTATAAGAATCTATTAATAATTTTGATGACTTGCAAAAATGTATTAAATAAAAATATAAAGTTTCAATAAGTAATAGCTAGCTATCCACACAATATTTTATTATATCGTTACTCAAAATTTCTCAAAAGACAAAGAAGTCAAGACTTCTTTGTATAAGAAATAAATACAAGTATAGTTTAGGGGCTCTGTGGAAAGGTTTTTCGTATCTAAACCAATCATAGAAAGAACGATTTAAAAGAATGAGTGAAAATGCTAAACACTGCGAAATAATAAGACCAAATATTCATACAATCACGAAAAAAGTAAAAAATCCGAAAGAAGCAGTTATATACTGTGTTAAACATAATCTGAAACTATAAATACTATAAAATCAATGCAGAGTTCACCAAAAGTCATAGACGATATTTTATTTAATTTATTTTTTACTTCATTGCAGACCGTAGAAAGAATAATGCATTATTAACACGTTTAGGCTTCTTAACAATTAATTTATAGGAATTTTCATCTGAAAATAATATATAAAAATTTTCCTCATATCAATAAATTATTTGGTAGCAAATTTTTTAATGAGGAATGTGAGGCGTTCATTAAGTTAATTGGTATAGGAGCATGTTAGGCGAATTGTGTATGGGGTTGAGCGGATGTCTAATTTTTGTTAACGTACGAAGGGCTGATCGTTCTGATAACTGGATATTTTTAAGGACAGAAGGATGAGATTTATGGAAAAGGATAGCGGATTATTCAAGAAGAGGTCGGCAGATCATTTTGAAAATATTCACAACTGATTTTATTGTAATGCCTTGATTTCTGTAAGTAATGCTTCTTAAATGCCGTGCCCTCTCACTCGCTTTGAGGTTTTGGGAATGTGTTTTAAATCTTAGTTTGGCGTCAAATGTAATTCTAAGGTATTTGCAAGGAGATGTTGAAATGGAATCGTTATTAATGGTTATTTTGAATGGTAAATTATGTGAACGATGAAAAGGAATTAGGATGTTGAATTTATTGAACTCACCACCCTTGTAGGGTGGTGAGTGCCTTGTGTACTCAAGCTGAAGAATTCAGGTAATGTAGATCAGGGTTATAAATATCACGAACTAAAATATTGTAAATGATTGGTGATAGAGAAAAGCCTCAAAGGACACCGTGTTGGGGAACAAAAGCACAAGTATTGCGGATTTAAACTTGTAGGAGTCTATTGGATAGGTAGTTGTCAATTAGGTTAAGAAGTTGATGTGGGATCTTTAAGGAGGTGCATTTAAACAGCAGACCCGATGCCAGACCAAGTCAAAAGCTTTTTGTAGGCCTAATATGACTATCGCTGATTTCTGGCGTACGAGGTGTGCTGTTTGGCAGTTTGAGGTAAGGATTGAAAGTGGAACGATGTTCTAGAAAACCAAATTGGTAAGAAGGGATATGAGGAGATATATAGGGCATTAGTTTGCTTTTTATTATGGTTTCAAAGGTTTTAGCCAAGACTGGAAACAGAATAATTGGACGATAGCTTGATATATCTAATGCCTCTTGGCCAGATTTAGGGATATATGTCATAATACCCTGCTGGGTATGAACCGGGAATAGTATATATGGTTAAATATTTTAGGATGAATTTGTGGATGTTATCTGGGAATTATTTAAATATATCTCTAGGAACACTGTCATAATCGAGGGCAGTGTTTTTACCTTTATGTAAAAACCTACCAAAGCAGAATCATAGTGGTTTACGGACGGCTCAAAGACCGACAAAGGGGTAGGATATACGGCACAAAACCCGAGAAAAAGATTTGTCAGTCTCACCAAGGACGCCACGGTGTTTCAAGCAGAGGCGATAGCTCTTCACCACTGCACAAGAGAAATAGAAAGACAAGATACCAAAAGTAGGTCAATTGCTATATTCTCCGACAGTGAGGTGCTGCTAAGAGCACTAAGCTCTACTCAGGTCGAATCTAAGCTAGTGTGGGACTGTATACGTGATCTTAATGAACTTGGCTGTCACAAAAAAGTAACAATCACATGGGTCCCAGGACACGGAGGACATCCGGGAAATGACCAAGCAGACGAACTGGCCAAACAAAGCTCGTCAAAAGCAGCAATTGGCCCGTAACCCTCCTGCGAAATCTCCAAAACCGCAGTCAAACGATCCATAAAACAATGGGTGGAGACACAGGCCCATACCTGCTGGACGAACTCACCAGGACAGAGACAGGCGCAACAGTTCCTTAAGAAATAATCGCGAACTTTTGAACCAAGACAAAAACATGGTCAAAACAATAGTAGGTCCGATAACAGGACACTGCAAGCTCAACAAACATATGAGCAAAATAGGCCTAATGGAAGAAGCACCATGCAGATTCTGCCTAGAGGAAGAAGAGGACTCGTTGCACATCCTATGCCACTGCGAGGGTCTAGCAAGGATTAGATATCAAAAGTTGGGCATTACAAACCCAAGCGCGGAGACCTATACCCAAGCCCCTCTGGCAGGGTTAATAGGACTAATCAATGAGACAAAGCTAGAGCTGGTCATCTGAGATAAACAGGGACCCACAATAGATCTGAAAAGGTCGCGGTGGAATAGGCGCTAGTGGCACCCATATAACATCTATCTATCTATCTATCTTTATGTAGGCAAATGAAATATTCCGTCTCTTTTATATCATCATTGGGTATATAGGGAATGGGGGAAGTTTTGAATTGATCGTACCAAGTGTTTACTGATTTCAAAAAGTTTTTGTCAAATGTATTATTAACTCTCATAGTGTAACTGTTGTTAAAATGGCCTGCAAAGGCATTAGCTATTAATTGTTATTCTGTTTAAAAAGTTTTTGAAATAGGGTCTTGTAATTTCTGTACAAAGTCCGTTTTTCTATATTTTGTCAGTTTTTTTTCTAAATTTCATCCCAATATTTTTTACCTTGCATGTTATTAATTTGTTTGTCTTGTATTTTTTTTATCTTTTTTTGTTTTAATTCGCTGTCTTTCGTAAAACGCAAGTGCCGGTACAGGTGTCTCCTGAATTTGATGAGTCTTAGGATGAAGTTTGGAAGGAGATATTTATATTTTTTTCTTGTATATGTTGGCGTATGTCTTTTAACAATGTCCGATAATTTATTGAGGAATAAGGAAAGAGAGGATGGGTTCATTTGTGTGTAGGTTGTAATATCGTCATTTAAGTCTTTAATCACCTTGTCAATGTCGCAGTCTTTATGTTTATATGTAATTTTGGGAGTTCAGAGATAGGAGGTTTTTGCAAAATTGAAAATTGGATGAAAAATTGGTCCGAACATAATAAAGGAAGGGTATATGATATACGCACAAAAAATATGGAGTGCAAAGGATTGGAGTTCAATAAGGCCTTCCTAATATATTATTGATTTTCGCGGGTTGGCTTTCTCTTGTTTAATTTCTGTTCTTGCTCTTACTCATGAACCGCCACGTATATTTTGGTTGGCAATAAAAGACGGGATTTTGATTGACGACCAGTTTCTAAAGGAAAAGGGTTTGGTGGTTTTAGTTTCAACCATTAGGGTTATATCTATTGGATTTTTACAAAGGATATGGGTGTATATGAAATTTAGGTTAACCATTTGTTACCACCTTGGCATGTCCTACATGGATAATTGGTCCCACAGGTGAAATTATGTTTAGTTGGTCCATATCGAACATTACAATGTACATTTTATTGCTTGAAAAGTTTATATGGGTTAATTAATCTTAGTTGTGTATACGTCTATGATATAGTCGTGAATGGCAAGGAGAGTATGAATTCGAGAATCTTTAGATTTTGGTCGGAAGCCACTGATTTTTTAATAACGTTTTGGATTTTGACATTGGGTATTCCCTTATTCCCTCTAAGGGCTGAAGGAGTTTATTTGGACATCGGGTGGACAAAGCTCCGAGTGTTATCACCTGAGCATTTTGTGCAGGATAAAGCATCTTTGCAATCTGCTGTTACATGCGTGAATTTGTTCGGGCTCAATGCTTTTAATAATCACATAGTTGGACGGAGCCGAAGGCGCGCGTTTATTACCGAGGTTCATTCCCGAAACAAATGAACCGGCCTTCAGTTTTTTTATGTTTTGTTCAAATTTATGCGTTTCTTCATTTGATTTAATAATAAATGCATTCTTAGTTTTGTTTATTAATGTGTCCTCGTGGAATTTATGTTTGGGCCATATTTCTGCGAGTTGGATCCTCGACATTTTGTGATTTTGTAGATGATTTGTGGTGTATTTGCTGTTTGGATGGGTTGGGTATATGGTTGCGCTTGTGATTTGAATGCGGAGTAGGTTGAGATGTGGTTATGTTTTCTTGTCCTTTTCGTTTTTGTATGTTTAATATATGTTTGGCAGTATTCATTCACAAAGACGAATTAAATACGATCACACAAATTGCCTACAACAATGGATAGAAAGAATGGCATTAAAGATACAACTATTATATAAGCCAGGAGATAGAAATACAGAAGGAAACATATATGCAGCTATACTATTTGTCAATAATACCAGCACAAAAATCAAGAAACAGTTAGGAAGACACAACATAAAAACAACAATAGTTAATAGAAGAAATTTGGGACAGAGAATCATAAACAATAAAATAGAAAATCCGGATAGACTAAACAGATCAGGGGTTTACAAAATTAAATGTTTAAATTGCGACGGTTTTTACATTGGACAAACAGGAAGAAATTTCGAAATAAGACAACGCGAACACAGAAAAGCCATTATGAATAGATCGACAAATACAGGATTGGCGGAACATTGTGTAACGACAGGCCACCACATGGGCGAGTTAATCCCAATTCACATTTGCCAAAAAGGACATAAGCTTAATCTACTAGGGGGCTTAGAGATTAAACGGGCCATCAACAGAGGGGACTTTCTCCTTAACAACCAGCATGAAATAATCAATACGGACAACATTATTACCGCCGGAATTTCCAGATAATTAGCCATAATTTTATACCTATATAGGTATAACGCCACACTTTCATTTTAAATTTAGTTTTAACTTTTAAATGATCCGTAAGGACCAAAACTCGTGTCAGTTACCTGATAATAAACAAATGGAACATAACAAGTGTATTACTTCTCTCCAATATGAAAATTTGGTTCCATCAAGAATGTAGCAAAACAAGTATCGAATGTATTTATTGTTGTTATAGATTTTGGTCTTACTTGTTAGGTTTTCTTCTTAGCCAGGTTGCTGGTTTTATTGCCTTTTGGCCATCCTCTTTTCCTGGTCACCGTGGTAAATCCTGCTGGCTGTGACCGCGATGATGTGGGCCTGGTGTCCACCTCCATGTCAGATGATGATGAGTATTCCTCCGTCCCCATTGTGGAATAGTTTTATATAAATTCTGCTTTATACAACTGATTATTTCTGGGATTCGAATTACTAGTTTTATAATTTTTCGGTTATGATATAACACACCACTGAATAAATCTCCGGTCCAACTTAATATAAGAAATACATTTTTTTTAGAAATTTCATTTTATTCATCAACATACTCTTATTTAAGAGTGATACATTCATTCCTTTAACGATTTGTCTTTGCTCTCAATTAAGCTTCAGTTTTGGCAGAATCACTTCTTCATCTTCATTCTTTTTATCGACTTGTGACCCGGGGCATTGTTCTGGTGAGACAGCACTTTTTGTTTTTGCATGTAGGGTCGTTTTTTTGATCCAGTAATGCCATATGATATTCACTATTGATAGTTTTGCCTTTCTCAAAATAGTCGATGAACAAAATTCCATGCGCGTCCTATAATACGGATGCCATAATCTTGCTAGCCGACTTTTGAGTTTTTGGTCGCTTTAACCTTTCACCGGCTGCTGTCCTCTCAGCTGACGATCTCTTTGTTTCAGGCGCGTAGTGGTGGATTCATGTTTCATCCATTGTCACATATCGATGCAAGAAATTCTTTTTATTTTACCTTAACAGTCGACACGTTGTTGTTTTTGGTCCGGTTGGCAAACGTGGTACCCATTTCGAAAGCAACTTGCGTATCGTCAAATTTTCACCTGCTGACATCTTCAAGGTGTTATCTATTTCACACAACTTGATTTTATGGTCTTTTAAAACTATTTTGTGGATTTTTTTATGTTTTCCGGAACAAATGCCGATTTTGGGCGGCCAGAGCGTTCAGAATCATCGGTGCTTGTACCACCGCATTTAAATTTAGCAAACCAGTCGATAATAGTTTTGGATTTTTTTGGTGCATAGTTTCCATAATGCTTATCAAGCTCCAACAGTATTTTTTCCCATCAAAAAACAGTGTTTAATCAACACACGAATTTCCTGTCTATTCATTGTCTTGAAAATTACCAAACCAGGGTCACTAAAACGACTGTAACCTCTAAACTAACGGTCAAAATGCCATAAAATTATGACACGTACTGTTTGAAGGTTAGTACTACCTGGAAATCATGTGTGTTTGTTAATAATGTTGTCATATATGCGTCTGATCGGGGACTTGTTAATTTAAAGAAGGAAATATATTTCATTCAGGTATACGAGGAGTTACTTAATTATATTAATGAAGCTGAATTTAATTATAATTCTAAAAATATCCCGAAAAAGTCGAGGTAATAACCTGTGTTATTGGAGTAATAAATTAAAACCCGTTATGTGACGTTATTTCTTACGTTACAGTATTATGGCGTAATTTTTCGTTTCCATTTCAAAGAAATCTACGTCAGTGTCAGTTAAATTAAAATTCGATAACACGTTTCGAGAGTAAAGATACTTTAGCGTGAAATATGTGGTGATCGTAATCCTTATCAATTTCAATATACAATTATTCATTTGATGAATTGTTTCTAATTGATTTCTTTTATAATATGAAATTAAATAATCGTATACGTTTTTGCTCTTACTCATTTACGACATAAAGTTTTATTTAGAAAATTTTATTTGAATAAACATTTATCATTAAAATATTTTGTAACATATTAGACGAACTCTATCATATATTAAATATTGTCTTTATCTGATTGTTTTATAATTTTATATATAATATTATTTATATTTTAAATGAAATAATATTAATTTTATAATATAAAGGCAATAACAGTAATTATGATTGTCAAATATAAAATTCCATCCCCTTCGGTTGGAGGAGTAAAATATCGCTGCTCACTCAGCAGGCCGGAAAAGGCTGTACCTCCTTTATGTTCTGTTTGTCCTTGTACTGAGTATCTTTTATGGAGACATGACCTAACTATATATTTGCAGGCCTCTGCGACCCGTGTCGGAAGAAAAGAGAATTCTGGTGCTTGAGGGATGGCGTAGTTTGCGGACACGTCTACTAATACTCCACGTAGCTGGTCTACTCTACTTCAATTAAATGTTTAAATATTTTAATTATCCAGATTTACATCTAATCAGCAATCCAGAAAATTCGTATAGGAGATCGTAGAAGCTAAATGTAAATGTGAATCGATAAGCCCTGTTTTCTTATCTGAATAAAAAGTTATTGCGCAGTAAAGGAAAAAGAAACATATTTATTCATTATGAAAGATCAGAATGCAAAAAACAAATTAGCCCTCGAACTACTGCACTCAAATGCCATGGCGATTGTAAACAATGGGCTCACACTGACATCAATACTAACTCAAAGCAGAGATACTCAATTACTGAAATCATTAAAGCAGTTTTAAAATCTGAATTGGCTATATTGTTTAGATCAGAGCTTCAAGAAACGTTGAGTGAATTAAAATCCGAATACAGGATATTAAGGCCAGAGTAATTAGCTTAGAAAAGAATAGTGTTGGGAATCATGCTCAAAACAATATAAATCTGGATCCCAAGCAAAATATAGAAGATGCAGTACTTGAGCTAGAAGATCGACAGCGACGAGCTAACAATGTTATCGTTTTCAATTTGCCTGAGAACAGGCAACAACGTACAGCAGCGGATATACAAGCAATAAAAAAACATTATCGATTCATCCATCCCGTTTGAACCTGTAAAATGGTTTAGATTGGGTAAACCCAATAATAGTAAACCGAGACCAGTCAAAATAATCTTTAATAACCGGAAGTCCGCTATCGATTTTCTTCGAGTTACAAATGTCATGAAGACTGGACATGTTAAATTTAAGGGAGATTTAACAAATGCTCAAAGATTGTACATTAAGGCTCTACAGTCTCAACTTTCTCAATTTCACATGGAGAAGAGAATCTAACAATCAAATATATTCGCGGTCACTCTCAGATAGTGTCTAAACAAGAAAACTAGATATCTCACAAGCCTCTTGTATAGTTGAAAATACTGGTCATAATAATAGCATCACCCTTTACTATCAAAACGTAAGGGGGCTAAGAACTAAATTAAATAGTATTTATTGTCCATGCTTAACCGAGAAGTTGGAAGTAATTGTTTTATCCGAAACGTGGCTTCATCCCTCAATTACAGATAGTGAATTCATCGACAACCGTTATATTGTTTATCGGACGGACCGCTCCAAGGTAAACATTTCAAAATCCATCGGTGAAGGAGTACTACTTGGCGTTAGTAGCAAGATTCCATCATGTCTTATCTTAACTAACAACACACTAGAGATAGTAATGGTAAAACTCAGTTTTAGCAATAAAACCCTAATTATTTGCTGCTGTTATATTCCACCTGGTTCATGCACGTCTACGAAAATCAAGTGTCTGCCATTGAGGATGTGATGTCTAACTATCCAACTAGCGACTTTATTCTAGTAGGTGATTTCAATTTACCTCATATTAAATGGGTGTTGGAGGAGGAGAGTGCCGGACCAACTTAACTTCCGCTTCTGAAATTTTATTTTCCGATGGAATTGGGGCGTTAAGCCTTAATCAATTTAACGCAATAACGAATTGCTCTGGTATAATGCTTGACCTTTGCTATGCTAATCTGAATGTGCTATTGGTCGAAAACTGTGAATCTATCATTCTTGGTGATAAATACCATCCCTCTTTTAGTGTTAAATTTGATACATGTAATTTTAATATCGTAAATAGTAGTCCAAATTATCAATATGATTTTAAAAATGCCGATTATAATAGAATCAATGGATTTCTTAATAGCATAGATTGGTCGGTCTTATATAATTGTAGTAATGTTAATAATACTCTCTCTATTTTCTATGATGTCATTTATTTTGCCATTGACTTATGTACCAAAAAAACGTTCGAAAATCAGTTCCTTTCCACTATGGTTTTCCAAGCACGCAATTCAACTTATTAAATCTAAAAAAGTTGCACATAGGAAATGGAAAAGAACACGTCACATATTGGATTACAACACGTTTGCAGATCTTAGGACGAAGTGTAAGAGTAAAATATTGGCTTCTTACAGAAGATACATAAATAATGTCGAGATGTCTATTCCCCATAATATAAAATCGTTTTGGTCTAATGTATATAGCAAAAATAAATCTCACGGTATTCCTGTATCTATGAATTATGGTGCAATAAATGCTTCAACAACTATTGATATTTCCAACCTATTTGCTACATATTTTTCAACGGTGTATAGGCCTGCCACCATCATGAATTCTCATTTGAAAACAAATGACTCAGTGAATTTAAATACTTTATGTATTACATCAGATAGTATTTCAAGTACCTTATTGTCAATGAAATCCTCACATATCCATTGCACTATATTTTCTCGTTGTAGCTTAACACCGGTGTATTTCCCGATTCTTGGAAAGAATCTTATGTTGTCCATACATAAATCCGGATCTAAGCATAATGTAGAAAACTACAGGCCTCTATACTTTCACAATTACCCAAATTATTTGAAAAGGTACTATACAACCAATTGTTTTCCAGTTTTCGTAATATTATCTCAGAATATCAACACGGCTTTTTTGCAACAAATTTATTCATATATGCGCTTTATTTCTAAAGCCCTAGAAGAAAGTACTGAAGTTAACTCTATTTACATGGACTTCAGTAAGGCGTTCGATAGTTTAAACCATTCAATTCTCATACATAAATTAAAATCTTATGGAGTTAGTGGCCCTCTTTTGAAATGGTTTTCTTCTTACCTGACAGACAGAAAACAATATATGAGTAAAACACAGTTTGGAACTTTTTTCACTTGTTTAATTAAAATTAAATCCAATATATCTGAACCTTTTGCAGTCTGGGGTACCACAGGGCTCTCACATCGGACCTTTGTTGTTCTCCATATTTATTACTGACCTCTCCGATATTCTAAAGTGCCCTCATCTACTTTTCGCGGATGATCTCAAGTTGTACTATAAAATTAAGACCGCCACTGATTACCAGCAAATACAGGAAGATATCAATGCAGTACATGACTGGTGTTTGTTGAACGACATGCAATTAAATATAAGTAAATGCCAATTCATTTCATTCTCCAGAAGTAAGAATCCTGTTACTTTCCAGTACATATTAGATAGGCACTTCCTTGAGAGAGTGACATCGGTGCGTGATCTAGGTGTTATATTCAATTCAATTTGCATATTGATCACGTTATCGATAAGTAAGATCACACTTAGAATATTGTCGATTTATATGGTCTCCTTCATATTCCATACACATAAGAAGATTGGAATCAGTGCAGAATAAGTTCTTTAAGTTTATGTCGTATAAATTGAATCCTATTGGTATTCATTTACCAATGGAGCAAATTGGTTTATATCCCAGTCTACCTTCCCTCAAAGATCGCAGCAGAATGATGGAAATGTGTTTTTTATTTAAAATTCTAAATAATTTAATTGATTCCATTCAAGTACTTGATCTTATAGATTTCCATGTACCTTTAAAAACAGTACGAAATACACAATGTTTGCATAATGTATTCTGTAGGACTACGCATGGCTCGCATAGCGCCCTTTCACGGATGGTACGGTCATGTAATGAAATTTGTAATAACATTGATTTTATTGGTGTATCATACAATTCGTTTAGGCTTCAGCTCGAAAAACTGTTACTTAAACCTAATTGCGCTTAGTTAATTTTTAATTATAGTGTTTCAATATTATCTATGCTTTTATATTATCTCAAATTGTAGCGTTTATATTTATTAATGTGTTTGTGTTTATATTTGTAAAATCCTGTTAAATGGCTTGTCCGTTAATTACAATAAATAAAAATAAATAAAAATAAAAGAGAAGACGCCAGATAAATTCTCCTAAAACCCAAGTGTTAATAATATCACCATGAACTTCAGTCAACTGAAGATATAATCACAATGCAATGGATATTGACCAGGCAAAACTATTGATACGCTTGATGAAGTCAAGATTCATTCAAAACGGACATAACACCCATAGCAATTGTGGTATGGAATATGAACGGATTATTTAATTATCTAAGTTAAAATTGTTTTATAGATCCTTAAAGCCCATTGCTATCTGTCACTAAGAGACCTATTTTTGACATAAACATACATTTTCATTAAACGGGTATTCAACATCTCATATGAAACTTTGTCGTGTATAAATATTGCTTAGCATTTTCTATTCTTACTCCCTGTCTTATTTGGAATGTAACTTTCGATCTCTCGGTTAGTAATCATTTTCCAATTCTTTCCAATATTTCTAACAAAAGTTACATGAAAATGTAAACTTATTTGATGAAAACTTACTGAAGCTGATTAAAAGTTATTTGTGAATAAGATATATTGATATGTCGTACACTAAATCTATAGAAAACTACTGGGAAGTATGATGTTTTTGGAACGCGTATAACTAACCTCATGGGGAGCCTAACGTTTTCGAAATGGTTTATATATGACCATCAGACCTTACAATTTTTTGGTTTAGTCGTTATGGAACCGTGGAGGCAAGAGCAACGCTTTGTTTGCGACACTTACATCGAAACTGGGCGTTCTGTGGTTACTACACAACGCAGATTTTAAACATAATTCAATGTTGGAAAGTATGGTCGTATACCATCCTGAAGTGGGTGCAGAACCTTCGTACTAGAGGATCGTTGAAGTACGTCGAGGTGGAGAACCCTTGAAAATGTGGCTCGAGTTAGGGCAGCTATGGAAGCAAATCCATGTGGATCGGTAGTGCAGTACACGCTGAGGATGATTGATAGGTCAGTACGCCGAATATTACAATACACACCTCAAGGAAGTTTATGGCATTTTTGAGAGAACATTTTCGCTACGAGGCGACATCAGGTGCCCCCCACGATCGCCTGATCTTACGCCCTGTACTCTTTTTGTGAGAGTACCTAAAGGCTTGCGTATTTATTGAGAAACCACAGACCCTTGGCCAGCTGTCCAATACTATAACCCAGAGAAATTCAAGCGATTCTGGCCAACATGTTGGAAGGATGAACAACTTTTTAACTCGACTTCAGGAGTGTGCAGAAAAAATGAACACCAGTTATATGCCATTATTTTCGTACATTAATGTTCTTTTAACCAGTTCTTTGATAAGAATACGAAATGGCAAAACCACACCTACCTATTAAAGAAATAAAATTTTGATTTGAGTTTTTCAAAAACGTCATACCTCGCTGGCGGACCCTGTCTCTAATACGTGTAGCTCATCGTCTCGTACTTCTGTACCATATGATGGAATGTCGAATGCTGAACAATAGAGAGAGGAAAAAGGCATTTCAAACATTGTAGGGGAGCCCGTTTAAAACCAAAATGTTCTTTGGCATGCCACTATCGAGCGAGATAAAAAAAAATAACTTAGGAAACGCATCTGGTTCATCCCTTCAGTTATAGTAGATGGGATTATTTTTATCAACCACCTTGAACAATTATTTACCAATATTTTAGTTTTTGCAAAATACAATATCCACTACAGATTTTAGGTCGGTCAACTCGGAAAACATTGTTGTTATTTGAATTGTATTGAGCTCTAGGAAGATACCATGAATCAGATTTTGAACAAACAATGTTTTAATCATTTAATATAATAGACGTTCAACTCAATATATGTACTTTTAAATGATCTTAACTGTATTAATTTGATAGATGAATTAAAACACTTGGTATGATTTCACTTGTTTATTATTCTCCGACTAGTTTAGACTATAAGTCATTATCAAGGAGATATGTGATATGTTCTTAACTGTATTTGGTTGATCAATACTTTCCTTAAATCCTCAATGCCACATTGTCTTTCGTGGTTTCAGGAATTCTTATGAACAACGCACAGTGTGGATTTCGTAGAGACCGTTCTAGAATCGACACTTTAATTATGTTAAATAATGGCATTCTTTGGCATTGATACCAAATTGATTTCAAATTGGGTGTCATTTTTTTGAAAATTTGCTGTGTGTTCAAAATCAGCAAAATGTCGTATTATTACTTCCTGTCTTATTTTGAAAGTCGTATCGGATTTTTCAGATAGTGATAATTTCTCAATTCTATGCAATATTTTCCAACTTACGCAACGTGTAAGATTCAGTGAATACTTACTTATGCAGATTGGGAGGTAATGCAAAAAACTCTGCAAATGAAAAATAATGATATGTCGTACAAACATTCTGAATTTAGCCTGATTTAAAAAGAAACGCTCTTTGGCAAGACGTTATCAATTGTTTTGAGACTATCTCCGGAATGAGATAGAATTATTTTAATCTATCCTCAATCAGTTAGTAATTACTATGTATTGTCAAGTTTCAAATTCTGCCATTATACATCTATTGGACTGGACTATACGTTACTAGTTATTAAAATATTCGACAGACGTACCTCAAGATATTTATAATTAACCAAAGTTAACCAACACTTTTTTTGAATCTTGGGGCGATACATATTTATTACAGTTTTAAAAGGTGGTAAATACCTCATAAAACTATTAAGTTTCAGCCCATTTTTTAATATTGCTTATAAGGATGATGAATCACAGATTTTCGTGGTTTGCAGAATCTCGCAGAATTTTTAAAGCACGCACGGTGTGGTTTTCCAAAAGAGCATTCTACATATACCCATCTTATATCTTTGGAATGTGTAATCTAAAACCTCTTCATTGTTAAGCAAGTATTCTTCGACATTGAAAAGTATCTTCAAAACTAGTGTGTAAAAGATATTATTTAACATTTCCTCTCTGTTCGTCGTTTTCTCAAATTTGATTAGGGTAAACTTTATCTGAAGTATACATTCAACAAAATGGTGTGTGTAAATGCTCTGTTCTAAGTGTCATTTTATTTAATATAGGCATCAACGTTATCGATAGAAATGTCAGAAGCTCTTTATATCAGCCCTTGCGTTAGTGGTCCACTAGTTAATTATTTCTAGAAATCTTTATTAATTATTGAATAAGAACTACATTTATCTATCAATAAAATTGGTAGTTTGCTATCTAACAATGGATTAGTCTATGTGGCATACGCTCAAGAAACCTAGTGTCTGAAGATATCAGCGACATACCAATACTAAAATAACAGTTAACATTTCTTCCTTACAAAATGTCTCTGATCTCGATGTATTATTATCCTTTTTCCATTACCAATTCATTATTATACCTGAAACGATACTACAAGTATATCTAAAAGTATGTCTAAATTTGAATACTGTGGCTGTTTTTATTCTCAACAATTCAATATATAATACAACGTTCTTAAGTGAGATTTACGATGTATAACATAGTAAAAACTCATATTATCTAATAGTGTATTACATAACGAGAGTTGTAAGGCATATAATACGTATGAGTGGAAGAAGTTGCGCAATAATTCCAAGAGTACGTAAGTGACTTACAACTCACGTTGTGTACTATACTTTTTCTACTCCCATCCATTTTATATCTATAATTACTAATTCTATTCTTAAACAACTTCGTAACGAGCTTTGGATTTTTTCGGGATCCGGGATCCGCTGCGGTATGTTCTGCTAGTTACCTAATTTCTTTTGTCACTTTCACGCAGTTTAACAATGGACAAATGAATGAATTAATAATAATTAAACCAAAATAACGCCAATGTAACGCCTTGTGCATTAAACGATGATAAATGTCAAATTAATTTGTCTAGGCTACTTGATTGAAGCTTTGCCCTAATAATGAATACGAAAATATTACGTGCTAGTTTATTCTTCATTACGTGCATGTTTCATAATGTTGTGGTTACTAATCAACAAATGATTGTGTTCTTTCCTACTTACTACTATGGGAGTAGAAGAAAATATTAATTCCTAGAATTTTCGAAAATGTATGGTACTTTTTAGAAAAATCGAACGAATGATGATTGTAGTCGTTAATATTAATTAAAACATTTCCTGTAACGATGAAATCGGATATTGAGGTTATTGTTATTTCCCATCTGTCCATGTTTACGCTGTAATCATATTGTATAGATAATTATCCAAGGATACAACATTTGTGGTACATGTGAATAATGAGAAATGTAATCTTCATGGGGAAATATTTTACCACAGCTGTGATAATATTTACTGTTCGATTTAAAAAAAATCTTATTTTAGTATACAGTTTTACCTTAATCAAAATATTTATAAAACTACGTATGGTCAATGAACACAATTAAGAAGATTCAAAGAGTCAAATTTGTATTCATTTTTTAATTAATTTTTAATAACTATATAAGCAATATGTATTTAATAGTGCTGTATTATTTCACAACACATTCTATTAATGACAATTCAAGTCACTTATTGCATTAATTTTTTAATGAACTGATTGACGAGGTTCAAGTTCAAAATCCATATTATATTAAATTAATAATAAGAGTTTGATTTTCAAATTTTGAATTAACTTACTACAATTGATTCGCCAAACTCTTATTATGAATTAAATTTTTTTTGTTTTCGTTAGATTGAAAAATGTAACATTTAGAATAATTTTGAAGCATATTGAAAATTTCTTATTCTACAGGAATAAATATTGAAATCTGTGCAATTGATTTAAAATTGCAAAAAAAAAAACATTAGGGAAAGTCCTGAATATCAGAAAGCAATAATAGTAGCAGGAGATTTTAATATAGATTTTATGAGTAACTGTAAAGGTAACCGATAACTAGTGAACTTGTTTACATCCTTCAATTTAAATTATATATTTAACGAACCATCAAGAGTTAAATTTCAGAGCTCTTCATGCATTGACAATATATTCTGTAATTTCAATATTAATGGAAAATGCATAAAAAAACTATTAATTTGTATCTAGGAGATATATTTCTTGACTTTCGTCAAGATTATTATAGTAAAAATTGTATTGAAAACAGTAACACTTCTTCACAAATTTTTATTTACTAGATGTACATTTCGAGTACAATGTACTCATTATCAATAGTTAAATGCATGCGAAATAAATTTGTGAAGAAAGTGTTAGTATTTTCAATACAATTTTTACTTAGGGGATCATTATAGTCAAAAAATTATAATAAATCATATAATAAACGCAAAACGGAAAATTATAAAGTTACAGATTAATAAATAAAAAATAATACAAACTTATTAGGTCTAAAATCATTTACAGATTTATTTCACATTCTTTTGAATCTACTCAACCAATATTGTCCTATAAAGGAGAAACCAGTTAGAAATCCTTTGTAATACCGAAGAAGTTAAAAACATTAAAAATACTTCAAACTTCCTGGATATTATTTCCAAAGTAAGAAAAGATGAAGAGTTACTAATAGCTTATAAAATTGCAAAGAACACTACAAAATAGTTATTCAGAGATCACGGAAATTTAAAAATACAGATATAGTGGAATTTTCAGAAAATAAAACAAGAGCCTCCTCGAAAATTATTAACGAATATACCAATAAAACGTAGAAAAAGGAAACAGTCCGATAAAATGTCACAGTTGATTATTTAAATATATTTTTTTCGCAGAAATTGGTGAAAGAATTAAGGCAAACATCGGTGACAGTAACTTAACAGCACTAGGATATCTAAAGTCAGTGAAACCGGAAATAGCTCATATATATTTTTTCTCGCCCTTAACTGAGTTGGAAATAAAGACAATGGATATTTATGCTATGATAAAGGATTTCTTTAGAGATATAATTGATACAAATGTCTTCTAGAAGGAGGATTGTTTCCTCAGGAATTAAAAAGAATAAAAATAATTCCCATTCTAATATATTGCAATGAAAATGATCCAAATAACCATCAACCTATATATTCTACCAGCATTGTTGTCTCTTCTAGAACTCATGGAGAAATTTCTGAAAGCTCATAACTGTAATAAAGAATATGAGTTAATATTATGCGACTCATCAAAGACTTTCCATATGTTTGGTTCACTCAAGACACAGTGACCAAGATGTGGAATCGTTTGTGAAATGTGAGTAATTAGTGAAGACACAACCGACTACATTCTTAGATAATGGCATCAAGAAACATCCGCTTCGCGGGGAAATATGCATACATAAAATCGGAGACTATGTAGAAAAATAAAACATATAATTTTTTTTTACAATAACACATACATACTTTTTTTAACTTAATTCCGGTTTATATTTGATTCATTTTCGTAATTTATTCTCTCATACAATATATCGAAAATCAACATATTTACAATACTTACCAAAAAACTGTAATACCAATTAATCAACTAAAACTACAATCCTGATCCTCTTTACTTCAATCCTTCTAAATATCTCCTGCAATTTGCAGATGATACAGCCGTAATTTCCCACGCACCCACCGTTCCTAAAGCTTTTCAATCCCTCCAGCAGCAAATGGACTCCCTGCAACACTGGTTTGCTAAATGGCGAATTAAAATCAATCCCCACAAATCCCAGCTCCTAATTCCCTATCACCGTAACAATAATCCTGCACACGATATTCATATCTCCAACATAACTGTTTCCCCCTCTACATCCATAAAATACCTAGGCATTACCATAAAAGATGTTGTATATATATCAACTAAAACTACTAAATCACTTCACTAAACAATTATAATATATTACATACAGGTTTCTAAACAATGGTTGTATTTAAATAATGTATTTACTTCTTATGTTAAATATTACACTAAATGCTTTTCAGGAAGAAACAAAATTATTTTAATCAAGTTCCTTCTGCGTTATCTATGTAATATGAGATTTGCTGCAAATACACATTGATAAAAAAGTAAATAAATTTAAAATAAGGTATCAAAACCTCTGTCTGTGTAATTGTGAAGATATTTTTTAAAATATTTAAAAAAAATATGCAATAGAATTTTATACAGTGTGGAAAAGCCAAATGGAATTTATAATTTCGGTTACATCAAATTTAAATTATAAATTGACATTCTTCAACGTGAAAATGTGATCCTTACCTTCAACCCTTTTAGAGTAACACTTACAACCCCCAATTTTTTAAATAGGAAGCTAGGGATTGTGACATATCGTTTGAAAGGTCTCTTAATTCTCTATTCAAAAATGATATTGTTTTCAATTTTATTGTAAACATTAACATAAAAAAATAAAATCATCTGATTACTGAAATTCGTTCACATACCCTCAATATTGTTCATAATGTAAAAACAAACAAAATTGAATGTTCAAAATCACCGTGAACGTTTTGACAAAATCCTAATCTTCAATAAAAGTTATAGCCATAGGTGCAATGTCCTCTTCTCCCACATTTACGATACTCGCTGAATGTCAAGAACCTCCTTTAGATATAAGGCGCAACCACTTGGCTACAAAACAGATGCTCAAATATATACAACGTGTCCACGTAAGTATGCAACAAATGGGAAACTTTTTTATTATTAATTTCTCAGAAGAATGTATTCTTTATAAAAGTTAGTGCTTGATCTTATACGTACAAAAAAGACAAAACAAATGACATTCGAGGCTATATTAGCAAGATATTGAACCATTTTTATAACTTTTGCACTTTTTAAGCGAATTTTATCAAGTATTCTCAGTTTTGGCGTATCTGTCATTTATATTTTTCATTAACAAATAATTAATAAATAATTTATTAAGAGTTGTTCTCTCTTAAAATATGGCAGAGCGATTAACTTTTCAAGACAGAGCAGAGTTGGTGCTAATATAATAACTATAAAACCTTCAGAGAAGCAGCTGATATTTTTAACGACAGGCACCCCCAAAAGCGAATCAGTTACTCACAAGTCTCAAGAATTTTAAAGCAATTTAAAAGTTGCGGAAAATTTGAATTGCATTTTAAAAAAGAACGAACTAAATTAGTGAGAAATGTGGAGAATTCGTTGGATATCTTGCAAAGCGTGGTTGAAAATCCTTAAATATCTATTAAAAAAGGCGCTAGAAGTTTAGGATTGGGAAAATCAACAGTACATAAGGTACTAACGGCAAAAAAGTTTAAAGCATTTAAACTAAGATATGTTGAAACTTTGCAAGAACATGATTGCAACATTTATTCTGAATTAAGAAGATCCTGTTTACGGATGAAGCTACATTTACTACAAATGGTGTAGTTTCATCACAAAACGGTCGTTGGTGGTCAACAAAAAATCCAGCATTCTGAATTATCTGCAAAAATCAATATTCTCGAAAAATAAATGTTTTGTGTGAAATATTATAAAGCCCTACACATTTCGGCAGAGTTTAAATTCAGAAAGATATTTAGAATTTTTAAATATGAAATTGTACAGTGAATTTGACTTGTTACTATTGGCAACAACAAATTCTCTTTGGTTTATGCAGGATGGGTACCTGCACAGAGTGCTCGTGTCGAAGTTGAATATTTAAATGAACAATTTAATGAGAAATAGATTGGAACCATTCAAGATTTCCATGGCCTGCTCGCTCACCCGATCTAAATCCACTTGATTACTTTTTATAGGGTGGTTAAAAAAATTAGAAATTTTATAAGATATTTAAATAATCATCCTAATATTCTTGAAAATGTAATCAGAGATTTTAACAGAAGAACAAAAGACCGTATGTCATTTGTTTTGTCTATTTTTGTATGTTTAAGATCAAGCACCAACTATTATAAAGAATAAAATTTTCTGAGATATTAATAATAAAAATGTTTCCCATTTGTTGCATACTTACGTGGACAAGTTGTATATCAGTACAGGATAATAAAATAACACTACAAATTAGTGAACTAAATAAGGATGTATTAACAAATAGATACTGGTGTAAGAAAAATGCTCCACCACTAACAACAGTTTTTATAGAAACAAGCAAGCAACTTTTTTCATTGTCATACAATCATTCATACCATAAAACCAATCTTCCCAAAATTCATCTTCCAGTTTTATTACATCAATATCAACATCTTTAATCGTATCATTGCTAATACATTCTCTAATTACTTAATTATATACACAGATGGATCAAAAACCAATACTGATGTGAGCTACTTATTCTATATTCCAAAACTAAAATACACATACTCTGAGAATATAAATAACATATACTCTATATTCACCGCTGAAGCAATAACCATATACAAAGCCCTTGAATGGATTTCTACAAGTACAAGTTTTAAAGGCAATCTCTACGCCATATGTTAATACCACTAACACAAATGTCTACATAACAAAAATCAAGCAAACTTTGACCACATTGAGTGATGCACATTCAGTTAGTTTTCTGTGGGTAAAGGGACATTCTCAAATCAGTGGGAATGAATTTGCGGATAAACTTGCAAAAAGTCAATCTACCTTTAATGGTAATGTAGATCCCCCAGTTCAAGATGTATTGTCTTACGGTATGAGAATGCTAAAACAAGAAGCGAAGAACATCTATTTAAATAAACCTAACACAAACTATAAACTAATACATCCAACATTGCCTCACATGACCCATATTACCAAATTTGATATTCTTCGTCTTTTATCGACAACTATCACGAGACTGAAGATTAACCACGGTCAATTTCCAAAACATCTATATAAAATTGGACTGAAAGAAGATCCCCTATGTGCGTATGGGCTGAAAGGGGACTCCAACCACATTGATTTAGGTTGTAGAATAAACAAAAATCACACTAATACTTTCTTAGACACAATTGGTAAATATACAAAATTTCCCGTTAATATATCCCGTCTCTTAGCTTTGGACAGACTCGAGATCTTTTGTGTCCTTTATAAATTTATTTTAGACACGAAAACAAAAATATAATATCAATCCATATAGACAATATGCTGAACATCAAACTCTCAACTCTATCGTTAAATCTAGCTCAAGGCCTAAACTAAACTAAATTCACTCGGAATTGTGCATCTGTGTATGTAAATATTTATATAGTTTCTCTTATTTAAATACAAATATGTTGTGACTGAATGACATATGCCTAAGACAAAAAAATTAAAATTAATAAATAAAAGTCTCTTCTAAATTTGTTTAACATATCAGGGACCTAATCACAAGCGTGATGCGTTCTTTTAAGTCATCTAAATCACGTGGTATAGTTTTGTTTACAATACTCTTTAATCAGGTGATCTATTGATCCTCGCCTACCTATCTAGCGATTTAGAAATGTACTTGTTTTATTTTTTGTAATGTTAATTTTTGCATTAATGTTGTTGTATGTTTTAAATAGAGAATGAAGAGACATTTCAAACGATATAACACAAGCCAATACTGCCCATTAGAAAAATGGGGGTTGTAACTGTCACCCGAAGGGGGTTGAAGGTAGGTATCGCATTTTTACGTTGAATAATGTCAATTATAATAATTATAATTTAATTTTGACGTGTTACGGGATTTTCTATTAATATGTACAGTAACCAAAATAATGAATTTAATCCATTTGGCTTTTCCACGCTGTTTATGTAGTAATTCGTTTTTCCAATGCGTTTATCGCATATCAGATTATCATTAGAAGAAGAAAGAATTAATGCTGCTGCATATAGAAGTACATTTACCATTAGGTGGTAAGAGAACTATTGTGAATAAAACAAAGATCCGTATGGCCTCCGACATTTATACTAGGTACATTATTTCTAGTTTCACTTCCTTGTCTAATAGAGAACGCATATTATCTTGTTATAAGATAGAAAATGACTTTTCAGTAGACAAAACTAATATTTAGTTATTACGATACTAATTAAAATGTTTCCCTGTTTACATTACAATACTTTCAACATGAGCCCGTCACATGAAGTCTTTTTTGTAGATACGATCATTGCAGTAGCAGTAGTAACCTCTCTTCGAAACTGGGTTTCATTAAGTGTTAGATTTCTGCGGACTAACAGATATCGGCCTTTCCGCAGGGGTGGCTGACGTGCACAGCCATTTGGGAGTAGCGACCCCACGTACCCGAGCCGTACACTGCACACACACGCACATCACACACACACAGCCGCACACATCAGACAAACACACACATCACACACAGCGGGTATACCTGTTCTGGGGAGTCCCACACTTCATCTATAAAAGATTTTCCACCTCCCAGCTACACAAAAAAACAGATATCGGCCATCTATTGTGCTGGTCTTCTAAAATTCTTCCAAAATGCGATTTCAAAATCTAAAAATTTCAGCGCAGTTTACTTCAACAACTGCTTGGTATTTGAGTAGCTAAACGAAGGGTTCGGGTAATATCATAGTATTGTTAATTGAATTTTAGGTTTAAAATGGCAACAAGAAACTACAGTAATTGTAAAAATGAAGTGCACTTTTATACACTTCAGTGACGATCGCTACAAAAAGTTAAGAATTTAAGCCCGACACATGAGACACATGAAGACGTTTGTGTGGATACGATTAATACTGTAGTATGAGCAAATACTCTTCTAAGCTGAGTTTTATTATAAAGCCAATAGATAATGACTCTAATCTCTTGGGCTCATAGAGGCCGGTAAGCCTTTGTCGAACGTTTCTTGTTTTCAAAAAGCGGTTTCAACTCTTGGGGTATTTTGGTCAGTCACTATTTCGGCAATCGCTTTTTAATCCAAGAATTCAAGGATATCGTAGTACTCTAAACTGAAGAAAGGTGTTGAAACGAGTTTTTATTTATTTCAGAGACGATTATATTTTAATTACATAAGCAAGTTAATACACGACATAGCACTTGGTATTTTGTTTGCAAATGTTGCTTTTGCATTATTAATATATTAAAACGTGTGGATCTGGATCTGGATTGAGTTTGCCAAGGGTGATCACAAATCATTCACCGGAGCATTTAGGCCTCACTAGGCCCGTTGTGCCCCCTGACTGGGACAGCCCTGTGTTGTTGTATCACTCATTTAGCCACCCAAGGTGACGAGCAAAGGACAGCACAACGCTTGGTTGGTTATCCCTAATGTTGGCCATGTTCGGCCAGAGCTCCCCTAGCATGAACTCTATAAGGCGGGCGAGAGCCGGGCAGGTGGTTAACATATGTTCCACTGTCTCGTCCTATTCTTCACATGCTCTACATATGGGGGTTTCCACCAGTCCCATAGTAAACAAGTGTTTTCTCAGCTGACAGTGACCCGTAAGGATACCTGTGATAAGACGCAAATTCCCCGGGATAGTCGCAGATAGTATTCAGCTGTTTTCAGATTGGGTGAGTGCATTGCTTCCTTGGCCTGTCTGCAGCCTGAGGTGTGATTTCAAGTAGCTAGTCATTATCAAACTAAAAGATATTCTTATTAAAACCTACAGTAAAATAGCTCACCACATTTCCTGTTTTTACAATATGTAATGATATTTCAAGGAAATTGTGATCAATAGAACCTAACCTCATTTATGAAAAAAAACATTGATTAAGCATGATGTTAGAGTTTTCTTAAAGAAGGAAATATTGAGTTTGAGAAAATATTTTGAATCCTTTAAACAGTTTGATGGAATAAAATCGTTTAAAGTTATATCATGTGTTAAGAGGAGCTATTTTTTAATTAGTTCTCCGGTTATTTTAAGATCTTTCAGCGGGTTTATGGTCGTTCAGTAAATTTAATTCTTGTTGTGTTTCCTGTGCAGAAAGTAGTATTTCAAGGAAGTTTATTTGATTGAAAATCTGCTTTAGAAAGTAATATACTTATTACAATCAATTTATAAAGTGTTCATGTTAATATCTAACATCACTATTTTTTCTTTTAAATATAGAAGGCTGTCATATCTATTTTCTAATAACCAATATATTTTTTTATACATAATATTATAACCTACTTAATTATTAAAATTAAATATTTAAATAATATAGTATACTGTAAAAAATCTAAATAATAATAATAATAATAAGCTAGCAAAGATTCTTTTTTTCTTACATCATTAATATAAGACAGGGCAGAAAGACCGCAGGTCCATAGTCCAGACGGACTAACACCATTTATTTATATTTATGTTAAATGTTATTATGTATATTTATTTTGTCCAAATAAAGATTATTGTATATATATAATAATAATAATAATAATATTTATTTAAAGGACATGCCATTCAAAAACATATATACAATGTAAATACAGTTTCATACATATATACGGAGTAATACAATATAAAACAAAGATTAAGATAGTAAACACCAGAAAGTAACTAACATAAATAAGTTAAATAAGAAATTGATAATAATTCAATTTAACCTTATCTGTTTAAGGCGCCTTTTAAATAAACTAAACGATATACCTACAAACTCTATTTCATTACAAATATTGTTCGCGACACGTGCTAACCTATACAAAGGACAATTTAAGCCACATGTAGACCTACAAAAGTAGTTGTGCAGAAATAGCTGGCTACGTACTAACCTCGCATGTACATGGTATTTAATGAGTGAAGTAAGTTCAGTTGAATCAATAAAATTATTAACAATTTTGTACAGAGAGTACATATCTACTTCCATTCCGCGTCGGTAAAACGAAGTTAATCCTAGATACAACATAGTTTGGTCAATTGATAAATCGATTCCAATGCAGTTCAACCTATGTAACATAAACTATAAAAATCTATTTTAGACTTGTTCGATCCGATTGATGTGTGTTTCATAAGAAGGCAACCAGATTGTTCTACAATAATCAAAGTGAGATCGTACAAGTGTGTTGTATAAAATAATGAATGTGCGTGTATTATTTAAGTCAGCCAACATACGCTTTATAAATCCTAGGGCCCTATTCGCCTTATTAACTACATAGTCAATGTGAGAACTAAATGAGAGTTTACAATCCAAGAAAACGCCAAGGTCTTTAACTAAGTTAACTTGTTTAAGGTTAGAGTTGTTTAGGGTGTATTGAAACTTTAATGGTTTTTTGTAATGCGAAAAAGATATGTAATAGCACTCATTTAAAAGGCACCAGTTATGTATAGATTCAATGTCATCCTGGATTGTAATACAATCACGAATAGTGTCCACTTTACAAAAAAGCTTTAAGTCATCGGCAAAAATGAGATAAGGGCACTTTAGTATCTGAGACAAATCATTTATAAAAATAATAAACATTAATGGACCCAGGTTAGACCCTTGCGGAGCACCTGACGTTGCGATGTAAGATTGGGACAGTTGGGATTTAATTTTTGCAAATTGCTTTCTCTCAGACAGATATGTTGAAAACCAACTTAATAATGGATTACACAGACTATAACACTGCATATTTTTAACAAGAATAGAGTGATTAACAGAGTTAAATGCTTTACTGAAGTCCGTGTAAATAGCATGGACTTCAGCATTATTTTCTAGAACTACATGTATATAATCTGTGTACATGAATAAATTAGATAAAGTGGACCTGGTAGCAAAGAAGTCGTGTTGAGAATCGACAATAACTGTGAGAAATACTTCAAACAACAGCTGGTAGACAACTTTCTCAAATAGTTTCGCCATCGAGCATAAAATTGAGATTGGCCTGTAATTCTCGACCTTTGACCTTGATTTTGACTTATGGATAGGTATCACATACGATTCTTTCCAGAGGTTAGGAAATACGCCCGTATTCAGCGACAGCGAAAATATAAAATGTAAAGGATTTGTTAGAGTTTCATGACAATTACGTATAAATACTAGTGGAACATTATCCTGACCAACAATGCTATTGGGATTAATTGAAAACAGTGCACTGGAGATATTATCTGGTGAAATTGGAACATTATTTAAATTAATAAGAGTATGAGGCTCAAATTAAAAATTCAAAATTGTGGAGGGTCTGTAAACTGATGAAAAATAATCAGCGAATAAATTAGCAATGTCTACGCTAGTTGATACAATTTTAGTACCATATGCAATCGATACCGGAATACCATGACTTTTATTTTTATTATGTACGTAGGATTAAAAAGATTTCATTTTATGTGGAATTGACAATTCCACATTGTCAATATATCTCTTATAACATAATACAGTTTCGGTCTTACATCTAGTTCTTAAGTTAGCAAATTCATGATAATCATTTAATTCGAGAGACTGTTTCCATCTTTTATGAGCATCTTTTTTAAGTTTAATTAACTGAATTTCAATTTTTGAGAACCATAAAGGGAATGAAGTACTTTTGGTCGTTATTTTAGGCACATACATGTCTATCGCAAAATATATGACGTCATAAAAGATAGATACAATAGTATCCACATCCGGTGAAATTCCAAGAAAGGACCAATCTAAATTACTCAGAAAATTATTTATTTTGTTGTAATCCGCACGCTTAAAATCATATTTAAAACTATTACATTCATCAATAACATTAACATGAGCTACAGGTATATTCAGACTAAGGGATGGATGATAAATATCACAATTGATAATTGGCGCGCACTCACTAACTGAAATATTATCAGAGTTCGAAAAATACAAGTCTAGCGTCAAATTAAATTGATTGCTAACTGCATTAAATTGATTTAGACCTAGGGTACTCAATCCATCCGAGAGTACCATTTCTGAAGGTAGTGTAAGATTAGTCGGAAGAAGCCCAATACAATCCTCATCGGACACCCACTTTATATGAGGTAAATTAAAATCTCCAATAATGATCATCTCACTAGATGGGTGGCTTCTCATGATATTCTCGATGGTCTTGGCATGCTGGTTATAATTATCAATATTTGAATTAGGAGGGAGGTAGCAATAGCAAATAATAAAAAAATTCTTATTTACAGATATTTCGACAGCTATAATTTCATTGAATTATTGGTTTCTACTTGACGCGATGGCAGATCCTTCCTAACACTAATCAGGACTCCGCCGCCTATAGTCTTATTGCTGTTAAGCGATGACCTATCCAAACGATAAACAATGTATCGTTTATCAAATAATTCTGCGTCCATGATGTCCGGATGAAGCCATGTTTCACTGAGTGCAATAAGGTCAAAATCTTCACACAAACAGGAACAGTAAAAATCTCTCAGTTTAGTTCCCAGACCTCTTACTTTCTGGTAATAAAGTGTGAGGTCAGATAACATATCTTTATTTAATTTAGAATTACCAGACGAATATATTAGTTTTTTTCAGACGAAACAATTTGAGGATTACCACGAAAATATTTAATTGTTATGTTATCTTCACCGTTTTTAATTCTCATAGATAATTGTGATTGGAGAAATTTAAGATGTTCTCTTTGGGCAGCTGTTAGGTCACTCTTAAATTTAACGTTGCAGGTATTCATTATATTAGTAACACGAAGTAAATCAGTAGAGGACTTTTTATCTTTAAAAATCAGTTTCATTGGTCTTGGTTTATTACTGGGTTTTCCAATTCTGAAGTATTTTATTGGTTCAAATGGAACTGACGGATCTAAGGTATTCCTTAGTAGTTGCTTGTCAGAATTTAAGCGTTCTTCAGCAGTACCACTATTTTCAGGCAGGTTGAACACTATCACATTTGAAGACCGTCGTTGTCGATCTTCAAGCTCGAGAACTGTATCATTCAAATTAGAGCCTTTTGCTTTTGAAATGTACATCTGGTTACAAACTCATTATTTAAATATAATACAAATAAAGTGGTAAAGAAAGTGTTTTAATCAAGTCACGGGTTGATTTAATTTTTAGATTCACCGCCTGTATAACCTTCACGATGTGCAATTAGAACAAAATAAAATATCTTAGACAAATCGAAAACAAAAACAAACATAAAACTTTCAATGTTACATCAAAGATTATGTTTGTTTCATAAAGGAAATGAAATGGAATACGAATCTGTAGATAGGAGATATTAAATATGATTAATAGTAAGGAAATTTATCAAAAAAGATAAGCTACAACCACTAAACAAATTATTGAAGTAAAAGAAAATGCTGCACACAAAGTATTTAACTGGATCATTTTGGAAAGGTATTTGATTATGACTTTAATTAAGATAAAGGATTGTTATTTTTAAAAGAAAACATCTATTCTTAGAGATAGAGAAGAAAACTTGTTTTTTTAAATAAATACTGGCAGTAGGCATATTGAAATGATTTGATTAAGATAATTATTACAAGGTTTAATTATATAAATACACTAATTATAATTATATTTAAAGAAAGAACGCAGTTGGATATATCCGTTGGGAATTCCATTTATGTATAAATTGAGTTAAGTTTCTTACAAAACGTTACAGAGTGTTAAGCTGTTAGTAGATTTATATGAAGAAAATAAAGCGATATGGATTTTGGGTTTTGGTTAAACGTCTAAATGCTTATTTAAAATAAATTAAATGAATGGGATTTTTAAAATAGGTTGTAGAGTTAGGGCACATTAAGAATTTAGAGAACATTAATCGTTCTCGATTACGATATTACTATATAGGTGCCATCTATTGTCTAAACGTCGCACTCACTAGATAGATGACACATTTATGGTAATGTAGTAATCGATTGTTAACCTCGATAGTTAAATACTCCAAAGCATATCTCGATTCCCTGTCTCTAACTGCGCTACGCTGATGGGATACAAAATAGTTCGAAACCGGTCCATGGCTCTTGTTGAATAATTAATTAATTACTGAATAGTTGAGTCTGTTAGTTGTTGAAAGTTCATATTATAATCACTTTGGTAAATTTTCGTAAATGAAATACGATAACACTTTCAAATATTTATTTTGCCGTTCGCGACAATTGTTTCGACACACTGTGTCTTCTTCAGGCAAAATAAATATTTGAAAGTGTCATCGTATTTCATTTACGAAAATTTACCAAAGTGAATTAATTAATTGTTCTCTTAAATAATTAACTGCATTAAAAGATTATGCACAAACTAAGTAATAGGTAAAAAGGTAAATTTAAAAGAAACATATGCAATTATAACGAGAAAAGGACATTATAGTATATAGCCCAAAACGAGAGATTTCCTTTTCAGTGTAGAACTTAATGATTAGAATTGTTTCAGATCTCTAGTAAGAACTATTAAATTACGCGAAAAACGCGATCGAAATTGTTTACTCTTTACTATTAACAGATTTTGCAATAAAAACTGAGTAAGTTTAGGTTTTTGGGTATGCTGAATCTGAAATTATGCATCAAAAATCCGTATTTGTCAAACCTATCCAAAAATACAACCCTTAAATGCGAAAAATTGATATCACTTAATACAAGTACGAAGAATATTTTTTATACAAATTATTAAGTTTAGTTTGCAAATTCGAAGTATTTGTTTGTCAAAAGCACCCCTTAATGCATTGACTTTTACGTTTAGTAGTATGTACTGGGTTAAGAAAAAAAGACAACCTTCAAAACATCCTCAAATTATATTGGAGAAATTTTTGTCCAAAATACAAAATTAAGTCTTTTTGCTTGTAGAATAGCGTGTTAACTTAGATAAAATTTGCAACCATGTTTTAAAGCTGTGGCTCCAATAAGCATATATTGCTGCTTCGTAAAACCACCCGAGATAATAAATGACAGAGCCTCTTCAGGTGTCATGGCATTTTGTTCTTGTTCGGGACTCCTCCATTTTTTCATTATTCGTTTGCCTCTACTTTGTGTAGTTGAAGTACTTTCAATTATCGAATCGGCAGTATTAATATCTCCACTTTCATTGCTCAAGCTTTTCCACGGAAGTACTTTTTCTGAGCTCCTGGTTTTTACGCCTATTTATAACAGCAGAACTTTGAGCAAAACTCTTTTAAGGACGACCTCGAATACCCAATATTTAAAATATCTTGGAAAAACATTTGTTCTAGCCAATACAAAATATTTTTCTTGATTTATCATCTTCGGCAAGTCCGTATATGTCAAGTATAAACAGATAAATTGTTCGTTTCTTACTTTCAATCGATTTATCATCGTTTATCATAGAGACTTCGTCTAATACCAATAGACATATTTTCTTCGCGGCCATTATGTTACAAATTTTCAAAAGAACTACTGCAACAAAAACACAACCTCTTACAACGTCACAAATTTTGAAAATGCGCCCAGAATAATCTGCATACAGGTTCGACTCAAAGTTGCGTATCAACTGATCGGGTACCGTGCGGGATTTTCTTTTATATGTTTTGAATAGGCAAATATTGGCAGCTAATTTCTTTGAATTTACAAAGCCAAATAGCTAATTTAAGCATAAATTAAGTAATTTCCGTGTAGGGTTGTGTAGAACTAAACAATCTATAACAATATTATAATGACATTAATAAATAACCGCATTTGCTTGTGGTACAGTTTATTTAATTACACCCTAATTTCTATACTCTGCAACGTCTCAATTTTACTGAACTTTGAAAGCAAATATAGAAAAACTTATTTAAATAAGATGCATATTATTAATATTATCAAATAGAACAACTATTCAAGATTGAATAAGTGCAATTTTAACTTTGTACGAAGAAGTTGAAAATTTTATTTTCGATCACGTTTTTCGCGTTCTGAACCACTGTGCGACGGTACCATACTATCTGACGATTTAGAAATTGCTACAGCCTTTGCAGGACAGTTAGAATCTACATTTAAACCAACGGACAATACTGGCTACGACGAAGACTTTTTCAATTTAGTTAATGACTGGTACGCTTCATTTGACAAGTCTCCATTACCACCTCCAAATGACGATTCATTAGACGAGGCGGATTATTACTCAATCTTACACTCTGGTAAAAACTCCTCTCCAGGTCATGATAAAATCCCCAGATCAATCCATAAGAAACTCCCTCATGAAATCCACACGTTTATTCTAAAAATTTTTAACTTCTGTTATTCCCACCAATATTTCCCTACCGAATGGAAAAATGGTATAATTATCTGCATCCCCAAACCTGAAAATGATCCCACACTTATTTCTAGCTTCCGTCCTATCACACTCCTCCCAGTCATTGGAAAACTTTTTGAATCCCTTTTAAAACAAAAACTCCTAAACACTTCTATTAATTCCATCCCTGATTACCAATTTGGTTTCCTTCCCAAAAAATCAACCATGCTTCCTCTCTTCATCCTAACGTCCAATATGCAAACTAAACACCTTGAAGGTCAAAAATCAACCGTACTCTTTTTAGATATTAAAAAAGCATTTGATACAGTTTGGCATATTGGACTCCTATATAAGTGTTTCCTACTAAAAATCCCTCATCACTTAATAATCCTTATACACAACTTCCTATCCAACAGATCCTGCCAAGTAAGAATTAAACAAAGACTTTCCCATTCCTTTCCAATCTTACAAGGCGTCCCTCAAGGTTATTAGTAATCCTGATCCCACATATTTTAACCCTTCAAAATATTCCTTGCTTTTTGCTGATGACACCGTTCTTGTTACCCATTCAACCTCCCTTCAAATTGCCCAAGAATCCCTTCAACGCTCCTTCAACTTCATCCAAGCTTGGTGCTCCAAATGGCGAATTAACATTAATCCTTCAAAATCCCAACTATTCATCCCCTATCACAAAATCACACCACAATCCCCTACGATCCTTATCAATAATACCGTTATTTATCCCTCCTACACCTGTAAATACCTCGGTATCCTTTTTGATTCAAAACTTTCCTTTAAATCCCATTATTATCCCACTATCTATAAAAAACAAAATCAAAACCAGGGCTCGGCATTTCAGATCATTAACTTACAAACAACAGGGAATATCGACAAAAACAGCAACCCATATATATAAATCGATATGCCGGCCCTTGTTAGATTATGGTGCAATCCTCTTCACCCAAATCCGACCATCTATCCTTCATCACTTCCAAGTCGCCGAAAGATCCGCCCTAAGAACCCTAACTAAACTCCGTCACCCTACCAACCCACTCTATAACCATTCGAACGAGCTTTTATACGAAACCACCCAAATCCCACCAATTTCCCAATGTATATTAGCCCAAAGCATTAAATTTGCTAATAATCCCCACAACCAACCTCTATTAACAAAATTCTGTATCCCTCGAAACCCAAATATCCCTTCTAAATATCAAAATCCTCCCCTCGCAATTCATCAATTCATTTGTACGAATCACCAGGACAGTTAAGCTAGCTAGCAAAGATACCTTTTTTTATCACCTTAAATTCAAGACAAGGGCTGAAAGACCTCAGGTCTATAGCCCAGACGGACTAACACCCTTTATTTATTTGTAAGTTAAATGTTATTATGTATTGTAAATTTGTCCAAATAAAGATTATTGTATATATAGTTAAGTTAATAAGTATACATTTGTTTTTTACATTTAGAAATAATGAAGGAGGAGGCACGATTTTTTTACCACTTTATTTAAAATTACACGTAACTCTAGTTTCGACTTACAGCTAGCATTATCAAATCAAAACAGTGATTTCGTAATTAAAATTACCAAATTTAGGAACAGCTTAATTTCTTTGAAAGCCAAAAGGTCAAACAGCGTTATATAATTGTATATTATTAATTATTTATTGATTATTTTATATTAAAAGATAAAATCGGTTTCTTGAAATCTGGTGTATAAAATTACATATTCGGGTGCAATTGAACTTACGTAAGATAAATTTGGCAAAGTTTCAAAATCAATTTATTATCAAGATGAAGATTTTGTCATTAGTAAATAAGATTAATATAATGGCGAAATTCATTAGCAATATGTATAATCACTTATATTAAATCAAAATAATTTTTAATATAATAATTTAACAATAATTTATCTCAGACAAATATTTTATATCATGATATATATGATATTATTCAGTTAAAATAATGATTTTCTTATTGGAACGAAAGCAAAATAAGCATCAGAAAATGCCTTGCTATTTTTAACACCCAAATTACTAATGTCTGTCGAGGTATAGCCAGAGAAGTAGTTGTTTCAAAAAGTGATTTGTTTTGTAGTCTTAATAAGACTAATTTGTTGTAGATTTACGAAATGTTTTCTTGTTTTTTTTCTAATTTTTAGTTAATTTCCTAAAGCGTAAACTACATTTTTTAAATTATATTCGTTTCAAAATGTGTTTTAATAGACAGTTCTTTGAAACATACAGTTATTCAGTACTAGTAGAGTTTTTTTAAATAAAACTATTATTTTTTTTTATAGCTTAGGATATAAATAAAACCTCTATTAATCAATACGCCGATATTTAAAATAAAGTTTTAACTTACCATAAACATTGATTAACTCGATTTCTTCTTGCTTGAAGTTCTCAAGACAAATATGCGCTTGCGGAATGTCTGTCTCATTTGTAAAACTGGATACACAGTAATCATCAAAGTCATAATATTTGTTGTCCAAAAAAATTTTTCCATCACTCTGAAGATAAAACGTATCCTCATCACTGAGATGCGGACTGAAGACAATCCCGGGGCAATTATGGTGAAAATTAAGAGCGTACAGATCTCCATTCTTTTGAAAAGTATCACCGTCGTGTACGTCCAGATTAATTACCCAATCCGTCTTGTTGCAAGTAGAACCGTGAATTTTTGCTTCGCCTCTCGGACAGCAACTGTTGACACATGTCTTTACCTTGCAAACACATCCCCTTACAACATCCCCGTCCTTGTAATAAGTGTCTGGAGGGTAGGCGATATTGTCAAGCACGAAAGATTTTGTTTCCGCGATAAATATTCCGGCGCCCAAATCTACGGTTTCATCCTTCGGGCAGAGTTCTTTGCTAAATACTTTTGTTAATACTTCGATGATTGACAAATATAATAGTAAACGCATGATGAACTAATTGGATACATAACAATAACTAGTTGGGGAAATAGAGTTATATTTTTATCGGAAGGAAGTGCAAAACCACAATATTCGTATGTGTGAGTGCGCGCGCGTGGTTTTATTTTGACAAGATTATTGTATTTGCCATTCGAGTCTTACACAGAGAGATATTATTTTGTCGATAATAACTGTTTGGTTGTGGTGTCCGATTAGATAAATGGAAACAAAAAGATAGTCCAAACTGTATCTGCATTACGTCTTTAATTATATGTAGAAACTAATTTGTAATAAATATATTCCGGAATATTATATACTAAAAGAGTTTAAATAGTTTTAATACAATTATTAAGTAAAATAACTGTGTCCTCACGTTACGCTGATAATGATGTAATCTTTTGTATTAACATAATTATCTTGAACTTTTGTTTTTATCAAAGTGATGTATATGTTATTATAAACACTTTAGATGATAATTTAGGTATAATATAATTTAATATGATGATAATATTTAGTTACACTGATAATTTTCCCTTCATTTGCCCAGAATTGCAATTTTTAAACTAGATTGAATGCAAGAGGAATTTTAATTTAATTTTTTTAACTACGTTATTTTACTTAACAATGATAATGTATATTTAATTGCAAAACTAGTTTGGACTATGATAAAAATTACGTTTCGTTTATAGATTAGATCCGATAATTTCATTAAAAAATATATTGCTTTATTATAGGCAACCAAAGTTACAAAATATTAAAATATGAATTTAGATAAAGATGACAGTTTATATTCACAGATTTCATCTGTCATATAAGTAATGCTGCTTTAAAGTGACGATTTTTAATAGGTTAATGTAAAATAAATCTAAAGCGAAAGGACCACGTAGTCGATAGCCAAACACTACTAGTGCTAACAATTTAATTAAAAAATTAAAACATAAAGTTAAACAGTTTATTCATTTAAAACATGGAATCAAATCAGAATATCATTTGTATATTTTATATTTTTATTATTTGATTACATGTTATCACAATAATTATTTATACTTGTTATTCTGTGATTATAAAATGATTCGTATAAATAACTGTTTTTTTTTTGTTACTAAGTAGTAATTTCCGCAGTAGTTATTTGCTTAGTATGCATGTGGTTAATATAGAACTGACATAATCTTGGCCGGTAACCAGTCTTACACTGTCAAACAGTTGCTGATTCCTGCATTAATATTTATTAATTATTGGAATGGTTTACATAATCGTCTATATTCCACATTGCTTTATGTAACATATGCACGTTTCCTTGTTTATATCATTTGAATTTTCTTAAGAACATTTCTGTTCCTGTATCATTAATGATATGTATAATGTATTTTGCACTGCTAAGATTTTGCTAACAAAAATCGAAATAGTATAATATAATACAAGTAGTTACTAAATCGTTACTTTAATTACAGTATAGTTAGAAGAAATACGGGGATTAATGCCACCAAAGAAGTTTTTATTTAGCCATAATACTTACGGTATTATATTTAATATATAGGGTATATAAAACACGTTGTTTCACAGATTTAACTATTAATCATGAATAGTCGCCTAGGAATGTAAATAGAATTTAAGCACTAATTTATTAGACATAGAAACTGTGCACATAGATTAATTATTGACGGTTAGGAATTTTTCAAAATAAGTTTATGGAATTTTAATAACATCTAGTCGATCATTGAATAGCACGTCGATTTTATTATATCAAATTGCTTCCGGAGGCTTAATTTTATTCCGGACCTTTATAATAAAATAAACGTTACAATTTAGAAATTAGTATTTTGATAAATTCAGTTTACACAATGATAAGATTACTATCTGTGTCAGTTCTATAAGTGATTAAATACATAGTGGATGCCCAATTTCAAGACCCTTGGATTTAAGCAATCTGTATCAAAGAAATGCAATTATTATTGAATATCCTTAAATAATATGAATAATCAAAATAAATTAGTAATAAAAATATAGAGTTAACGCAAATAATGTGACATCAAATTGGAAACACAAAAAAATAATAAAATATATTACAGTTTTTTAGGTAGTTAAAAAATTAATTAAATAAACTATTAAGAGATACACGCCGGTGGTCGCGCATCGGTTACGGCCCCGAACTGACGTGCAGCAACGTTGATTCGGGTCAGTAGTCGGATGGGTGACCGGTACCATTCACCATTGGGATACAATTAATGGTGCTTTAGAGTGACGGGGGCGATCCTCTATAGTAACAAGCTCATTTACACACACACAAATACACAAATGACACATGGCGGAAGGACCACGTGGTTGATAGCCTAACACTACTACTACTACTACTATTAAGAGAGTTATTTTTTGCTTATTTATGCTAGGATGTATATGTTTTATTACTAATGTGGGTGAGTCCCTGGATTCCCCGCAACAAACAGTGGCTGCGGGCGGATCAACTGATCCACCCGTCACCACAAAAGAAGCCGACCCACAGAAGCAACCCCCAAAAAGGAAGCGCATTTGTGGAGCCGAGCTAAAGCGCAGAAGGAAGGTCAGGGAGGCATTGGCTGCTGCAAAGAAGCCAAAACCCCCAAGACCCCTTCTAGTAAAAAAGTGCGCCCCCCAGGGCAGGCTGGCAACCCAATGCCCAAAGGCAAAGGGATGCTGCCAACTGGCAGCGCACAGAAAAAGAGAAATCGATCCGCAGCCTCTGAGCCATCACCAGGTCAGCCCAGGAAGGTGGCAATAAAGGCAGACGGGAGATCCTCCAGGAAAAATACTTCGAATCCACCTCTCTCGAGAGTAAGGAGCGACGGGACCAGCTACAAGGAGGCTGCCTCTAGGCACCTCCGAGTAGCCATTATAGACCAAAACAACCCCTTGGGCAAAATCACCAAGGAACAGGTAGCAATGGTCGAAAAAGCAATGCTTGAGGAGCTGGACAAATTGCTCAACTCCTCAGACCACATCCCTACATTTCAGGAATGGGCACACTACGTATCACCTGCGCTAATGAGCCCGCCCTGAAATGGCTCAAGGACGTAGTCCCCCGTCTACTGTGGGAAGGGGCCAAACTGACTGTCGTCCAGGTCGACCAGCTGCCAACACTGACGAAAGCTCGTCTGTGGATTCCGGGGCAACCGGAAAACATAGACCTGGTAAAGAGGCGGTTGGCGGCACAAAACGCCGCAATGGAGATAAAGAGCTGGTGCGTCTTTCACGTTGAAGAGAAGAAGGAACCCTTGGGTCACCTACTTGTCTTTTGGGTAGGAAAAAAGGATGCCCAGTTCATCAAAGAAAAGGGAGGGAGGATTAGCTATAAATTCTCCACTCTCCCCATAAAACTGGCTAATTCAGCCATAACAGAAACACCTCGGGTGGAGGTCCCGATGGAAACGGAGGATGGAGGCACACCGGGCGGAAGCCAGGAGTGCGCCACCTCCATCCCAGAGGAGCCTTCACAACCGTAAAGGTGATACAGTGTAACCTGCATCATTGTAGGGCGGCCGTGGCAACCCTTTGCCGCCACCTCGACACTATGCAGGACACAATAGCCGTCATCCAAGAACCATGGATTGTTAAATCCAAGGTTTGTGGATTTGGTAAGTTAAATGGGAACATATTCACACATCCCACAAATAATAAGCCTAGATCATGTATTTACATACCTAAGCACATAACATCCTATCTTATGTCACAGCTTTCCACCAGTGACATCACAGTGGTAAGGCTGTCAGCAGGAGACGAGGGGCTGGAGCAACTCGTGCTACACTGTGAGATGGAGAAACTTCACCTCGTCATTGGCTGCGACGCTAATGCACACCATATCATGTGGGGCAGCGTGGACACCAACAACAGAGGTAAGTCACTACATGAATTTATCATTAGTAACAATTTAGAAATACTAAACCGAGGCTCTTAACCCACGTTCGTGACAACTCGGAGCCAAACTGTAATAGACATTACATTGGCGACTAGCGGTATCTCAAACAAAATCCACGACTGGCATGTATCACCGTCGGTTTCAATGTCAGATCATAGGTGGATCAAATATACACTAACACATACAACCGGTAAGAAAACACGTTACCTTCGCAACCCGAGACTAACGGACAGGAATGCCTACATAGACAACCTCTCGCGAAGTCTGCGAACTTGCGAAGCTACCGGCCAACTTAATACAGTGGAAGACATTGAAGCCTATGTAAATACGTTTCAACACTCCATTTTAAAAGCATATAAGGACTCCTGCCCTGCGAGAAAGGTGGAAGACTCCGAGAACGCCACGCCCTGGTGGTGCGGAGAACTCGACCATCTCAGAAAAGCTGCGAGAAAATCCTTTAGTAAAGCAAAGAATTCTAAACAACAGTCAGACTGGATGGTCTATAAAAACATCCAACAAGACTATAAAAAACTAATAAGGCAAAAACAAAGGGCAGCCTGGAGGTCTTTTTGTGAGGAGGTTGAAACCACCTCGGCAGCTGCAAGGCTCAAAAAGATCCTCTCCAAGGATCCCTCACGACAACCAGGTTGCCTAAAACGAGAGGATGGAAGTTACTCTTCTAACCTCTCGGAAGCAGCTGAGATTCTCATCAACACCCATTTCCCAGGATGTACGAACACCTCCGGTGAAGGTTGGTCAGAACCCACACCCTCAAACCCCTCCAAGGAGGATTGGGAGGTGGCAGATCACCTCACGGAAGGGACTCGTATAACCTGGGCAATCAAAAGTTTCTCACCATTTAAAGCGCCAGGCTTGGACGGTATATTCCCGGCCCTCCTCCAATGGGGGCTGGACATATTATCAGCCCACCTAGCCAAAATCTTCAGGGCATGTATTGCGTTCAGATACATCCCTCTAGCTTGGAGAGAAGTAAAAGTTATCTTCATACCGAAACCTGGTCGTATAGATTATACACTAGCCAAATCACACCGCCCAATTAGTCTGACATTTCTTCTGAAAACGTTAGAGAAATTATGCGAAAGACTAATTCGCGAGACGGCTTTGATTACGAATCCGATCCACGCTAACCAACATGCATACACTCAGGGGAAATCAACGGAGTCGGCTTTGCACACTGTTGTAGACCGAACAAAATGTCCACCTTGGGCGTGTTCATTGACATAGAAGGTGCTTTTGATAAAACGACCTTCAGAAAAATGGAAACTGCTCTTTCCACGCATGGTGTTAACCCCACAGTTAGAGGATGGATCAAAAGCATGCTGGAGAATAGGGCAGTCACAGTAAATGTAGGAAATACCACTGTCAGAAAGATCATTGCTAAAGGCTGCCCACAGGGTGGAGAACTCTCACCACTCCTGTGGAACATAGTTGTTGACAGCCTACTGCGGCGACTTACCGACAATGGCTACCACACCATAGGATATGCAGATGACATAACCATTCTGCTAACAGGCAGATTTGAGACGGTGCTATGCAGCTTGATGCAGGAAGCCCTCAAAATAATCGAATACTGGTGTAACGACCAGTCTCTGACCATAAACCCGTCAAAGACTGAAATGGTCCCCTTCACAAAGAAAAGGAAACTAGGTAAGCTAAAGCTCCCTATGCTCCTCAACACCCAGTTGACATTGTCGTCAGAAGTCAAATACCTGGGAGTGATCCTCGACGGCAAGCTAACGTGGGAACCACATCTCAAAATGAATTGTAAAAAAGCATGCGTCTCCCTCTGGCAATGCCGGAGGGCTGTGGGGCAGACATGGGGGCTATCTCCCAAGATAGCACTTTGGCTGTACACAGCGGTAGTAAGACCAATGCTAATCTATGGAGCACTGGTTTGGTGGCCCAGAGCCAGACAGAAAACCTCAGCAAAGCAGCTTACTCAGTTGCAAAGGATAGCATGCCTCAGCACTACCGGAGCAATGCGAACAACACCCACTGCAGCAATGGAAGCAATGCTCAGCCTTCCACCTCTCGACTTATACGTAGAGGAGATGGCCACGGCGGCAGCACTGCGCCTAAACTCAGTTGGACTCTGGTACAAAGGAGGCAGGGCTGGCAGACACTGTCACCTTTTAGAGGAGGCTGTCAAAAAGACACCCCTCCTTGAAGGAAGACAGACAATTTGCCACCCTGCTACGTCTTCAATAGACCCTATAATGTATCGATAAAAAGAGGAACCGGGAGTGCAGAGGGTGGGGAAACCCTCCGAATTTACACTGATGGTTCTAAAACCAAAAGAGGATCCGGGGCGGGAATTTACTCGCAACAAATAGACCTCTCATTAGCTATACCCCTAGAGAAGCACACAACTACTCTGCAAGCAGAGATCGTTGGCATCATCCAAGGGGCGAAAGAAATCCTACACCGAGACATCCGTGATAGGAACATCCAAATCCTTACAGACAGTAGGGCAGCAATACTAGCAGTGGGTAGTCATAAGATCACCTCAACACTAGTAAAAGAATGTCACAACACCCTTAAACAAGCAGCACAATCAAACAGTATTGAGCTGCGCTGGGTCAAGGGACACAATAATGAAGAAGGCAACAGCAAGGCAGACGAGTTGGCGCGAGCAGGATCGGTTCTCAGTGATACCACGGACGGGCCCCCGATCGCGCCAACACCGAAATGCCTCACTGATATCCTCAAACAGAATACTCTCAAGATGCTAAAACAACGTTGGGACAACACCTCAGGCTGCAGACAGGCCAAGGAAGCAATACGCTCACCCAATCTGAAAACAGCTGAATATTATTTGCGACTATCCCGGGGGAATCTGCGTCTTATCACAGGTATCCTTACGGGTCACTGTCAGCTAAGGAAACACTTGTTTACTATGGGACTGGTGGAAACCCCCATATGTAGAGCATGTGAAGAAGAGGACGAGACAGTGGAACATGTGTTAACCACCTGCCCGGCTCTCGCCCACCCCTATCATGGACTCTCTAACATGATAGGGGAGCTCTGGCCGAACATGGCCAACATAAGGGATAACCCTCCAAGCGTTGTGCTGTCCTTTGCTCGCCACCTTGGGTGGCTAAATGAGTGATAGAACAACGCAGGGCTGTCCCAGTCAGGGGGGCACAATGGGCCTAGTGAGGCCTAAGTGCTCTGGTCAATGATTTGATCACCCTTGGCAAACTCAATCCAGATCCAGATATGTTTTATTATTTATATTTACCACCCAAATGTGTTGTACATAAAATCAGAAATTATAACCTCAAAAATACTATAATAGTGATCTTTTATAGTGAATAAATAATTTATTAAATTATCATTGTCCATTTTGATTCAATATCTTTTGCTATATTTCTAACATTAGAAGGATTCCATTCTCATAAAATGTTTGTTCTTTTCTGGTTGTTTTCTCAACTGAGGAGTTCAAAAATATAATAATATTTATAATAATATATAATATAATAATATTACTTATTAACGGAAAATGCACTACACAAAATACAAAAAATAAATTATATTATAAAATATCTAATCTAACTTAAAAATATTTTAGATTTAATAAATATTTAACAAAAATGGATACGTTTAAAATGCGACATAAACCTGTCATGTGACCTAGAAAATAAATTAAAATTTAAATGCATGAACAAATAATTTGAAATTCTTATGAAGCGTGAAATCGGATTATCCAAACCGTAGTTTGTGTCATGAAATGGTACTCTAAATATGGGTACACGTCTGGTGGGTAGGTTTGTATTGTTCACATAAAAGCGTACTTTAAATAAAAGAGATGAACATTAGATTTTATATGAAATAAGTTTATAAAAAAATGATATGTCCGCATAAAATCTTCGACAGCAAAGTTTATCTATCTTTAACTCGAATGCAATTGAGGCTATGTCAACATCACTATATCCCATCATAAAGACAATTGATTTTAAAAACTTAGTCTGAATCTTTTCTAATGAATTTACATAAATGGCTTGAATTGGGGACCAAACGCATGACGAGAATTCTAAATGTGAGCGTGCATAAGCAAAAAAAAAAAGACAGTTTAGTGTCAAAAATTATTCCCAAATCTTTAATTTCATTTACTTTCTCTTGAATATTATTATTCATAGCATAATCAAAATATCAAGATCAAAAATTTAATGGTTTTGCATTTTTCAATGTTGAAGAAGAGATAAGTATTGCAACACCAATTGTACACGGATGTTAGGTCATCTTGTAGATGTTTGCAGTTTTAAACTGTTGCAATAAATTTAAAAATATTCAAGGCATCGGCATATAATAAATATAAAGAGTTCTTTATAGCTCGCGATATATCATTTATAAAAAGTAAAAATAACAACGGGCCAGAATGGCACACTTGAAGGAACATAGATGAGATCTGATAAAAAATTATTTATTTTGACATACTGCGTCCGATTGACTAGAAAACTATGAATCCATTTAACAACAGAATCATGAAACCCAAGTGCCGTTAATTTTGCTACTAAAACGTTATAGTTCACTCGATCAAAAGCTTTAGCAAAATCGGTGTAAATTGCATGAACATAGTGTTTTGCTTCAAAGCAATTGATAATTGAAATTCTATAAGATAAAAGATTCGTTGTTGTGGATCGTCCTGTCCGAAAATCGTGCTGCTCATCGATAAGTACATTGTTGCACATCCAATTTAATTTCACAGAAATGAGATCGTCCATTAATTTTGGAACAGATTGCGATCATTTTTTTACATTTTCTCCATCACCAGATTTTTGCAGTGGTGTTATATAGCTTGTTTTCCAAAAATCTGGGAAAATCTTCTGTGTTACTGATGATTGAAATAGAATAAATAAATGAGTGGTTATAAAAAAATACAGTTCTTCAGAAAACTAGAAGGGATGCCATCAGGACCTGAACCTAGTAAAAGTACTTCAAATTATTGATAATTTAAAATATTTCACTTTGTGAGAATTGAAATGGCATATGATTAACTTGAGGCATATCATTAAAAGTCGGTGACTTATGACTGTAAACGGTTGAAAAATAATCTGCGAATATATTTACATATTGAGATCCTTCAAAACTACTAGTATTGTTGTAACGCATATATTTTGGAAATGCCGGGTTGGAGTTGGAAGACAAAGTTCCCAACTTTTTTAGGGTTATTTGTTATACTTAATGTTATAATTAATTTGTAATTAACAGATTCAACATATTTATCATAGAAATTATGTCTTAAAAAACTGCATTTTTGGCGTAGCAATTTAAAATTTTGATAATTTATAGAATTATTGCACTGCATATATGTTTTATGGGCATTTTTCTATCCTTAATTAGGTTTATCAATTCAGTGGCAAACCAAATGGGGTATGTGGATGATTTTATGCGTTTGACTGCCACAAACTTTTCAAGAGTATAATACAAGACATTGTAAAATGCATCATTTTGTCAATACTACCCATATTAAGAAATTTCCACCAGTCAATAGATAATAAATGATTATTAATAGCTAAATAATGTGCACGTGAAAAATAGTAAACATACTCGTTATATTGAAATTAGATATGGCACATGATGATGGTTAAGGTTAAGTGGAGACAGTAAATCCATCTTGCCCAAAGATTAGATCTAAGAAAACATTATTCTCGTTGGGTATGTTGCAAATCTGAAAAAGATTGTAATAGCAAGTAAATGGACCGGGTATAGTAGTGTATTGTTATTAATAAGTCCTAATTCATTATTTGAATACGATGCTGCCGGGAGATTATAGTCACCGCATATATTGAACTTGGAATTAGTATAATTTTCAGCAATATTATCGAAAACAGAGCAATGATTTTCATATTTGTTTATAGGAGAATTCGGTTGAATGTATACTGGACCAACAATTAAATTTATTTTACCAATAGAAACAGAAATGAATAATTGATCAACCAAACTCAATTCAACATTGATATTTTTGCAATTAAATTTATTGTTAACTGCGAACATTACACCTTCGCCACAAGTTTTATTACTGGAAAGTGAAGAGCGATCCATTCTAAAAATAATAAAATTACTAAGTTTAAGTTCAACATTTTCGATATCCTTGTCAAGCCAAGTTTCAACAATTATTATGATATCATATATACAACAATTAACACTTCACCCAAAATTCGTTAACTTAGTGCGTATTCCACCAGCATTGTGGTAATAGATGTTTAGTTTTGATGATGTGGTACTAGTAGATCGTTGAATTTGTTTCTTCAAATATATATTACAAACATTTCTTACAAAAATTTTGATCGCACATGGAATGGCTTGAGTTCATAGTAATATGATCTTCCACTCTTGCCTACTGTTACTTCAATAACACATTTGCCACATAAGGTACCTTTGGTAGAGGTTGTTCCACCATTATCTTGCCGAGTTTGGCTTATTTTCCTCTGCGAAGAGGACTTCAATTAGATTTGTTATGTCATTTTTGACATTTTGAATTAGCGTTCTGTCATAATTAAATTTAATAATATTATCCTCCAAACTGTATGTTTTTGAATTAATATTTTTAACTTGATCACTGTTCTGTAGTATGACTTATCGATTTGTTGAATTTGGTTCTCGTTTATCACGTGGTGAAACATTTTTAATATTAAGGGTTGTTTATAGAAAGGCACTTGGTTGGTTTCACAATTTTTTACGATTTATTGTGAAACCAACCAAGTGCCTTTCTATAAACAACCCTTAATGACTTACCGATCTAGGCCGAGTCCCTTGGATGCCAACTCTAAACATTTTTACAGGATTAATTTCCAACAATAGTGGGTTTAAAGTATTTTTAATTGCGACAAGTTCATCATCGGTCTTCTCTTTGGGTACGGTAGACGTCGATTCCGGTACATTGTAGACCATAAGATTGTGGCTTCGTTTGCGGCGGTCTTCTAACTCATAAAATATATCAACATTCTTATTATATTATTATTATCTTATCTTATAAGTATTGGACCTATATTTATTTGATCACCTTTATTAGAAACTGTGTTCAGGCGGTGTTCGACATTTATAACATTATTTTCAATTTTATTAATTTTATCTTCCAGCTTTAATTTTTTCTTCAAATTTACTTAATAATTGATAAAATTCCATTTTAAAAGGATTAAAATATTTTCCCAACAATTTATCAATAATAACTTCAACTTGAAATAATTGGTTTTTGTTAAAATCCTCCATATATAATAGATAGTTGCGTGAGGTATCTTGACATTTTGTACACTTCCAATTAATATGATTTTCTTTTTATCTGTCATATTTCTTCTTCTAAAAGACCTGTGCATTTCGCCCTTGGTAGTGACTAACAAATAGTTAGCAAATAAAACTGGGCCACCGAAAGGAACACACACGAATCAAAGGAATGGGAGCAGTAATTTAATAAATTTATCATCACTTGATAAGCCACATACTCTTATTCATGGTCACAGCCAAGCCAATGAACTTAATCGAATTTCGGCAAAAAGATACACAAAATAAAATAACTTACGAATTAATTGAGGTTTTTTTTTAGATTTATTCTTAGAATAAATTACTAGTTGCGTTCATTCGTTCTTTAAATGTCCTTACTGCTCGTTCAGCTATGCCGTTTGATTTTGGATGGTACGGGGTTACTTTTATATGTTTTATGCCGTTCGTTTTACAAAAGTTTTCAAAATCGTTTGACGTTAACTAAGGTCCATTGTCTGATACAATAAATTTCGGAAATCCAAGTCTAGCGAATGTATCACGTAGTGCTTTTATTGTTTTCTCGGTAGTTACACCTTTCATGGGTATAACTTCCAACCATCGTGTAAATGCATCTATTACAATTAAAAATATTCTGTTTTCAAAGGGTCTCACGAAATCGATATGAATTCGTGTCCATGAGATTGGTGGAGCATACAACTGATAAAGTGGTACTTCCGTTTTATTTTGTTTGGAACTTTGGCACGATGTACATTTTTGAGAATACTCGATAATGTCCTTACCGATGTTCGGCCAATACACATGCATTCTTGCCATTGATTGCATAGCACACATACCTGGGTGTCGGTCATGCAGCATGTCTCCTTTTTGTAGTGGTGCCGGAATACATATTCTTCCTTTCCATAACACAATATTTTCTTCAACCGAGAGCTCGTCTCTTTTCTCAAAAAATGGTAAAAGTTCGGGCCTTAAATACCTTTTGTCTGCCCAATATGATGTAATAAATTTTATTACTTGTCTTAATGTTTGATCACTTGCTGTTTTATCGTTCGTTTTGATATTGGCAATTTATTTAATCTTAAGTTGAGTAAGTGTCATCTTCTTGGTAAACCTACTTTTTTGTTCTCTGTTAACTCGATATCATTAAGTGGTAATCTTGATAATACGTCTGCTGGAGCGTTATCTTTTCCTGGATGATATGAAATTGTATAATCGTAATTGTTTAAAATCATAGCCCATCTAAGAAGTCTGTTACTTGCTATTTTGGGTGTATTCCGATGTTCACTAAAAATTATTTCTAGTGGTTTGTGATCTGTTAATAAAGTGAAATATCTACCATAAAGATATTGATGAAATTTTGTTACCGCAAATATGAAAGCAAGTGCTTCCTTATCAATTGTTGCATATCTAAATTCGACACAAGTCAGAGTTCTGGATTTATAGGATATTCGCCTAAACATATTATAGCCATCCTTGTGAAATAATACTGCTTCTAAGCCTTTTTCTAAAGCGACTGTTGTGAGGTATATTTGCATTGTTGTTTCTTAAGTGTTGTGAAAATTTCGTTACTTGCTTAGTCCAATTCCACTGTACTTATTTCTTAAGTAATCGATGTAAAGGAACGCATTTTACGTGAAGATTCGGTATGAATTTGCTATAATAAGTAATAGATTCTAAAAATGATCGTAGTTCAGTTACGTTTGCTGGAGTTGGCATTTTATTTATTGCTTTAATGTGTTCATCAGTTGGATGGAGTCCTTCCTTATCGAAGCACATTTTAATTGATGTGTTTTATTCATGCGTTCGTTAATCGTTTTAATACTTGTTGTACTCGTTGTGTGTGTTCTGTTATATTTGGAGCTGTTATGAGAATATCATCAAGATAACAAATTGTTACATCAATTCCCGATAGTATAATATCCATAATATCCATTGTGGGTTGAAAGAATGATGGATCGAAAGATATTCCAGAAGGTAACCTTTTGTAACTGAAATATCCCTTACAACTCAACGTGCATCCAGAATAGTCATATTCTGGATGCACGTTGAGTTGTAAGTAAGCATCTCGTAGATCTACTTTTGTTGACTACCTGCTAGTTTAGACATTATGTCTTCAAAACGAGGAATCGGTTAATCGTCTGGTTGTACATGTGTATTGATAGTTACACAAAAATCATCACACATTCGTACATTGCCATTTGACTTAACCGCTATTACAATGGGTGTTGCCCATTCTACACTCTAAGTTATCATGTCTACTGGTTCGAGAATACCCTCTGTTTGTAAACGTTTGAGTTCTGCCTCTACTCGTTCCTGCAATGCGATAGGTACCGGTCGGGGTCGAAAAGCCTTAGGTGTTACCTGTGGGTCAATATGAATCTTTACACTGTGTCTGTTTATTGAACCTAGCTTTCCATTAAAAAGTAATTGATGATTTTTAAGAATTTGTTGGATCTATGCATCGTCTACTTGTTCCGTGTTTACCGAATTTTCCTTAGTATGACATATTTTTGCTCCTGTTGGCATTGGCAATTTAAATTTTAGACACCAATCTATACCAAACAATGGAAAATCGTTCCCATCAACTACATTCACCTTTAGAACTTAATTTTTGTTAAATTCTTCAATGTTAACTTCAGTTATACCAAGAGTTTTTGTTTCAAGATCTGTGTATGCAATCAAGTTAGGTGTAGGTTTCAATTTTGGTGAACCAATTTGTGTTTATAGTCTTCTGCCAATCACTGAATATTTTGCATCTGGATCGTGCAGCATGTCGATATTCTTTCCATTTAATTTAACTGAAAGTAGTACCTTTTTCGAAGTCTCTATACACCTAATGATTGTTGTGTTTGTTGACGAATCCGTACCGTTCACGTCTGTATTATTTTCATGCACATACCTTGTGTTATTTGATTAACTCTCTTTGTTTAGTGTTTACCTTTGAATGTCCGCATGTGTTCCACCTCCGGTCGGATACATATATTTGCAAAATTACTGCTTTTATTTCGTCATACGTTTTTGTCAATATGCTGTCCGGTTTAAAATTATCAACCAATAATTTAAATGAATCAGATCCTACCTTTGCTAGAATGACGTTTCTTTTTTCGTTGTCTGTGACGTTACCATGTAATGTTAACTCAATCCTAAAACGCTGGAGATATAATAATCCCATTATTCCCTCTCTGGTGAAATGTTTTCAAAATTTAAGTTCTTCAATGTTGTAGTTTCCATTTGCACTGTTAAACTGTTCAATGTTTTTGTGTTGTCTTGCACTGTTCACATCTCCACTGCTTGTTGTTGGACATGTTGACACCGTTCCGTCTATTACCTCTCAAATATTCTCGTCGCCAAATATGTAGTACTGTTAAGTGGGTGAGTTCTGTTTAAAACGTCACTGTTGTTTTTTTATGTTTGACAACACTGTTTTCAATGCTGTCTACGAAAGCCCAACATACAACAGATAGAATATTGGTTTTCGAATGGTTTTGGATTTGTTTATTTTTTGTACTACTTACCTCTTTTACGTTTAACCCTCATAATAACAAACATTTTTAGTGTCAAGTAATACCGATGGGGTCTTTACCTCAGAAAGTTATAAAAATTTTCTTTTAAAATTTATTACATTTTAGAAAGTTAAAAACTATTGAATGCAATGAATTATTAACAAATTTTATAAACTTATTTTAAAGATATGCATTTTTAAAAGATTTACATTTCTTTGGGATCACATACTGAACAAACAAGGATTGTGTGATTACTACACATGAACCGATTACATTTATGACATGTATTTGAATATTTTTTGTCTACTTTTCTGGGACACTTTCAACACCTCTCACGTATTCGAGGTTCTCGTGACTGAACCTGGGAATTAGATGGTTCTACTGGATCTGTTTCTGTAACTACAAGTTGCTTTCCTAATTGTAATAGAATTCCTAGTACAATTAGGAACTTCGTTTGAGTCCCTATTTACCAATCTTTATTTAGGTGACACCAAAATAATATTAGCGATCAAGGCACTAATATCTCTAGTATAATAAAAAAATGTTACAGGCCATTTTCTTGTTTGCCTTTTTACGGTGTATGTTTGAACTAGCTTGGCAAAAATATTAATTTATTTGTAAAAAATATTTGTAGTGGTATTACATGCAACTTTTTAAGTTTCTAGATAACCTATTTTATAAATTTTAACAATAATCATTACAAGGATATTTGATCACATATCTTATATGGGGTCTTCAGTGACAGGTATTATGAGGGTTAATATTAAAACAAATCATCACTTTTTCGTCTATATTGGTGAAGCCCTTCAAAAATATATTATTTTCTATTGGCTTAAAAAGCAAATCACAGACATTTTATACAAACATATGGATCATATATTAGGGTGTGAGATTAAACCTAGACGTTTCAAATGATCATGAACAGCCGAATTTAATAAATTTAACCTTTTAGCGACCTCATGACCAGCGTCAACTGGTCTTCGAGAACGTAGTCTCTTCAACATAAAAAATTCCAAATAGAATTCAGTTTAGGCACTTTAGGTCAATATATCTTCTACATCACTAACATCCGCTGATTTATTCTTGCTTGAATGCAAGAATATAGTAAAATAAGTCAAATATGCTGAAAATGTTGCATTTCTGTTTGCATGTTTAAAATATTGCAAACAATCAATTCAGCTTTTTCACAAACAAGAATTTAAATATATGCTTTCAAAATATATCATGGTTATATGGTTTAAATCTGAAGTTGCCTATGAAAATATATTTTTTGATATAAGAAAGGAAATGCTTTCTGAAGAACCCGATAGAATATCTATATGAAAATAATTTTTTGTAAATAAAAAATAAATTTTGTATTGAATATTCTCAAAAACATAAAAAAATATTACGAAATAAACTATTTTCTAAAACTAAAGTATTACTGTCTTATATAATTTCATCTTTTAAACATAAAAGTATTATAAAAAACGTATTGTAGTTTATAGATTAACAATTTGATGTACCTCAAAAAACAAAGGATTCTTTATGTTTGTTATATTTGTTACTTTATATGATGATACAATTTAATCAGAAAATCTAATTAGTTTTATTATTTAGACTTATTTATACCTATGGATTCATTTCCTGTTATGTGTAACGGAGGCTACATAAATGCAAAAGATAGTTATCAAGAGGAGATAAATATTATATCGTGAGAAATATAACAAATATTTTTCAACAGATATTAATAGGTTCATTCTTTAAATTCTTGGTGTAATGAATTATATGTTTAATTATCTAATATATTTCAACGAAGAACAAACATGAAAGCTTGGTGACTCTTACACGTAACATCAATTTAAAGGACAACAGAGATAAGTACACCAGAGATCACGAGAAATTAATGTAGAACTTCACTAATTCGTCGTACTTATGAGACCGCACACAACAGGAATAAGCTCAAATCAAATTAAAAACACCGGACATCACATTTCGACATAATGATCCTTTACAAAAACTCAAGCCCTAAATGTTGCCTAGATATAGCCATCCACTAGGTGATTATAGGTAGTGATAACCTATTTCCCATTATATTTTGAAAAGTATATAGTCCATCCGTTGGATCTTCCGTCCTACGTCACAAAATATCGCTTCGAGAAACGTCACAAAAACATTCAGTCTGATAAAGTAAACCAAATGCGTTAGAAAAAGAATGCACTGTAAAACTTTCGTCGTTTTTTGAAGCGATAGTTTGTGACGTACGACGGAAGATCCAACGGACAGACTATACCTTTTTTCCTGTTTATTTTTACAATCCACCTCTATTTTGAAGCTAGACCCGTTAATATGGTTTTGCAATCAAATTGGAATTTCCCAAAACCGTCTCAATTCGAATATGCATTTAAGTAGTTCCAACATTACTGACTAATTTACTTTCAAAAACGATTAATGCTGTCCGAAATAATGTGAAATTAACACAACACCAGATTGGAACTAATCTATTAAAAAATAAGGTCTACACCTGCTCCCTTCAAAAGTGAAAGGAATAATCTGAATTAGCTGATATGACATATAAATCGTTCGCAATACATTTTTTTTAGAATTCATTAAATATCAAACAATGCAAAAGTTATAAAATAATGCTTGTCTTGTTTCTTAATATTTACAAACACTTGAATGCCAATATTATTTAATTTGAGATTGGGAAACCAGATACTATCATGGTTAATGCTGATCAGTTATAATGTGAGTTATCAATTATGCTATAAACAAATTTGTGCCTATATCTAAACTTAGCCACTCAAACTACCCCGAGTGGTTTAACTACGATTTAATTAATTTGATTAAGAAGAAAAAGTGTGCCCATATTCGTTACAAAACATCTTCTAAGAGAAGTGACTACAATGACTTCGCATCCCTACGTACACAATGCAAGGATTTAAACAAACCACTCCATGACTTATATATAAATCAAGTTGAAGAAAATCTGCATCATAATCCACGTTCTTTTTGGGCGTATGTTAACGATACTCGACGAACAAGTGGTTAACCAAAAGCAATGTATTTTGATCAAAGGAAATGTAGTAAGAGTGTGTCGACATATTCGTTTATTTTTGATCTACAGTTTATCTGAATGAAGATCACAATGTGCCTACGTTTAGCTTTTCCTCTCAATTTTTCTGTAATTCTTTTAGTGCTTCGGTATCAGATGTTTTTAATGGTATCAATAGTTTAAGTAATAGTTGTAAATCTGGGCCAGACGGTATACCACCATTCTTTTTATAACAATGTGTAACTACTATCACTATCCCTATCCATTTTATGGATAATTTATTATTAAAAATGGGTATAGTTCCTTCTTGCTGGAAGAGAAGCTATAATACTCCTTTATTTAAATCTGGCGATAGAGCAAATATCAGGAATTACCGTGGTATAGCGATTCAATCATCTGTTCCCAAACTATTGGACAAAATTGTTGCGAATGAGCTAAAGTGGATTTGTAAAAATTTTATTGTTTACCAACAACATGGGTTTAGTACTGGTCGCTCAATGGTTATAAATATTTTAGTATTTAAAAAAATAATTCTAGATGCCTTAGAGAAACGTTTGGCTGTCGACGCCATTTACACTGACTTCTCCAAGGCTTTTGATCACACCCACCACTAAACTCTACTAGCTAAGCTGTCTGCTTATGGTTTTGGAACAGATATTATTAGTTGGTTTAGTAGTTATTTAGGAGAGCGGACCCAATGTGTTAATATAAATGGAAAATTGTCAAATATCATCAACGTAACTTTTTATTTCCTCAAGGGTCGCATTATGGCCCACTACTGTTTCTAATTTTCATTAACGATATTGTGTCCGTTATAAATAATAGCCAGTGTCTCATATTTGCAGATGATCTTAAGTTATTCAAGATAATTCGTTCGCCACAAGATTGTGTTGCTTTCCAAAGGGATATTTTTAATTCAAACCAATGGCCTCGATCTTAATGCCGAAAAATGTTTTAAATTATCATTTGTACGTAACTTGAAATACCAATCTGTAGATTACTTCATTGATAATAAAAAGTTGACTGATGTACAATATAGTATTTAGATAGTATTTATTTATCCATTGTACTTACAAAATAAAATTCAAAATACATATAAAACAATACTTTCTTACAAAAATTTTGATGGCACATATGCTAAAGATTTGGGGGTTACATTCGATAAAAAATTAACATTTAAAAATCACATATGTAACAACATCGCAAGCAACTCAAATATTCGGATTCATTAATAGATTTAGTAAAAAATTTTCACCGTCATTAATTAGAAATTTATATGTATCCTTGGTGAGGTCCGTATTAGAATATGATTCAGCTATATGGTCAATTGAGTTGGTATATAATATAATTTGAATAGAAAAAGTACAGAATAAATTATTAAATCTTTATGCTTATAGAATTGGTCTAAACTCTACTGATTTTTTTACATCTGAGATGCTAGCTGATAGCTGATCTATGCCTTCTGTATAACTTATGCCATAATTTAATAAATTTACTGCCAGTCCTTCTAATCTGCAAAGACATAAAAATACATTTACAAGAGCAAAAATTAAAATTAATCATCATAGGAGACCGATGGCCTGAAGCCAATTCATTTTTTAAATGACTGCAGACAAGCTTCTTTCAAGATATTATGTTTTGTGTTACATGAAGATTAATTTAATTGTATAATCCTTCACTGGTTTATTTAAATTTCAAATTTAGTTTAGTACAGCTATTAAAAATGTCCACTTAGTGGAAGAAATACACATTTTGCGTTTTAAATAAATTAGTGAAGCCAAAATGTTCGTTTCATTTAATTAATCTTCTTTTAATTAAATATCTATTTTCGATATCTCTCATTTATTAAGTCACAATCCCTATCATCAGCAATATAATGGTTGATAAACAAATTAAAGACTCAATATGAATGATTGGTGCTGCTAAACACTTTAAATGGCTCGATTTTCAGTTACTATTGTGGAGTGTAGACATACTCCATAATAGTAATAATAATGTAAACTATTTTGTGGCTTAATTGATAATGAATTATTCAATTCAGTGTAGATTTTTAACTTTAATATTATTTAAAATAGGTTATTCTGCCACTATTAAAATAGCTGAATATAATTTACATTTATGAATGAGGAAACATTTTGACTGGAATGTAGTCGCATACAATTATTTTTTAATGCGTAATAACTGTTAACTAGTAAAGCCTTGATATTTGTTTTTAGCAACAATAAATAAATTATATGCATATATTTGCATTATGTCGATTCGCTATTTGTGAAAATGTTATATTTAACTGCGACACTTATTAATATTCATATATTTTGTAAATAGTATTTTCATTTGCTTTAATGTAATAATTTAATGCACATTATTTATTTTAAATTATTATTTTTTAAACACTAGTAACTTTGGATTAACGAAAATTACCCGTTATAAATTTTGTATTATAGTTCAGGGTTGTACTAATAAGAATATATAATCTAAACGATAGAACAATCCCGTATATGCGGGGACATTTAAAATGTTTACTCATTGAACCTTGTAGTTCAATTGTACGAATATGTAATATTTTTTTATGGAATACCAAGTAATTATTTTATGCTAATTACTTTTTTACTCATAAAATTGTTTCATTTGTTAAGATGTTCAGATATTGATTATTTATACAAGGTGGGGCAAAAGTCCGCTACCATTTTGATTGTAATTTTTACTTTCCATACTATATAGGGGAAGTATTGTTTTCTTGAAAAGTTTTTAATTTTTTTTAATGAATGATCAGATGATATTAATGAGTTGCAAGTTCAAGGTAACGTATTTTATACTGTAATCGTTTTTTAGACACTCCACGAAATTATTATGAAAGGCAATCACCAGACACGTGTTTCTCTGTATAACAGCTCGTCAGTGAAGATGTGCCCTTATTACGTGGGTTCTTCCAACAATACTGCATCGGTAAATTAATGTTTAATTTTTTTTTCGACTGTTTTCTTGTGTTGTTAGATTTGGTAAATCTCGACGTTTCAGAGACATATCATTTTCCATCTCCTATTGTTATAATCGATCATGTGGTCCGTAGCTGCAATGTGTTGGAAAATTGAGGAATTTGTATCTTGCTTTTTCATTGTTAATTTGTTCTTCTTTTTTGGTACCAACTTTACGATTGTAATCCTTGTAAAACCCTTTGAGAATGATCATGTGATCTAAACTAGTTAGGGAAGAGAAATAAATAAAAATTGTGAAACAAATAAAACCAAGTGAAATTAATTAATTATACATTTACCCAATCGCTAACTTTACGATTGTTTGGCCGATATACATGTTATTGCATTCTCACATATAATGCTGTAAACTCCATGGGTTTTCAGTGAGATTTGATCTTTGGGGCTTCTGAGTAGGTTTCTTATGTTAGTAAACCATTGTTATGTTGAATTTTCTTAGAAGATTGCCTAATTTGTTCGTGGATACTTTTTGTACGGCAAGGTTGCATGTGCCATGTATTGTTTTTCATCTCTTGGTCTGTTGTCTAGGTTTTTCGCGTGGTGAATTTTTTGATAGTTGTCGAAGAGTGTTCAATTTTGGGCCATTCTCCATATTGATTATTTGTATATGCAGGAATAGCAGTTTTACTTCTTTTTGAATTACCCTTGTAATCCACCAAAGGATACGGTGGATATTGTTGACGTGATTCGTGAATTCGTTAATTGTGTCTCTTTTATGGGTTCATATTACGAAGGTGTCCTTCACATACCGGAGCCAAAGTTTGGGTTTTTGGTGATGGGAAATCAGAGTCTTCATTTCGAAGTATTTCATGAAAAAAGTGGCCACAATTGGCGATAGTGATGAGCCCATTGGGACTTCGTCTGTTTACTTGTATATTTGGCAATAGTCAATGATATCAGTTGATGGTTTGTATTTAAGCTTGATGATTACGATTACGGAGCTTGGGTAATAAGAGATTTGCCATCAAAGCTAATTATGAATGCCGAAGATATATCGGGATATTTTGAATGGTGTCGATGAAATGCTGGGAGTTTCTTTTAATTGAGTTCATCTTCTCGGGTAGTGATTGCCACTCTTTCGATATGCATTTCACAATATTGTGAGTTGGTGGGCTGATTGCTCCATTTTAATGGATTTTCGGCAAGCCATATATTTTAGGGTAGATGGATGATTTTTTTCATGGTATTGTGGCTGTTATTACAGCATTTTGGAGATTGGATTTTTGTATATTGGTTCTTATGACTGTTTCTATACAGGTGGTTGAGTTTATGTAGGTAGTTGTGCCTGTGTTAGTTTTCTTGTAGGCTGGGTCTTCTAATATCGTCATCATTTTCTTATTATAGTTTGCCCTTCAATATAACTGTGACATTCCCTTTGTCCGCTGGTACGACGATGATGAAATAGTCATTTTTTAGGTTTTTTTTATGGCCAGACGTTCATCCTTCATGATGTTCGATTTTGGTGGTTTAGCAATACGCAGAATCGAGGAAACTTCTTATCTAATGATCTCGATATCATTGGGATTTATGTTCCCGGTTGATGCTGTAGGTGATTTTCTCTGATTGTGGGTTGGTTTTGAAACCTTTTTCTATCGCAAAGGTAATATACCTATTGTGTTTATTTGCAGCCGTTTCTTTTTTATTTGCGTAGGCCAATATGTTGAATTTCACAATTTCTTTCTCCCTTTTTTGTTGGACGTCTGATTCTGCTCTCTGGTAGGATACTCGTTTTTTGCACAAGATTTCTTATATTTCATTTTCTAAATGTAGATGGAAAGTGAAGAAAGAGCGTCCTATTGAGTTTTTTTTTTTCAAGATTTGATCTATTGCCTTTGTGCGGTTTGGAAGACTTAGTTTCATACCGTTTGATGTGATCTTCTTATCTATGTATCTGTATAGGAAAGCGAGCTCGCATAATAATCATCCGTGTCTACTTCGTAACTTTTTGTACTTCTACGTTGTTGAATTTTCTCCTCGTAGAGGTTGTAAATATTATATTTAAGGTTTTCACGAGTGTTATTTGCTTTTGTAAGTTTTCGGATTTTTCTCATGTTAGATTTGGTAAATCTCAAGTTTTAAGTTATGAAGTTTAACTGACGGCACGATTGGCTTCTTGTGATTGGTTCATTTCTGATTAAGGAATCATTACGGCGGGTTAGTGGATTAGTATCGCTAATAGGTGGATAAGGTGGCTTTGTCAGTTGGATTTGATTACCCGAGTTTATTCAACAACTCTATTATCAAGGCCAATTCTTATATGCAAATAAATATGTAAGATTATATAGATTATATACAAGGTGGGACAAAAGTCCCGCTACCATTTTGATTTACTATAACTTTGTTCAAAGAAAGGATAAGTAAGTTTGGTTTTCATAAAAAGTTTATTTTGTCTTTACATTTTTTTTCGTTATGATTGGAAAATTATATCGGCAAAATGATGACCGCGATTCGCTATGCAACTTTTGGCTCTTTTTAGGCCTTTTTTCATGACATCCTTCAACATATCGGGCTGAATTTCTTAAATTTCATGACGGATATTGTCTTTAAGATGTTGAATCGTTTGGAGCTTATTCACATAAACTTTTGATTTTAAATAGCCCCATAAGAAAAGTCTGCTGCTGTTAAATCCGGAGATCTGGCTGGCCATGCTAAATCGCCACCTCGCGAAATTAGTCTTCGTGGAATAACGTCATTCAATAATTGAATTGTTGAACGCGCTGTGTGTGCTGTGGCCCCATCTTGCTGAAACCACATGTCCTCTAGTCCTTGCTTTTCCATTTCAGGCACAAGAAAATTTCTAATTATGTCTTGATACATTAATTCAATTTCAAAAAAATAGGGACGAATGATGTTTCCAGCATGAATACCACACCATACAGTTGTTTTTAGTGGATGCAATGATGTTTCATGAATTCATTGAGGATTGTGTGTTCCCCAAAACCGACTCTTCTGTTTATTGACGTGGCCACTAAGAAGCAAATTAATTAATGGACTTGACTAATATGGATTAATAAATATTAATACATTATTACTTAGTTAATTATTATATATAATTATTACTTAGTTAACTGGTAGAACTGGTATATAATGGAGCATATGCAGATTCTACTATCGAGGCATTGCTTTAAAAAATCTATAGGTAATCAAAGTAGCATACACATGATGTAATATGGGCGATCGTATTGTAGAGCTGACAGAGCAGATAGATTTTAAGTGTAGTAGAAAAAAAAATAGATGTTTATATTTTAAAGGAAAGGTAAAAGGTTTATTACATACATATAAAAAGGTTTGTTATGAACAAACTGTTCTGTAAATGTGGAGTAATTTATTTAATGAACAATTAAAACTTAAACCTAAACGAAATGAATGTAGAAAAGGATTTCTTTCTAAATCTATATTGCACTAAGAAATGCAATTTAATAATGTTAGTTGCCATAACAAATAGATGTTCTTTGACGACTCCATAAAATAACCAATTAGTATAGCGATAGCTCTCAAGGTGTACAGCAAATTTTTTAAATCGGGATGTTACATACAAATATATAGGAAACTATAAGAAACAAATGAGAAACAATTATAATAATACCAAAACGCATTTATGATTAGATCAACTTATGTTCCAAATTTTTAAGTGATTAATTATAGATAGAGTTCGATATTATTTCATATACAATATATTCAAAAATTGATAATTTATCATTCGTAAAAAGTTCGCAACTCAATCAAATAAACTTCAAAAACTAATTAATTCAAAAGTTAAATCGACGGCACAACCGCCTCCTAAAAATAAAGTAGAATTTTACAATAGATTTATTTATTAACCGTTCCCCAGTTCAATTCACTAACTAAGAAACACATTTTCTGGAAAAAGGTTTCAAACATAATATTAAAACAAATCCCAGTCCTTCAAACTCAGAAATATTATCTGTCTAGACCAAACTGCACTTATTAATTCAAATAGTTCTATTGAAAATAAATGTATTTTAAAGAAAGAGAAATTAATTAATATTATAAACAAGTTTCAGAATTGATTTCTATATATGCAGAAATATCGGTAGCAAAATCTTTTAAATAAAAGTCAATTAAAAATAACATCGTTTTCACAAAAAGTAATCTCTTTCCTACTGTATCGCCTCAATATTGTTAAAGTAGAAATTTTAGATGTCCTTAATGAATGTTTAAGCCAAAACTATTTTCAATTCAATAATAACTTTTTTTTCAAAGAATTAGCGATGGGTAAAGCCCTAAGCCCCTAATAACAGTTCCACTTTCAATTAAAAATTTTAAAGTCAACCTTAATAGAAAATTAATAATAGCGAATAACAACAGCTTTCCTCAAAAGCTAATATTAAACATTCTTTTTAGAAAACGGAAACAACAAGCTTTAAAACTAGTGTACCCAGACTTCGTTTATTCAAGAAAACAATGAACTAGGGTGAATATTTGTTAAAATGTGGGGATTGTCCTAAGGTATATATTGGACAAACTGGAAGAAGCTTCCCAGACCGTATTTAAGAACATAAAAACTGCTTTCAATTCAAAAAAGCTGCCTCAACCTACGCCAATCATTTAATCGAATACCTGCATAAATTAATTATCAAATAAAAGTTAATAATTCCACTTTAATTAAAATGTAATTAATCAATTATTATTTTGTTCCTTTAAAAAGCCTCTATCAACTAAAATATATCAATATTGTTAGGGAAAATGAAGAAAAGAAATAAAAGTATGTAACTATTAGACACCTGAATTCTAGGGATACCTATTTCTTCTAAAACTACTGTTATTACATATTAATTATAAATCTTACCATTGTCCATTATGTCTGTTCCTAAAGTATGTTTTGAAAATATTCTTACCTGAAATTAAAAAGAAAACACAATTAATGTAAATTACAAGTTTAGTTAAATACTTATTAAGAATGTTACACATCTCAAACTTAAAGAATTGACGAATTGCTTATTATTCTAGCGCTGCAAGTAATAGTAGTAACATATATTTATTGACAAATTTTGTACATATTTACATTGGAATAGTGAATAATGAATGAGGTGTTAATGTATTAATTTGTCAAAAGGCTATCGACCAGAGGTCTTTCTGCCTTGTGCTGTCCAGTCATATGGCGTCAGTCGTTATTGCGTAAAAGGATGAAATGTTGAAATGAAATCAAATATGGTTAAATTGGGATTTTTAAATTTAGGATTTATACTAGGGTTTCTAGGAAGACAATATTGGGATAATATATGGAAGGTGAAATTTTTGGAGAATTTTTCTGATAGGAATCGAAGGCGTTCTAGGATAGGTATAACTAAAGTGGTATCATAGAGGAGTTGATTAGATGGATTGTGTAGAGGATTAAGAGGATGTCTGAGCTTGGTTATGGTACGGAGGGATGCTCGCTCGCTAACTTCAATATAACGGGAGGTTGTATTGCTGGGATTGGTATAGAGGGCACAACCAGAGTCAAGTAGTGGGCGGCAAATCATTTTATAAGTTCTAACAGCTGTGCTAGTATTAATCCCATTGTTCTTGTAAAGCATTTTGCCCTAGAAGTTATTTTATTTTTTATTACAGCAGTGTGTTTTTTGAAATTGATTTTTTGATCTATTGATTGATGGTTGAGGCGTTCACTTCGTGATACATCTTGAATATTTAAATAAAGTAAAACTCACTTTGTTAATATCACACTATTTATTTAAAAAGTGACTCGAGTTTCGATCAACAGCTGATCATTTTCAAACTTAAAGTTTCGAATCTCGAATCGAGTCGAAACTCGAGTCACTTTTTAAATAAATAGTGTGATATTAACAAAGTGAGTTTTATTTTATTTAAAAAGTTTTGATCTATGGTTAGTGCAAGCAATATTTATCCATAAAAAACAGTTATAGAGGGAAGCAATTTTTTAATTGTTATAATAACGGTTAGAATGGTAGTACTTATTAATACAATAAGATTAGAAAAAATATACTTAGTAACCTAGAATAATACAATATATAAATACCTATTTTACCATGTATTTATTTTAGTTTTCAGTTTACTTTTATCGTTTATTATTTCACCATATACAAACCATATAACCATCAACCATTGATCTACTGTGTATAAAATGTGAATATTGTGCTGAAGAAAATAAGAAATAATTAAAAATCAATTGGTGATAAGGCAATAATTTGAGTGTAATAAAAAATAGTTGAACTCTTAGGTAATATATCTTGTATTTTTTGCAGTATCAATTCAAAAATGTTAAATAATATATCAAACATAACTTCCAATCTCCAAATAAAGTACTTTGCTGTGTTTTTTTGGACGTATAAAAGGCGTTTGACTCGGTGTGGCATCGAATCCCACCCTCTCACACTTACAAATGCCTAGGAATAAATATTTGATCATAAACTATCCTTCAAACCAAGTGCCTTATCTATTAAAGCCAATGTAAAAACAAAGGCCGACATTTCAAAGCACTAACTTTTAAAAATCAAGGCATTTCAACAAAAACCGCTATCAAAATTTACAAATTGATTTGTTGGTCCCTGTTAGACAATGGCTCGATGTTATTACCTTTTTACCCTTTCATTAAGTATTTAAATCATATTTTGCATTTATAACATGGCAGAAAGACCTACGATTGGTAGCCCAAACAGTGACTTCCTAACACAAATCATACTAAATGTATGCATTATGTATTTAAGTAATTGTTACTGAAATGAAGATATTTTACATATATTAAACAAAAAATAATAATTTTAATGATCAGTTATAATAAAATATCGCCACTGTTACTTGATGATATTGATTACTTGTAAATGACCAGATTTTTCCTACATTTAAGATCAAATCAGATCATATAAATAATAATACACTGTGTCCCAATTTCGATGCTCACCATTGGTATCTCTGTTATTAGAAGAGATAGAGCAACGGTTAAATGGGGAATGTTTTGCAGAAAACAGTGCTCATAACAAATCCTATTTAAAATTTACTCTTTTCAATTTTAAGATATTTTGAAAAAAAAACAAAATTTGTCAATTTTAATTTTCCATAATCCATTATTTGGAATCACTCTTTCATTAAAGTTTACTCTCAACAAATGTTGCACATTACTAGTGTTATGGGCCGGGCAACCATCTTGCTGGAACCAGATGTTTTGCATGTCTTCGGGTCTAATAATTTATCTCAAACCAAGCATTATCTAATTTGTTAGTAGCTACAAATATCTGTTACCAGTTAAATTGCAATCAAAGATGAAAGGACCTATTAAGTGACTATCTAAAACGAAAATAATTAAAAAAACAAAATAAAAATATAAACAAAATTTCTAACCAATTAAACAGCATTAGACATTAAAACCAAATCGAACTTGAAATCTTCTTTGATTTACCAAATGTGGATTTTCATTAGACCAATGATGATAGACATTCCTATTGAATACTCCACAATTGGTAAATCGTGTTTCATCTGTCCATAGTATATTTCTAGGAAAATTAGCGTCATCTTTGAATTTTTGAAGGTACCACCTGCCAAACTGCAATCTTCGATGATAGTCATTATCCTTAAACCTTGTACATTTGTTGGTTTGTAAGGGTGATACTTGTTTTTCTTCAAGGTTCTGTGAACACTAGATTTTGAAATCCTTGTTTCTCAAGCTACACGACTAACTGATGTGCCGGAATTGTTCGTAACGTTCTGCAAAATATTATTTCGACGTGTATCAGCATCAGTAATTTCATAGTTAGCACGTTTTTGTTCGAAGCTTCCAAAGTTCTCTAAATTGCTTTCAGTGTTTCTATTTGCTTTGAAATATACGTCCAACATATCAACTTTTTCTTCGTTTGAATATGTATGTGCCATTAATAATACTTATAAATCGTAATACTTGAAAATAAACAATTACTTATCACTAGCTACAAGTAGATACAGAGTTTAAATTAACATATCTCTGCAGCGCCAATTGTACTTTGACAGGTTAGTGTTTTGTTTCATGGTTTTACACTGATGTTTAATTCCATGGCTTACTAATTTTATTGGTCAACCTGTATTTTTTTTTAATAATGAAATTACATGTCAGTATCGTTTCTTTATTTTACACTGTTACTTAGAATGTAGTTCCACTTTCATTTGTCATTGGTGTTTATTTGCATAGCCTACTAATTTCAAATTTAAGATTAATTTACGTTTTTATTAAAATTTTGCTTGTAACTAAACATTTTTCAGGCATGTTATACATCATTAAAAATCACGTTTTAAGCACTATCTAATAAAATCCAATATGGCCACCATAAGAAAAACAAAAGATAGCGCTAATAACCTGGAAACAATTGCGAATCGGGGGTTTCTGTTTACACCAAAACATGTGTCTTAAAAAAGTGTCCCAATAATGTAAAGGTTTAATAGCGGTCGCGTTAGGCATTATCGAGTTATTGAGGAAAATTAAAATTGGTAAATTTTGTTTTTTTCAAAATATCTTACAATTGAAAAAAGTTAAGGTAAATTTGAAATAGGATTTGTTATGGGCACTGTTTTCTGCAAAACATTCCCCATTTAACCGTTGCTCTATCTCTTTTAATAACAGAGATACCAATGGTGAGCATCGAAATTGGGACATCCTGTATAAAGATATACTACTACTTAACATCTTAATTCACAGGAAGAAAATAAAATATAATACATGTAATGTATAAAATTCAAAGGCTATCGACCGGTGGTCTTTCAGTCCATAAAGATATATTATTATGAATTAAGAAAATATGTGCTTTTAAATAAACATTTTTTAATGAGGATCGCTCGCTAACTTGGATATTATGGATAGTGGGATTGTAGGAGTTTAGGAAAAGAACATTACCATAGTCAAGTAAAGGGCGGCAATCATTTTGTATTTTTTTTTGCCTTTTTTAAAGCTGTGTGACATTTAAAGTTTACTTTGTAATTCTTGGTAATGCCTAGGTTATATACGTAGAAGGGGAAACAATTGTGTAAGAGATATGGATATTATGTGTAGGACTGTTGTGACGGTGATAGGGAATTAAAATCTGGGATTTGTGGGCATTGATTTTGATTAGCCATTTTAAAAACCAGTGTTCCAGGGTGTCAGTAAGCTGCTGAAGGGATTGAAGAGCTTTAGGTACGGAGGGCGCATGGGAAATGACGGCCGTAGACATCTGCAAATTGGATGAGATATTTTGAGGGATTAAAGTAAAGAGGGTCAGGGTTGTAGATGTCGAAGTAGAAGATGTTGTAAAGTAGTGGAAATAGAGGGGATCCTTGGGGTAGACCTTGTACAGGAGTAAAAGGAGGGGAGTAGGAGTTGTTGATTTTGACTTTGAGGATCTGTTTGAAATGATAAAAATAATGTGGGAAGGAATTTTGAGGAGATACAACAGACCTTGATGCCAGACAGAATCGAAGGCTTTTTGAACATCCAGTAGTAGAATGGCTGATGACTTACCTACAAGGTGTGTTGATTGGATGTATGAGGTAAGGATGGTAAGAGAGAGGGTAGTGGAACGTTTTGGAAGGGAGCCAAACTGGTAGTTCGGGATGCTGTCTTGGATGTGGGATAGTATTTTGTTTTTAAGGAGTGATTCATAAAGTTTACCTAGGACGGGACGTAACGTAATGGGACGGTAGCTGGATATTAGGGATAGAAATGATTATTCCATGTTTTCATTCTGAAGGAAAATATTGGTGTTGGTAGATGAAATTAAGGATATGGACGTGTATATGGTTTGGTAAGGATTTTACTATATGTCTATGTACTAGGTCGTGTCCAGTCGCTGTATTTTTGGCCTTCTTTAATGTGTTAAAGTAGTCCTCTTCTGTGAAAATGTCCGTCAGTTTTGAACTGTCGTTAAATCTAAATCTAAAGAAATCGTTGTACCAATCGTTTACGAGCTGAAACGTTGATTGGTCAAAATTAGGGTCTTGTGTCTTTAAATAAATAGATTTGAAATGGTCTGCAAATTTACGTGTGATAATGTCTAGGTCTTTTATAGTCCCATCAGTAATAGGATCGTACAGTTCTTGTAGTTTGTCTGTTTTTTTGTATCTGCTAAGTTTCCTAATTTCTGTCCAAAACTTTTTACCTCTTGAGTCATTGATTATTGTACAGCTATTAATCCAAGTGTCAGTCTTATATTACGTAATTAGTTTTTTGTCCCTAATTATTATTATTCCACATTTTTAACTTTAGCATGTTTCTAGCATTGTGTTCTTAAATAATTTTAAATAGTAAAAAATGTAATCTTGAATATTTAATTACGCATTATAAAAACCGAAGGATACTTTTTATGTTATGTGACTTATACCAGGGTAGGTCACACGTAAATCATATGACAAAATACCCTAATATAGTAAAAATTAGCAAATCTATTTGCCTTGACATTTCCTTCTTAAAAGTTAAGTAAGTTGAAGCGCATGCAAAATTAATAGTAATTGTCATATTTAACGCTCAATTCCTCATTAGATCACCGCATATGTAAATTAATGGGAACCCAGATAAAAGCGCACACAAATAACTACTACATTGAAAATCCTTCGCATACCGTAAAATTAAAAACAACGAAATCAATGCCATTATGCTAATCACCGACAATAATGCCGCAGACCGTTTGAAATATTAGATGCGGTAATACATATTATTTGTTTTTGTTGTTCAATTTCTACTTTGTTGACGGAACGTAATGCATAAGAAAACAGCCCAAGTACGTGCGGCGAAAACAAAAATCGACCATGGACTTTATTTACAACTTGAAGTGAAATAACATGTTTGCAGATTATTTCCCTTTTAACAAAGGAGGAAATGTGTATTCGCTGTTTGTTATTCGCGCATTGTTTGCGAGACATTGACTTTGGCGATTGTTGTTCAATTGTGTTAGATAATTGGAATATGTAAGGTATTATCAAATTGTTATTCTAAAATAATCCCTTGAAAAGAATTTCAAATAAAAATATTAAATTACAATTCTGACTACGTTTTCAAACAATAGAATTAAATGTATTGTATTTCAATAAAATTTCTAAAATATAATTATTATTTTATTGTAATAATACTTTTAAATATATTACAATTAATTTTAGGGATGAAAAATATTGTTTATACATATTTTAATTTAGTCTTTATATATTATTTATTTTGATCGCAACCACCATTATAATAGAGCCTCTAAGCTATATTATCTAAGATAATACTTTGTTCAAAATAAGAAAGTTTTTATTTCTCTTGAAATACCTTTTAAAATATCTATAAATATATACATAAATAGAATAATGATTTATAGTAAAAACACATCCAATTAACGGTGTTGAAACTGTACATATATACAGTAGCAAAATGTGTAAATTGTCGGAATGTACTCGCATACGTTTAAAATAGATTGTTTATCTCATAAATATTATTTACAGGTATAGTGCAGTTTTCTATAAATTAACTTAAAGTTCATTTACATCGCAAATTTGACTAGTACAATTGAAAATATATCTTAATGGTTTTAATTATAATAGTTAATTAAAATCAAAATTTCTATAAAATATTTCTGAAAATATTTTTAACGATTGCTCGGTTTTCATGACGTAGTCCTAATTTTCTGCATTATAACACTTCAATAATTTGTATGTGATTCCAAAATTTTGTAAAATGGCTTGACATACTTCTTTACACAATATTCATAGTTATAATTACAGTTATTTTATTACTCTAATTAACAAAAACATTAGTTAACCAAAAGCAGTAGCACGTAATTAATTAATTATTCAACATTTATTCATTCAAATTTAATTAAGCATAAATACATATTATAGCTTGGTCACAATATTTAGCTTCAGTTCAATAAGAAAGGTATATGTTTCTTATCTAACTTTGCCAACAATTTTCAAGAATAAAAGAAAGAAATAAAATGTTATAATAATAATACAACAATCAGCCAACAATAACTTCTCCTCCAGATGACAACTATATTAATAATTGTAATGTATATATACCTATATCATGCATAGAGTTGCTTTATTAAATAAAACAAATGTATATCTGTATAAAATCCAAGAACAAATTTGGATATATATTTTTCATCTATGCGACAAATAAGATCAACCTGTCACTCTGAAATTCTTATTGAACTTTAGGGAGAAAATTCGTGTTTTTAGGTGTTTACATAAGATAAGTTTATTCACAATAACTTAATCTACAAATTAAATAATAGGGTGAAACATACCGCTAATTAACTCAGGACAAAGAAACTTGTATCAGATAGTATATATACTGGTTTACGAAAAATAATAATTCCAACGGCCGTTGCTAACAAATGGGTACAGGGAACTCAATAAGAGCAAAACCCCGAAGAATTGCAATAAGTAAATTATAAGTAAAACCTGATGCTGTGTAAATAATTATCTTAAAATATGCAATTATGTAAATCGCAAATGGGACCTCGAGTATAGATTAAAGAAAAGTATATCTAGAGATGAAAACTTATTTTTAACACACACTTAAACATGCGAATAATGAACTAATTTGAACGTTTGTTAAATGTTTGGTCTATTAATATAGATACAATAAATCAAACCTAGATAGACTGTAGAACATGTAATTTAAATTTTATTTGCTTTATTAAAACAGGAGCTGAAAAGTAAAGAATATCTTTAATCCGAACCGTAGATTTTCTGCATATTGATTAATTTTGGTTGTTTTCTAATTTTTGATTTTTGCATCTAACAGAAACAATACATTTTAGATAGATGTGACAATCCCTTTGTCACTCAACCTGATAATTTTACATTTTTTAATGATCAAACGAATTAATTAGTCAATTCAAAATATTCGAGATCATGACTGCATGATCTCTTTCAAATAGTACTTAATATTTACAACCACATGTTGATCAGTTAAAAACCCTTAAATATCAAATAGAATTTCATCATAATTTAAATACCAATTCTATCAATTAATTTAAAAAAAATCATAGATATATTAACACTTACTTAGATGAAACTGGAACCAACAAAAAAATGAAATTAGTCCAAATTATTATTCAAAGAAATCTTATAATTGTTAAAAATTTCTATAAAACCTTCTTTGCTACAGAACTTAGTAATTTCATTTAAAAATGGTGATGTGGCTATCACAGTACTTTCCTTATATTTTTCTCAAAAACTATGAGGTTTACGTAAAAAGGCTATTCTTAATAATTTGCGAATATTGGATTTTTTACAATTAATTGTTATACAAATTATAACATCAATAATTTTTGGAAGTTTGTACAAGATCACAAAAATATAAAAGGGCTTCCCCTAAAAATGTCATTAAATTATATTAAAAGCAACAATTTGGAAGAATCTGCTGATTTGTTTGTCTAATATTTTGCGAGCGTGAATTGTGAGAGTGAGGCATCAGGTACGGGGGGTAATATTAATAATAACGTTCAATGCATTAAAACCTCTTTCTCATTCCGTATTGATTTTATGTGTGTATTTAACGAACTTATTAATTTAAAATCATCCTTGCCATGTGGGCCAGACAAAATTCCGTTTTTATTCCTTAAAAAATGTGCATATACTATCTGTTTTCCCCCTACTATGTTTTACAATATCTCTCTAGATTAGCAATGTGTGCCTCTCGTCTGGAAAAGAGCTTTATTACACTTATTTTCCATACCAAAAATACTTGATAGTCTTGTAAGTAGACAATTAAAATGGAAAATGTAATTATTGATAAGCAGCATGGATTCTCCTCTGGTAAGTCCACACCAACGAATTTACTAGTCTACCAAAATTACCTTTCGGAGGCCTTTAAGAGTGGGTGTCAGGTAGATGCCATCTACACTGACTGCTCCAAGGCGTTCGATAAGGTTTGTCATAAAATACTGGTGCTAAAATTGCGTTGTCTTGGTTTCTGTGATAATGTTGTTAATTGGATCAAGAGTTTCCTCTCTGATAGATATCAAATGGTAAAATTGGGCAACTGTATTTCAGCTGAATTTAAGGCCACCTCTGGGTTACCACAGTGTTCTCATGTTGGTCCAATTTTATTTAATGTTTTTGTTAATGACCTTTCAAGCGTTGTAAAGCATAGTGATTAGTTATTATATGCCGATCATACTGTACGATTTGTGTCTGATATTCAAAATATTCAGGACGATTTGAATAATTTATACGAATGGTTTTTGTTAAATAAATTATTTTTAAATATTAATAAATGTAAAACTATAATTTTTAATCAAAATAGAGCAATCATTCGAAGCAATTATCATATAAATAATATATTACTTGAACGAGTATCTGGCATTAATGACCTGGGAGTTTATTTTGAAAAGTCATTGTCATTTAAAACTCACACTTTGTCAATAGTGAGATGGAGCTAATAAGATGCTGGGATTCATTGTGCTAATCTCCTCTGATTTACTGTTGGCACCTTGAAGATTCTGTATTGCACATTTGTTAGTCCGATTTTAGAATATGCGGGCACAATTTGGAAATATTTAATTAAGGCATTGGAAGGTTTTCAAAATAAATTGTAAATTCATTAGTCGCGTTAATATTAACTATAATGTATTACTGTTAAACTTAAAGATGGTGAAATTACTTTTTCGTAGGAATTTATTTGATATGTGCTTTTTATATAAACTACTCAATGGATATACTATTTGTCCCCCTCTTCTAAATTTGATTAACTTTTGGCATGAAAGTAGGTTAAAAGTACTTTTCAGAGTAAAGTTTCACCGGTTTAATTACTCCACTAAACCATTATTCAGGTTTATACACATACAATTGTCTATTGCCTTCTTCAAACTTTGACCTGTTTACATATAACTTTAGATATTTCCGTAAGTAAATTGCTGTTATGAAACAGGATTTTAATTTTGTATAGTTAATTATTTAGTTTTAATACATTTTTCGTTTGTTGTTGTAATCGCGATGAATTTATATAGCAGGGTTAATTTAATTTACTACATTTATATTTTGTTAATTCTTATTCATTTTGTACAAAAGAGGAATCTCCTATAGTTTAATTTGGTTGATTGAGTTACTTGAAGATAATAATAACTTTGATTAAAACACTTAGAACCTTTCTTCAATATTTTATTTTTATCCAGATGCACATTTCGGACACAAAGTGTCCATTATGTGCATCTGGATAAAAATAAAATATTGAAGAAAGGTTCTAAGTGTTTTAATCAAAGCTCCTATAGTTTATTAGCAATAGGCAAATAATATCAAAATTTTTAATTTTTTAACTTTTTTATCGGAAGTTAAAAACTTTAAGAAAAATGTGTTTTAATAAAACTGTTCAGTTTTTTATTCACTTCAACTTTTGTTTAAAAAAATTTGAGATATTTTTATATTTAGAAATATATCGAAAAAAAAACAAAAAACGGCCTCGAGTAAACATTCACTTCCGATTTATGAATGTTCACAAAACGCTTTTCAGTTCCGGTTTTTAACGATAAAACCTTAAATTTAAAGTTGCATCTTAATACGATTATTCGTTTTTGAGATACAGCGCCAACCGACAGACACACAAAAATTTTATTTCCCTGAAAATTTTTCAAAATATTTTCACGAAAACAATACTTCCCCTTATACTTATAGGGAAAGTAAAAATATTTAACAGAAATAACTACCAGTTTTTTTCAATGGAAATGCAGGTAATATTTTTGAAACCTTACACCAAACCTAACATTATATTGTACAACCTAAAACAAAAAGTCATGCCATTTATAGGAAATTTCGTTACGTGATGTTATAATTATGAAAGCGAATCACTGGACTTTTCTTTTAATTTATACTATTAGGTTAGCTGCAAATAGCAATATATTTTGTTACTTTACTCATAGAGAAATTTTTGGAGTTTAAGTTTTTCTAATGGGTATGATTCGTGTGCTAGTTTTTAAGTTTCTTTTTTACCCAAAGACTTTGAACATTCAGAAAAGTACTATAGGTATTTAATGAATATAAGAATAATACTAATATTTATTCTTTATTAATCCATATACATAATTCAAACGATGTTGGGCAAGTTAGAGTGATATTTTGTTTTACAAAAACATGACAAAAAAATCATCTATACTATAGAACACATTATTTAATAAATACATTTTAAATTGTTTTTTAAATTCTTATAAACCCTAATTTATTTAAGATAAACTGATAGTTTCTTATATATTGTAATAGAATTATATTTCGGGCTTCATACATTCATTCAAGGCGGTGTCATATTCTACAACACTGAGACTATTTCGATATTGGGTACCGTAATAATGATAATTTGAATTTGTTTCAAAGTAATTTATGTAATTCTAAGCAAATATAAACATGGAAATGTAAATAATTTGTATTTGGAAAATATTGGTTTACATGATTTTCTGGATGAAAAAAACAACTATTAAACGTAATATTCTTTTTTGTATAAAAGTGCGACTTAACAAACCAGATTTTCTTCAAACAATTTACAACAATTAACTGGAATAACTTCGATACATGCGATGTTTGCAAAAAATCCTGAAACACGTTACGTATTGTTTTTTCTTGCCCTCATTTCTTTGTATATGCAGTTTGTTTATCTGTTCCTCGAAGTGCCCACCCACCTTCGACCTTTTTTTTTAATAGAAAGGTATGCCAAGTGATACCTCTTTTGAAAGATCTCTTCGCAAGGAATACAACACACTACGTTTTTCTTGAATATTTTCAAAGCCCACGTGATAAAAGTGAAATCCAAATTATATGACATATATGAGTATGCAAGCGCAACATATATTTCAAACTAGTGTACATTTTAATTAATATACAGCAAGAATATCAGTGGGGCTAAACCGACCCTTGAGTGTATATTATGTACATTTGAATTAGTGATATTGCAATTCACATACATTTGTCTGTCACTCAAAAATGGCACTATAAAGTTTAAAACAATGTCACATATATGTGTAACATATAAGTATTTCTAATGTGTATCTTATAAATTCGATGTTAACTTATCAAGTGCACGAGTTAGATCGAATAATAGCACTGCTACATAATGTTTCGCATCCAATTCTACGCTGATATGTTCTATTACTTGATATGATGCTGTTTCTATTTATAAAAATTGCCTAAATCCATGTGGAGCTGTTGATAACAACTTGAACTTCGTTAAATAACACCACAGACGACGATTTTAGACACGACCCTTAACAAAGAAACAGGCCAGTAATTCTCTTTTAAAGTTTTATCTTCTTTCTTGAAAACTGGAAAGACGACTTCTACTTTTAAACAAGCTGCAAAGATTCCTTCTTTATATTTTTAGTAGATATGTTAATGTTAAGATTCCTTCTTTATATTATTTATTAGATATGTTAATGGCTCCACTAACTCATTTGATATCGATTTTATCAGAGATGCCGAAAGTCCGTGATGGTCTGTGCTCTTTTTATTTTTTAATCTAAATATTGCTGAAGGAACTTCATTTAGAAAGAAATACGAACCTAGTTGGAAATTATATGCATCCAGTACAATTCGTTGAAATATTTATTCCAAAAAGTTGTGTTAAGCTTTAGAATACTACACTTGAAAAATATTTGACGAAGGCATGAGATATGTCTTCCGATTCAGTAAGAACACATCCATTATCCATGATTTTATCTATTTTGTTTACGTTACATGTTCGAAGTTTGGCGTTAACCAATTCCCAAATTTTTGCTGTTTTTGAATAATATTTTTATAATATGCATTCTGTGTTGTTGCTAAACGATCTTATAGCCTCGTTTCCTGGTTTCATATAATGTCGTAGAATTTGAAATTTTCATTTAACCAAAATATATAATTCAGTTCATTGCTTGCCATTCTGATTTCATTTGTTAGGCTGGTAATTTTGGTTTTTATAGTTATGTCTAGAAATCACATACCGGGGTTCAATATTTTTAAATAAAATTTCATGAATAATTTCGAATGCTGCGTGAACATTTGACCCTGATTAAATATCAATTATTGTCTGTTTTGTTATATTGCGTCTTAAAGGAGTATCTAATCTATCTAATGGGTTATTGATAGAACTGTAACAAATATTGTATATTAGTCATTAAGCTTTATGAAATATGTGGTCAAATAACGTAGTGTTGTTAATTCGCTTGAAAAAATCGAAATAATATAATCGGACGCATGAATGGAAGTATAACTGTTTTTATTTGTAAAAAATCGCGTTGGATCTTCACATATAATTTAATTCTTATGATCGAAAAAGGTCAAATAACAGTTTCTTGTTTGAAGACTCTTTAAATGCGTTAACATTTAAATGTCCACACAAAGTGATATTATCACAAATATTATTATCGGTTGTTTGCTTGGGCATCCATTTTACCTTTGAGAAGGCATCCAGGGTGATATGTTGTAAAACAAACAGAGCACTCTATACTGTCACTTACGATAGATCGCTTGCAATGTTTGTTTCTCTAATTACAAAAATTGCAAGCGATCTGGCAGTAAGTGACAGTATAGAGTGCTCCGCCATTGCTGATTACTGTTATGGTATCTTTATTTTCAATCGATTGCATTGTTTGTTCTCTCTGATCATGCACATCAATCAGGGAGCTATAAACTGAATTAGTACTATTAGACTCTTCTTCAAATTTCCCTGAATTATCGATCTTATTGTCAGATAGACTATTGTGATTATATCCCAGTGTCATAACTTCTATTGATTGAGTCATTGGGTGATCTACTTTCTTTATTCTATAACTGACAGGAAAAGTCTCTCTGAAAGTACCACTTAATACAACACGAATCTGGATCAAATATAAACTCCTGTGTAATTTAGGTTTAATGTTAGAGGGACACAGTTATGCAGTAATAAATATTAATTATTCTTCCCTGTCAGCAATAGCTACGGGCCGGTTTCAATATATTTTAAATATCATCAGTGTATCGGAGTTGAAAATTTGTTTTAATTGTCGATGTTGACAGTTTCCTATGATTTGTCGGTGGTTATTCACTCAATGAGGGAGCTAGAGAAATGCTAAGACAATAACCAATCCGAAAACGTAAGGCTTCTCATCATACTTCCGGACCCAGTATATTTTGCTTTTTTGTTGTGGATTTAAGTTGTTCGAATTATGTGAGTGAATTTTTCACAGAATGGTTTGGGGCAAATTGTTTTTTCTTAAAAAGTTCATTGAGCTTGATGAAACTACGGGTCTTATAGGAGAATCAGGTTTATGGGTTTTAATGAGACTATAGAGCCTAGGCGGTAAAGGATTTTAATTGAAATTTTCAAACTAGGATCTTTTTTTCCGTTGCAATAAATGCGTTAATTTTATTAATATACAGTTCTCTTTCGAGAATAACTATTGAATTAGATTTGGCTGCTTTAGACTAGACTTAAGAATTGGAGGTTAGTTTTTTTTTCTGTGGGGGCCGTCTTCTTTACAGATTTGGATGCAGCCTAGGTGGCTTATTGTACTTCCCTATATTACATTACTTACGCAACTATTATGAACTCGATGCCCTGCACTAACTTGTGCAGGTCCTTCAGGGGTTGCGCATAGAAATCATTTGGTACCTTCTGTCTTTTACCAAATGTGTGCCGTCTTTTGTTTTCCAGCGCATTGCAACTGCACAGAATGTAAAAGACAAATGTTACCTTGTTCTGTCTGGCCAGGTCATTCAGAGTGTCGAAGCAGTCTGATACTAGTTTGGATGAATTTTTTTTTTTGGCTTTGAAGAGTCTTGCCACCTGACTGTCAGACATGATATAGATACGCCTGTTGCAGTTCCTCTCCATATTGCTTCTCGCGCACTAAATTATCACGAATATTTCAGCTTGAAAGACTGATGCCAGGCTACCCAGTGATTGGGCGTAACCTGTCTTTATATGCTCGTTGTAGATTCCTGATCCTGTGTGTGATTTGGAACCATCCGTATACAAGATCATGCTTTGCTTGTGGATATCCTCTCTAGGGCTATTTCATTTATTGTGGTCTGGAATATTGACCTTGAGGAGTGAACTTTACTATCTCAAGGTCCGACTTCATTTGCAGAAGAGGTCCTCCTATGTTTGTCAAGAGTCTTCTGTGTGGGATGTCAACATTTACTTTGACCGTTGTTAGCTGTAGTCTATAGAGTGCCAACCTTGCCTTCCCCACTATCAGAATATGAAGTGGTTTGAGGTCTAGTAGCGTCGCCATTGCTGCAGTTGGCGTGGTTCTTATAGCCCCTGTTATGCTGACGCAGGCAAGCATTTGCTGAGGATTTGTATGGTTGTATGCTGCGTGGTTTGGGCTACCGCACCAAAGCAGCATACATGATTGCGGGCCTAACCACTCTATTGTACAGCCAGTATACCCTGGTCTGAGCCCCCGTTGCCTGTCGTACATACGTCTTAATCCCGCTAGGGAAATTTCCGATTTACGTTTAATTTTCGAAATGTGCTAGGTCCGGGTGAGTTTGGAGTCAACGATTACTCTTAAGTACTTCACCTTATCTAAGAATTCAAGGTTCTCACCATTTTATAACTGTATTTTTGACGAGATTGTGAATATAGGATTTTATATCATCTGCTATGTAGGCTATAGGGATTAGAGGTTCGGCACTCTTTTGAGTGCATGTTCTAATTCTATAATTATTTTGGATTGGTCGGATATTGATAAGTGGGATTTAATTAGGATTTTGTAATAGGAGAGCTTGTTTTATGGTACAAAATGTAATTTTTATAAATTTAGAGACTTTGAAATGACTTTTTATTCTTTATAAGAATCGATAATTTCTTTTTTAATTTAAAATATTTTTGCGAACAAAATCATCAAGGATGGCAAATTCTATTGAATGTAATTTATGTGATAATTATGAATGCAATACCTTGAGATTATGTTGAATAACATCATAACATATATGCATAACATAATAGCGTGTATTCTCTCTTTTTTAATCATTGTTTAGAATGCAAACATTAATTTTCGTATATAATAATTCTCAAAATTTTAAATAATTGCACTAAGCTTAATTTTCTGGAGTCATCGGAAATTTTCAAACAGGGCCGTAATTCGTCAGTAAATCTTCTAAACGAGCAGACAGAGCTAATCTTTTAGTCATTTTTAATCTGGTAATGTCATCCAGAAATAATCATCAAACAGTTACCCTCATCCCAAGATAGTATAAAATCAAAGTTTCATCAATTTATAATTCACTTGATAATGTTTAGATTTATATAACTGTGTATACGTTACATAATCTTTTTACAATAATTATATGTAAATATAAAATGACATCATACACATATTGTAAAACTGTGAAATTAGGTCTAAACAGTTTCATAAGTTCTTGCATATAAAAAAAATTGAGGCTGAGAAAAGCCATTTAATCTATAAAGGAAAATAAGTTTGATTACTTCCAGCCCGACAATCTAGTTGGTTTTTACTATTATTAAGTTTAAATAATATTAGAATGATAGAGGAATTAACATATGGAGTTTTATTAATTTTTTTATACTTAAACTGATATTTTTCTTAATTATAGATATTAGTATAATGTATGTAGGAAAATATTATTGAGTAGTTGTTGAGTCTTTGTTTTATCTTTTAAAGCAAATTCAAATCTAAATTTTATTTTTGGGAAGTTTCTACATAGAAACATGTAAGATTTTCGAAAGATTAAAGTAATGTCAGTTATCTTATACCTATGGGCAAGGAAGGATTCATTGTAACTCTTGACATTTTCTAGTTGGAGAAACAACAACAAGTGGTTCGGAAAACAGATTTATACCTATACAGATCTCAATAAATATTTTTAGTTAAACTCTGATTCTAGAAGGTTATTTCTTATTTATCAATAAAATATTGAAATGTTACAGTATATTTAATTGACATTTTCATCGAGATTTTTGCTGAACATGAGTATTAGCTAATATGTGATTACTTTCGTAAATATTTTTAGAAGCGAAAGATTTTGTTAAGGTACCATTAAAGACAGATAAACCAGGAAGAATGGTGGGAACTTTCGAGGGAATTATAAAATTAAAATGTCTTGATAGGGTGACATTCAGTATAATATGGTTTAAGAATTCAATGCAATGTAGCAACTAGAAATTATTATAATGGATTAGATTATAATAGCAATATATTAGAATTAGATAAATTTAAATCCATAGTAACAAGGACAGCTCAGACCCATATCTAATTACAATTGTTTTTTTTAGTAGAGAAGGAATAATTATAGTATATTATTTATATCAGTCTAAACTGACACCAGAATCTTCATAATTTAATTTTTTTCGAATAAGAGATGCAGTTTTCGGCATTTATCGTAGTGCAATTTGTTATGTCTTCAGAGGAATAGAAACATTTCTTTTTGGAAAATTAGGTTTTAAAAAGATAATATGTTAAGGTTAAAGATTTTAAATTATAGATGTTTTAGAAGCTAATTGAGTTTTTATTTTCCACAATTTATTTTTATTTTCAAGATTATTTGGAACTTGAAAATATGTCCTGTTTTATTAACAGGACAGAAGTTTAAAAAGAGTAATTCTGCATTGTTAAATAATATCTCATCCTCCAGTATTATTTTTATCCTTCAGCGTTTAATATTAATTATGTTTATTGATTTATCGGGTTGAATTGGAGAAATTTAAAATCACAAATCACCTCCTCTGAGAATGATGTGCTAAATCTTTTATTTATAAAGGATATTGTAATCGATTAATAAGCTCAAAATTTCTTGGTATTAAGAAGTTGTCTAAAGATTTTATTTTCATCAATGAATTGTATAGATTGGCATTCACTATCTTATTTAGTAATCAAGAGAACCCGAGTTATAATTGAATAGTTGAGGCTGTAAGTTGTTGAAAGTTCATATTCTAATCACTTTGGTAAATTTTCGTAAATGAAATACGATAACACTTTCGAATATTTATTTTGCTGTTCACGACAATTGTTTCGACACACTGTATCTTCTGTGTCAGGCGAAGAAATGATCATTTGACACAGTGTGTCGAAACAATTGTCACGAACAGTAAAATAAATAGTGACCAGTAGTTTTAGGTGATGTTATCTGGAGGTTTGCCAAGAGAGTTCTCCGGCCTTGTCTTCATTATGTTAATTCTTATAATCGTACTAGATTACCAAGTAATACTCAATGAGAGAGAAAAGAAAAAAACTCAAATATTTATCATAGTTAAGAAATAATGATTAAATATACTAATTTGTTTAATTTTGACATTCTAATTTTAATAGTTTTAACTTAATACAATATAAAGACAGAATTGTGAAAGAAGTATTTTATTTATAATTAAAAGCAAAGAATAAAAATTACTTTGAAAGGAAAACTGGCCCTGACAAGAACGTTTTTAAATAACTTTATCCCAAAGAGATTGGCATATATTTCAGAACATGAAATAAACAGAATTCTCACAATAATTTCAGATTCTGGTAAACTGGTAAAATGGAATTTATTATTGCTCATCGAATTGCTTTCTTTTATCCTTCAGTTGTTGATGCATAAATAACTTTGCATTGCCTTGAAAAAACAGTTTATGGAGGTGTTCACTCTGTGATACATTTTCATAAATTATAAATACGAATCACTTTTTCAATTTGAATTATATCTAGTTTGAGAATGACAAGCTCAAGTGTTTCGAAACTATAGTCACTATATGTATGTATGTGACATTAAAAATATCGCATACTTTATATAAGTTACTCGTATTTCTAATTTACTAAAATATTGTTCGTTGGGCAAAATAATTTAAAAATATCTAGAGCACACCAATTCAATTGATTGAATGTTTAATTTGGTTATATTTTGTTCTATTTTAGTTGAGATGACTATTAAAGTGATAATAAAACGCATCCACTTAAAATATTGCTTTACTACTGATGCATTATAATATGATTACCTAATCAGTTCTGACACACGCTTATAGCGCGTGTGTTTGTCTGAGATGATATATTAATTCAAATGTGTTAATAAAATTTATTTTTTATACTCGTCAAGAAAGTGAAATCGAAAGTTCACCTTTCTCTTTAAATGTTATCACTGTCACTTCATTTGTATTGGTTTTTTTCATCGTTTCAAATTTTCACTTTGCATATTTACATAATTGGTTAACACTAAATAACACATAGAATGACCATTAATCTACCGCGAATTATATTTATAATTAGTATTCATTGACATTACATTGAAGCAACGTGTGTCTGTTATGTAATTTCTATGAAATGTATAAATACGTCTCATTATAAGAGATAAAGGAACAATCAATTTACTAGTGCTAACAAACAAGGATCGCGTCGAAGTATTACTGAAGTGGTAAATTAATTGACGACCATGTATTTTATTAGCTAATGTCATTTGTACTTCATTTATTGAATTGGTGATTATAATTAGGGAAATGTGTTATCAATCATTCAAGCTAGACATTTCTTTAAATATTGTGCCTTAATAAGATGGTTAATATTTAATTTAAATACTTACAAATTATATTCAAATCAATTAAGATATTATCATAAAGGTTCCATCTATTGGCTATTGTTAACAGGGAATAATAATTAATATGCAAATCAATTAAAAATGTATTTGATGGTTATTTAAATTTTGAAGCACTCAGACGTATAACAGAAACAGTTGAACAACAGTTAAACGGTTTATGTTTTTATATTCGTGTGCTCCAAATTTAAATGATTTGAATATTTGGTAAAATTCTAACACTACTATATGTAGAATAATTTAAAACAAATACCTTTAGATGCTTTTAGTTATTTAATTTATTACAGACTTAGAATTTTCTATACTAAAAAGGGCAGAAAGACCAAAGGTCGATAGCCCAAACGGACGGACTTACCCTTATTTTAAATTAAAATGTATTTGTTCTAAATGTATTTTTGTTTGTCCAAATATGTTATTCTCTCTCTCTATACCAAAAATAACTATTTGGAAGCCGTTACAGTTCAAGATTATCCCTTCAAACATAATTAAAGCCTAATCAGAATATAGCTCAGAGACCTAGATTGTGCAAAATAAAAGCAATTTTTCGAAAATAAACTGATTATATGAATATATAATTGTGAGGACTTCTAGGCCCCGCGAAAAATCAAGCTCTGTGTGGCAAATCAAACGGTGATCAACACATATGGTACGATAAACGTAGACTTGGACCTTGGTTACGCAGGAAGTTTCGTAGAGATATATAATCGCCGACGTGCAGAAAGCGATTATTGGAGCAGATTTCGTATCCCACTACGAACTATTGCCTGCCATTCGGCATCGGAAATTGTGCGACGCGAAAACGACATCATAACCGCAGGTCAGCTGACGACAACCGACATATCAGGAGTGAGCACCATCAACGATAGTGGAAAATATCACCGAATTTTGCTGAAGTTTCCCGGCATAAGCAAGTCAGCACGCCCCGCGACATAGGACCTCACACCACATCCAAACGACCGCCTACATCTAGACCGAAGCGATTTGCGCCCGGAATACTGCAAAAATGGAGTTCCGAAATATGTGCCAGATGGGAGTAGCACGACTCCCGAAGAGTGCATGGCCTTCGCCTTAACATTTGGTACCTAAAAAGAACCAGGAATGCGGTAACCATGCGGTTACCGGACGCTCAACGCAAGAACAATTCCCGACAAATACCCTGTTTCCCACATCGAAGATTTCGCACAACAGCTCTACGGACGAAAATACTTCTCAACGATAGACCTGGTCAAAGCATACCAGCAAATACCGATAGCCGAGGAAGATATCCCAAAGACCGCCATAACTACACCATTCGGGTTATTTGAGTTTGACATACGGGTCAGCATATCAAAAAATAAGAATATATAGTTGCCGACTCACTCAAACACGTCATGGACAGGATAGACAAAACCTGCAGATAAGGAAGATACATTTCCCGGAATACGACACGGCGATTTACTGCGACTTATCGACAAATGCAGCCCGACCATCTGTGACGACAACGTTTAGGAAATAAGCAATCGACAGTCTACACCAGCTATCACATCCCGGCAACAGGGCTTCAGCGAGCAGATTGCAAGACCTGGAGCATGCAATGTATGGCGTACATACATACTCATACAGAAAAAAAATACATCCTGACATGTATCGACCGCTTTACCAGGTGGCCTGAGGCCATCCCCTTGGCGGACATCGAGGCCATTTCGGTAGCAAGATTTTTTTTTACACTGGATGTGAAGATTCGGCACTCCACTGAGGGTAATAACGGACCAGGGACGCCAGTTAGAGTCGCAGTTGTTTAAAAAACTAGAAGAGATTGCAGGATTCTCGAGGCATCGAATGACAACGTACCATCCACAGGCGAAGGGGTTAGTAGAGAGGTTCCACAGACACTTAAAGTCAGAACTAACATTCCACAAAAACGACCAATGGACTGAAACTCTACCGGTTGTCCTGCTAGGAAACAGGACAGTCTGGAAAGAAGACATAGGGGCAACAGCAGCAGAAATGGTGTATAGAGAGTCACTACAACTTCTTGAAGAATTGGTAACGAGCAACCCGGACAAACCAGCGATAGAAACGATAGATACACAAGCCGACTAAAAAGGACTACGAGGGAAGTAAAACCAACCCAAAAGCCAAACCACAGCAAAACAGCCTTTTATATTCAAAGACTTGAAAACGGCGTCACACGTGTTTGTCATAAAAGAGACAATGCAGAAAGCATTACAGCCCCCTTACGAAGGCCTTTACTAAGTCATCGGACGAAATAACAACACGATGGAGATTAAAAAACACGGTGTAGCCGTCACAATCGCAGCAGCTCGTCCAATCCGTATTTATGGAAGAGACCCTCGACGAATCAAGCGCCCGCGTAATAGCCAAATTCCAGTATCAATGTTTCAATTTCCAATTTATTCTATTCCATTATTTTTAGAATAGTAGATCTATATAAAACACATATAAATCCGGCACATAAGATATCTTCTAGAGAAACTAGTACTCTTCATAAGAATGTTATTTATTTTAACCATAATCAAATATTTGAAACTTCCGTACATTATATTGATTTCAAACACTTTTATTAATATTTTTTAAATAATCTGAATTAACTTTTTTTTTTCGAAAGTTTAGTTACTGCCATGGTTCTGATGGGTTATCTGTATTTTTTATAATTGTGTTTTGTGGCTTGTTTTTTCTACGGAAATATTTCCTAACTATTGGATGAGTCTATTTATTACACTAGTTCGCGAATCGGACGATCGAAAATATGGTAAAATTATAGGTTCATATACCTTTACTTTTTATGGCACCTAACATGTTTAAAAAGATGCTTATTTCTAATTTAACAGTAGTTTGCTGGTATTCTATATTTATGTATTAACACGTCTCTAGATAAGAAAAATCGACTTCGACCAATCTTCCAGTTTATAAAAACCTTTAATAGTGTTTATCATAAGATATTTCTTGATAAATTGCGCTGTTTTGGCATTGATGGTACCCTATTGGAATGAAACCTCATTTGACCGACAGGACTTAATATGTTTGCATTGGGAAACTGTATTTTGAATCCTATTGATGTAATATCGGACGTTTCTGAAGATTCTCCTGCTCTTTAATTTTTTTATTAGTAATCTAGTGGGCTGTTTTTCAAATACGAAGTGGAGAATATGACTTCACTTTATTCTGGATAGTTATGTAATAAAAATAAATAATAAAAGCGAAGTAAAGGTTGCGACTTTATTCTGGATAGTAATGTAATAAAAACAAACTGGCACTTTACCTTAAAAAAATTAATGTGATCACCTTCTCAAAACTTTAATCTACATTGCCATCTTATTACACTCCTTTTGGGCAAACCTTTATTAATTAATTAGCTACATTAAAGACCTCTATGTTATTTTCAACATAAAATTAAAGTTTTCGCCTCATACATGCAATGTCGTGGTCAAGTCAGATTTGAGGTTTTATTAAACGTAACGGGAAAGATTTTTGTGACTTTCGCACACTAGTCCTTCTTTATAGTGCTCTTGTTCGCATGCAGCTGGAATATTGTTTCAGTGTCTGGTATTCAGCTGGTTCAGAAAATATTTGTGGATTTTTTATTATACATAAAACAGTAATAAACATGAACTTGCAACTTATTAGTCTTGAATCAAGGTGCTTTAATTCAAACGTTTTACTTGTTTGCAAAATAGATTAAAATAAAATCAATTCTCCTGATCTGCTGAATTTATTATTTTTTCTCTAGAACGTATTTTGCCCTGGACTTGTTGCAACGAGAGTTTTAAGGCACGTCAACACAGTCACTAACTTCTAATTTTTTGTAGACTCTTTGGGTAGATTGCGTCGGAAAATAAAGTGTAATGTTTCTTTTGGGTAATTTTCAATTATTTATATTGTATTAGTATTTATCTGTACGTGTACTTAGTAAATTTGTACTTGGTAAACGTTAATAAATTTATTAGTAATATCATTATTACGATTTGTTTGGCCAGCGGCATCTTCAATGTAAAATAAATGGTAGTTCTAATGATGCTGAAGACACTGGAAATCTGCATTGGCCCAGCGAGCCAAGAAACTTTATGCGAGAGTAAAATGAATAGTCTGTTGTACTGAGCTGGCAGAACTTTTTAAAGGTTAAAACTTCTCAAACAATGACATAATAAAACAGAAGCCTTCTTAACTATAAAACGAATTGATTTGAACTGTTCAAATATAATATATAGTATTAAATACTTTGTGAAATCAACAAAGTGCACTTATCTTTAAAGTTCCTTATTACAGGGTGTACTACACATTAACGGCTTCCACCATCAATCATATAAATTTTTTGCGTAAAAAGTAAAAATCAACCACTCGAATAGACGTCATTTTGTTAATTTTTCTTAATTATTGCCAAGGTTCAAATTCCAGATAATTTATTACAGATTGTATATACAATAATCTTAATTTGGGCAAAACATAATACATAATAACAATAACATTAAAAATGGAAATAAATAAATGGTGTTAGTCTGGACGGCTGGACCTGCGGTCTTTTTGCCCTGTCTTAAATTTTATTATGTGAGAGAAAAAAGTATCTTTGCTAGCTAGCTGAACTGTCCTGATGATTCGCACAAATGAATTGATGAATTTTGAGGGAGGATTTTGATATTTAGTAGGTATATTTGGGTTTCGAGGGATATAGAATTTGGTTAATAGGGGTTGATTGTAGGGATTGTTGGCAAATTTAATGCTTAGGCTTAATATACCTTGGGAAATGAGTGGGATTTGGGTGGTTTCATATAAAAGATCATTCAAGGGGTTATGGAGTAGTTGAAGTTTAGTTAGGGCTCTTAGGGCACAGTTTTCGGCGATGGATGGTCGGATTTGGGTGAAAAGGATTGCACCATAACCTAACAAGGGTCGGCATATTGATTTGTATATGTGTGTTGCAGTATTTATAGTTATTCCTTGCTGTTTGTAAGTTAATGATCTAAAATGCCGAGCCCTGATTTTGATTTTGTTTTTGATTGTTTGTGCATTGAGTTTAAAGGAGAAGCCGCTTCTAATCCGCCCTGTATAAATACCGCCTAAGTTATTTTGTAATTTTACTGTACGTTTGATAATGGCCTTGTAAGGTTGAAACTATAGTTACGAAATAAATTCCGTGTGTGATATTAACAAAGTAAGTTTTATTTATCATTTGATAAAGTTCCTGATTCAATATGTATCACAAAGTTATGGCTTCAAGCATCCAACATAAGTAAATTCCTTAAACAATTTGTCACTTCGATCGGACCGCGGAAACCATGCTATACATTTGTTTGCTCAGAACTCTTTTGTTTGCTGGTAATTCTACATTGATTTTCTAAATTTTAATAAAAAATTTATTTTAGAAACTTGTATCACTTTTTGAAAATTTTGACAACAATTTCCGTTTTTGAGTAAAAAGCAAAAGTGTTAGTCTCTAATTTAAATCGTAACAAACAAAAATCCAAAAATCCTCGGAAAAGTGAGTCGGCGATGACAATTAAAAAACGAATTGAGCTGTCAACTTACCTATGTCGTTTAGACAAAAATTTTTTTTTTTTAATTTCAAAAATATAGGTTTATTATTATTGTTTAATTTTTTTTAAATAAAAAAAAATACAAACGAAAAATTAAACTTTTAGATTTAAGTTTCTTCACTTAATAATTGATGTGATTGGATAAAAAAATAACACAAATATACATACAAGAACTGGAACCTAATAACTTAAGTATTAACCACATAACATTTAATAAATATTATTGTCTATTATATTCCTATCATTAGAAATACAAATAGTTACTTTATCTACGATCGTACAGAAAGTAGACAATTTTTGCATCATTTTTCATTGTAAATGTGGCTTTTTAAAGCACTAGTGCTTTTTTACGTTTTTATTGCACGGTAATGTCAAACTGTTTTTATTACACAGAAATGTCAAATTTGACAGATGAATATATTATAGCACAAATTTTCGACGAAAAACGATTTTTTTTTATTAATTAATACAAATAACTAACAAACTATAAATAAAATATATAATACAAACGAAATGGCAGATTTAAGAACTCTGAAGATTCCATTTAATGCAAGTCGAAGCGATTACAATAAAGCGAACATTTTTTCCATAAATAATAATGGCGGCCGACATTTGTGCAACTTCTTTACTGGTTGCTAAGTAACGCTTTCATTAGTGCACTGCGGGTAAAATATGTTTTCATTAATTGAATTATTGAAATGACATTAAAATATTACTCATAAGAATATATTCTTTGGAATCATTTACGATCGAAGATAAAATTTTGTAAGGCACACGTGTAAAAAGTTTCTTTATTGCACTCCTGGCTTTAAAAAAACTCGCTCGTTCCTCGCTTGTGTTTTTAAAAGCCAGTTCGTGCAATAAGCATCACTTTTTACACTTGTACCTTAAATAACTATTATCTACGATCGTACAGAAAGTAGACGCTTTTTGCATCATTTTTCATTGTAAAAGTGGCTTTTTAAAGCACTAGTGCTTTTTTACGTTTTTATTGCACGGTAATGTCAAACTGTTTTTATTGCACAGAATTGTCAAATGTATTTCGATGAAAAACTTAATTTTTTATTAATTGATACAAATAACTAATAAACTATTATAAAATATAAATTACAAACCAAATGGCAGATTTAAGAACTCTGAAGATTTCATTTAATGCAAGTCGAAGCGATTACAATAAAGCGAACATTTTTTCCATAAATAATAATGGCGGCCGACATTTGTGCAACTTCTTTACTGGTTGCTAAGTAACGCTTTCATTAGTGCACTGCGGGTAAAATATGTTTTCATTAATTGAATTATTGAAATGACATTAAAATATTACTCATAAGAATATATTCTTTGAAACCCTTTACGATCGAAGATAAAATTTTGTAAGGCACACGTGTAAAAAGTTTCTTTATTGCACTCCTGGCTTTAAAAAAACTCGCTCGTTCCTCGCTCGTATTTTTAAACGCCAGTTCGTGCAATAAAGCATCACTTTTTACACTTGTACCTTAAATAACTATTTAGATATCGTATTTTATTTTATATAGATATTAAAAGTATTTCATTAAAATGTCAAAGATCTAATTTATTTTTTGCTCTTGTTCCGTTATATGTTTCGAGTTTATTAACCTGTAGAAAATAATTTAAAAAAAAATAAGAAAATGTCAGACACTCATAATCATATTCATAATGGTTTTACCAGAAAAAAAAAAACCCAAACGTCAAAATGCGTAGTGTGTTAGTTTTGAATAATGTGAATCTATTAATTTTATAATAATGGAATTTTACGCTGTATTAGGCATGTCGCCGGTGTTTTTAATTAACTATTTACTCCACACAAATTACTATAAGCAATACTTAACATTCTAATTTGACAAATAAAGCACTAATAACCTTTGTTCACAATTTTATTTGATTTACCAAATGTACATTTCGGACACAAAGTGACCATTATCAATGGATTTAACTTAACATTCTGTTGTTTATATGTCATCGTTTATTTAATTTTATATGTTAATATTGAAGCAAGAAAGTAAAACTTTGCTCTGGTTAAAAATAAATAAATAGAGAAGTAATACTCAAATAAATATTATTTTTGAATGTATTGACAAGAACTAACATTTGAAATACTTTAAAATCATATTAGAATAATTATTTTTTAATAATAAAATGATCAATTAGATGTATCTATCATGATATTAAAAATATGTTATATTAATATTTTTGATATACATAGTTGCTATTAAATAAAAAGTTATACTTTTGTTGTGTGTAATTAAAAACAAATAATTTAATTAATTAATTTAGTGTATGGTTACTCTAGAATTGTTTTTTTAAAACACTGTGATAGTATAATGCCGGGTAGTCTCCCTCATTTAATATTATTTACTTTATTTTACTCATACTCCTAATTAGATTTACAATAATACATATTTCAAATCACTACTTAATTTTCATATCTAATAGATTATTATTATAAGATTTTTTAAATTAAATGAAAAAGGATGCGAATTAAAATTTTATCTGTAATTTATTTAATTAAATACATATCACACAGAACGTTACCTTTCCTCGCCACACCTTCACAAATAATCAGGAATATTTGTTTAATGATTACAATTCCAAATATAAAAATAACTCTTGATGTTCAATTATTGTATGGCTTTGCTTGGTTTAATTAAAAAATATTAATTCTTTGAATTTATTTAATTATCTGGGTAATAATGACGTTCAGGTCATCTGTAAAACTGTTTACTGGTATAATGACTTTTTTTATTATTTAAATTAATGGTCCAAAGCAACTTATAGTTATAAAGATACATTTATTATTGCTCCACTTTCTATATGAAAATGAAACGTTGTTTATAAACTGTAATATTTTAATAAAATTAGAGCCAGTGTGTGCAACAATTAAGTAATAAAAAGACTAAGACTATAATTATGTTTAGTTCATGGCGTTTGAATTTATAAATATCTACCATTTTGAGTAACTCTTAGAAAGACTTAATCAACCTAAAAATATTATTTTGTATTTTTTAGAATTAAATGATTTATGTCGGCTTGATCTTGTTTTAAAAGTACAACTAAAAATCCAGGGCCGAATTGCTTTCCATTCAAAACAGGTTGACTTGTACTTCCCAGAGTATTAAATATTTCATCGGTTTTACCATTGTCAATATATATACAGGGTGTCCCGTTAATGTGGGGAAATGGCTGGACCGTATATTCCTGGGGCCAAAATATGATGATTTAACACAACTTATCTATATCCAAAAATTTATGGTTAAGCCGGAATTTGCCTTCAAAGTTCCAAAAAATTTTATATCTTTTGTTTATAACAATTGAACGCTTTATTCGATTTGAATGAAATTTATTATTAATAACTACCATAATATAATACGGTATTTCAGTTATTATGGTTATTATTGGTTAACAAGAAGTATAAAAAACAGTAGTACCACAACTTAAAAACTAAATTATTTTTTTATTGGTGCATCTAATAAAAAATAAAAAAATACTATTTGAAAGACTATTTAATTTAAAAACTTTTTTGTCTCTTATAAATATTTAATATCTTCTACGGTTTTCCCACAAAAAAACAAAATATATTTATTTTTTCTGGTACAAACAAAATATAATTTTCCATCGAATCGAAAATAAATGTTTTTCGTGGCCGTCTTTGTTAAAACAATATTACTTATGTATAATAATAATTATTTTGTGTCTTTTAATAATTAATTTTTAACTTTATTATAGTTAATAAATATTCGATTCACGCAACTTATCTATATCCAAAAATTTACAGTTAAGCCGGAATTTATCTTCAAAGTTCCAAAAATTTTTATTTCTTTTGTTTATAAAAATTGAACGCTTCATTCGATTTGAATGAAATTTATTATTAATAACTACCACAATATAAGACATCATTTCAGTTATTATGGCCATTATTGGTTAACAAGAAGTATAAAGAACAGTAGTACCACCACTTAAAAACTAAAATATTTTTTTATTGGTGCATCAAATGAAAACTAAAAAATACTATTTAAAAGACCATTTAATTCAAAAACGTTTTTGTCTCTTAATAATATTTGATATCTTTTACGGTTTTCCCACAAAAAAATAAAATATATATTTTTTATCTAATAAAAACAAAATCTAGTTTTCCATCGAATCGAAAATAAATGCTTTTTGTGGCTGTCTTTGATTAAAAAATGTAAATTATGTATAATAATAATTGTTTAGTGTCTTTTACTAATTAATTTTTAACTTTATTATAGTTCATAAATATTCATATTTGGAGCAAACAGATATCTTGCTTGTATTAGGATTTTGCGAAGGTAATTGTTTGAAAAGTGTTAGATGTTGTTTCGATTTATTTTATTAATTAATATTATTTAATTTTTATTCAATTGAGTAAATTGATTTTTTTTTATTAATGAGTGCATAATGAGTATACTATATTCATATTTTATTTTTTGTGCAAAAACCGTACAAGATATCAAATACTAGAGACAACAAAGTTTTTAAATCAAATGCCCTTTTAAGTGGTATTTTTTAGATTTTATTGGATGCATCAATAAAAAAATATTTTAGATTTTAAGTGGTGGTAATCCTGTTTTTTATAATTCCTGTCTATCAATAATTTCCATAATAACTGGAATGATTTATTATATTATGGTAGTTATTAATAGTAAATTTCATTCAATTCGAATAAATCGTTCAATTGTTAAAAACAAAAGAAATAAATTCTTCTGGAACTTTGAAGACAAATTCCGGCTTAACGGTAAATTTTTGAATATAGATAAGTTGCGTTAAATCGCCATATTTTGACCCGAGGAATCTATGATCCAGCCATTAATGGGACACTAAATAATTATTATTATACATAATTTACATTTTTTAAACAAAGACAGCCACAAAAAACATTTATTTTCGATGCGATGGAAAACTAGATTTTGTTTTTATTAGATAAAAAGATATATATTTTATTTTTTTGTAGGAAAACCGTAAAAGATATCAAATATTGTTAAGAGACAAAAAAGTTTTTAAATTAAATGGTCTTTTAAATATTATTTTTTTAGTTTTCTTTCGATGCACCAATAAAAAAATATTTTAGTTTTTAAGTGGTGGTACTACTGTTTTTTATACTTCTTGTTAACCAATAATGGCTATAATAACTGAAATGATGTATTATATTGTGGTAGTTATTAGTAATAAATTTCATTCAAATCGAATGAAGCGTTCAATTGTTATAAACAAAAGAAATAAAAAATTTTGGAACTTTGAAGATAAATTCCGGCTTAACCGTAAATTTTTGGATATAGATAAGTTTCGTTAAATCGTCATATTTTGACCCCAGGAATCTATGTTCCAGCCATTTCCCCACATTAACGGGACACCCTGTATATATATATATATATATATATATATATATACATACTCTGGGAAGTACAAGTCAACCTGTTTTGAATGGAAAGCAATATATACAGGGTGTCCCGTTAATGCGGGGAAATGGCTGGACCATAGATTCCTGGTGTCAAAATATGATATCTGTATTTATGAACTATAATAAAGTTAAAAATTAATTGTCAAAAGAAACTAAATAATAATTATTATACATAATTTACATTTTTTAAATAAAGACGGCCACGAAAAACATTTATTTTCGATTCGATGAAAAACTAGATTTTGTTTTTACCATACTAGATAAAAAATATATATTTTATTTTTTGTGGGAAAACCGTAAAAGATATCAAATATTATTAAGAGATGAAAAAGTTTTTAAATTAAATGGTCTTTCAAGTAGTATTTTTTAGTTTTTATTGGATCCACCAATAAAAAAATATTTTAGTTTTTAAGTGGTGGTACTACTGTTTCTTATACTTCTTGTTAACGAATAATAGTCATAATAACTGAAATGATGTATTATATTATCGTAGTTATTAAAAATAAATTTCATTCAAATCAAATAAAGCGTTCAATTCTTATAAACAGAAGAAATAAAATTGCGATCCCGGAGTAGACTCTATTTTGACCTCAGGAATCTATGGTCCAGCCATTTCCCCGCATTAACGGGACACCCTGTATATATATATATAACGAGTCTACTCCGACCGATGGTTGATATATTGACTGTGGACAGTGTGGTCTTAACTAAAAATCAGATAGTGTCTGTGACCGTTTACTAACTTGTATGAAAGAAACGTATCTAAATATATTTTTCTCTCCGTCAATGACTTGATGTTCAGTAATATGAGCATGTCATGAATACCAACAGTTTTAATGCTTTGGTGCAAATATATGTTATGCGATTCTAAAAAATCAAACTTTGATGTGAATATAACACCCAAGTCGTTTATCACAAAACCTTTTCTTAATAAATTATCATATAGTGTATAATTATTATTTGTAATTATCAAATGATAAAAAGATATACAAACACATATTTTATATTTAAATCAAGATAATTTTTCTTGTCCACAAAGACACACTATCTAAATCAGACTGAAGTTGTATTTGATCATTCGGTGTCTTAATGCTTTTATACAGGATTAGGAGAAATTATCAGAACGGCTGATTATTTTAAAAGATACAGGAGTTAGGAAAAATGTCTTGTATACAAGTTGTAAGACTTTAAAAAATCTACTTATCTGTAATAAATTGGAATATACAGGGTGGTCCACAAAATTGTGGACAAATAAGGTTACATTTTCTAAAATGAAACACTCCGTATACTACTACTCATTTTGATAGTCTTTTCAACTTTATGGCCTTGGAAATTAATCTGAAAATCTGTCAAAATTAAACAAACAAGGAAATCTAACATTTTATTAACTACATGATACACCTAAATTCATTAGTGTAATGGAAATCATGACATTCTGATCAGTTACAAAATTCAAAAAAATTCCAATAATAATAATAATAATAATAAACAGTTTAATCAGTTAATATAAATCAATAGGTATACAAGTCATGGGAAAACGGCTTTATTTTTTAATAAATGTTGAAAATGGCCCCCATTTACTAACTGAGAATGATATAAATTGTTACAATAATGTTGTTGGGTATGTGAAACCGTTTTCCTTGTTTATTTCTCACTTTCATTTAAAATTTTAATTCTTAGTTCTTCCAATTATTGGATAAACATTATTTTTCAAGTAACCCCAATAAATGAAATCTAAGGCCGAAAGATCGGGAGACCATGAAGGCCATTCGATAGGCTTCTTCCTATCCATCTATTTGGGAATGTGATTTCCAAGAATTCTTTAATATCCCGAGAAAAATGTGTAGGAGCTCTATTTTGCTGATACCAGTTAAATTGTTTATAGTTGGAACTATTTCTTGCCGAAGGAGTCTATAAAAAAGAGTCCAATTACATGTCCCGCAAATAATCCAGCCTAGATTTTAACTTTTTATGGGAACTCTGTATGAAGTTCTTCATACCAGTTTGGGACATTTTACCCCTAATAACGGAATTTTGTTTATTGTCCATTCCATGTAGTAAAACAATATAGTTTGGAAAATGAGTGTCCTCTCGTCGTTCTCGTAATTATTTCACAAAATTGTAGTCTTCAATCATAGTAAACGCCAAAAAGTTCTTGAAGAACATTAACTTTGTATGGATTTATTTTATCGGTATGAAGAATGGTTCTTACAGATTTTTGATAAATTTCGTCATCCGAAGCAAGGTAATTGATGGATTGTCTGAAATTTTGTTTTATTGAAAGTAGAATGTCCAATTTTTTTATCATCGGCGGTAGTACTTGTAGGTCCTTCAGGTTTGGGTCGCTTTTTACACTGCCAGTCATTCTGTAATGCTCTACAGTTCGAAACACTACATTTCTTTAAATTTATCTGTATGGGTGCAAATTATTATAAATATCACATATAGTCTGTTCGTTGGATCTTCCTTCGTACGTCACAAACTATCGCTTCGAGAAACGACACAAAAACATTCAGTCTGATAAAGTAAATCAAATGCGTTAGAAAAAGAACGCACTGTAAAACTTTCGTCGTTTTTTGAAGCGATAGTTTGTGACGTATGACGGAAGATCCAACGAACAGACTATACCTCCTGATATGATCTCTGTTTATCTCCATACCCCTTCAAAATAAAAATATCAATCATCTCTGTTTCATTAAGGGGGAATTACTCTTTAGAAAATTCGACAATTTAATTTTTTTTTTTATTTTATTATAGTCTGGGGTTTTGAGGGTGTGTTTCGAAAATATTAATTTGAAATTCGTAGAAATCCCATAGTTACACAAGCTTAGGCTGCGGCGCATTGAGGCGGGGCACTTATACCTTCGACTGTCATACCTCGACCGTTTTTCTGTTTTATGGTCCCCTCTTGTATCTATGGTCGCCCCTTGTCTCTATGGCCCCGGTTCAGCTGATTAAGGGTAAGTTACCCAAATACTATTTGGAAGGTATCTATCTATACTTATACGCTGGGTTCTATTAAGCAAATAGTTACCGAACCACCTTATCACATTGGCACCCAAACCCAGAGATTCTAATTTGTGTAATAGGATCCCATGCTGTATATTGCCGAAATCCTTGGAGAAGTCGGTGTAAATTAAATCAACCTGTGATCCGCTCTCCAAAGACTCGATAGAAATGTTTGGTAAAGTATTAAATTTGTTATTGTTGATTTACTTCTTCGAAGTCTATGCTGTTCGTCAATAATTACATGAGTACATGACCACTTTAATTGTTTAGAATATTAATTTTGGGGAGAATGGATTGAATTGACCCACTATAATAATTCTCTATGTTCGTCTTATAGTCATACAGATAATGTTTCTATTAGTCCTGGGTTAATTGATGACAATCTCCTGGAATGTTGGGATGGAGTTTTCTTCGGCGGCGTTTCCCTTTGAGTCCAACTGGCTTAACACGAATGTACCTGTCCATTTCATGAGAAGATTAAAATTTATAGGTATAGATGTCTAATTTCGTCACTTGCACATTTCCAAATTGGACGTTACCAATTTCCCTCAGAGCAGATTAAATCGGTTTTAATTGATGCAGCAAATAATTCAACACTTCTGGAGAAGATGGTCCATGGATCATTTAACTGCGCTTCAACCCAAAAAGAAATGGAACAGGGAATCTATGCAAGATATCCACATAGGAAAAATGGTCATTCTGCGTGAAGAAAATTTACCACCATGTAAATGGCTTCTAGGTCGTATTGTAGACATAAACCTAGGAGAAGACAACATCGTACAAGTAGTATCCGTAAAAACCGCTAGTGGCGTCTATAAACGAGCTGTAACCAAAATATTCGTTCTTCCAATGGCAGGATTCCCGATGGAGGCACCAATACTTTGAAATAGTATTTCAATGGGGGCGGCATGTTACGGCTACTCTAAAACTATTACATCCTTTCTGACCGACCGTTAATTCTCAGAAGTAAGGACAGTTTATGATTAAACAGCCGAAGGCCGCTGAAGCAGTTTTTGGAAATGTGCAAGCGACGAAATTAGACATCTGTACCCTTAAATTTTAATCTTCTCATGAAATGGACAGGCACGTTCCTGTTAAACCGATGGACGCACAGGGAGACGCCGCCGAAGAAAACTCCACCCCCAACATTCCATTTCTTAATCTTTAATGATTGTACATAAGTGCAAATAATATGAGAATATATTTTGGTATAAGTGTAACCATTATTTTACCATCATCCGAATCATAATTAATAAATAAGATCTTTACCAGTGCAGATCGAAACGTCGTTCATAACGTCACCCAAAAAAATTGTAGAATAGACGTAACAATATCCGTACAATAAAACTATATTTCCACAATGTTGGAAATATCCCACACAATAATGACCGTGTAAATATAGCATAGATAGATTTACTTAGCGTATAAAAACATCTTTTTGAAAAATAAGCGGGGATCACTGCAAGACTCTGGTAAGACGGACAATGGATTACATCTTCGAGAGTACCATATAGATTATTTAGATTTATTGAAGTAAGACCATTGCAATTAGGTAACATAGCTTTTGCTGCTTGTATGCTCTAGAAAAATGTCTTGCAAATAAATCAACACTACTACCTGAGGAATGCTTTTATATCATTATTCAAACACATTTTGCTCTTATAAAATAATTCGTTAAGATCATTACATTGTTTTCTCAATTTTTTAAACAACTCTCTAATGGGATTTGAAACCAGTGCTTTTGTAATTTAAATGACCACGTTTTTTCGCTTTTATCAATTTAATCAATTCCTTAATAATAACCATTTGGGATAATTAAACGATTTTACATAAATTGACGTGTACAAAGATATTAAATACAGTTGTATTGACGCAATTGTTTGGTAGCATCTTATCACAGTCAACATTCACTAAAAAGTTATTAATTGCATAATAGTTGGCTGCTTTAAAGTCGTAAATCAACTTCACATTTTCATTCACAAATTCAGTCGATGATACTTGTAGCCCTAAATTGTAAGGAATGTGGTAAAAATTTTCGCCGCACAGAATATCCCTAGCACCTTCGACTTTTAAACTAGTAATATTAGAAAATAATTGACCTAGAAAAGTACTTCTTCTATTAGGAGTCTTATTTAATTGTTGAAGGTGATACGCTTAGTTGATTATTAGCTAAAACACTAGTTGGATAACTATTATTGTTCGCACTTAATACATATTCACCAATATTATCCCACGTAGAATTAGGCAAGTTGCAACCGCATAAAATAAAATCGCACGTTAGGCTTTTGCCACATATTCTTTTAAATTCTTCAGCATTTGACTCGCAATATGATACATGTGACGCGGGTGGAATGTATGTGGAGCCAATTATAAACTTATCCAACATCTTGACAAATAAATGCTCTACATTACTAAATTGGTTGATTGAGTTACGTGAAGATCAAATTAATTTGACGAATAAAGCACTAATAACCTTTCTTAGCACTAATCCATTGATAATGGTCCCTTTGTGTCCGAAATGTATATTTGGTAAATCAAATAAAATTGTGAAGAAAGGTTATTAGTGCATTAGTCGCTGTAATGTTGCCATATTTTGTTATAAAAGTTATTATTTCATACAAAATGATATTGATAAAGTATAAAATAATTATAGAAATTTTAAGAACTAAGTAACTGCATTATTTCGAAGATAGTCTATCTCCTTATTGATTTATCTTATCATTTCACGTATGGGGAATATAGAATAGAAAACAATTACATATTATGTAATAAGGAGATCAAGCGGTACTTTAAATCTGAGCAGATATCTCCGAAGATTTAAATGTAGTTTGATCTCCGAATTGCATATATTATTTTATTTAATTTCGTAATTCTAATCTATTTTATTATGTTTGGAATTCGTTTGTATTTAAATTTATAAATAAGTTGCTTTGTGTATTGTAACCATGTTTACAATTTTTAAATTGACAGTATAAAAAGTTTTCGTAGTAAAAATGGTCGATTTTGCAAAAGAATAGCCATTTGTGTTCGTTCCAGAGGATATTATAAATGAAGCGCGTTTTTTGGATAGTGCGTTGTTACCAATAAAATCAAAAGCGACGAAAGAGAAAGAATACAAGAAATTGAACGAATAGCGACTTTCCAAAAATGTAAAGGGAGTTATCGAAGATGTTCTTTTATGGTACTTTGGTGAGAAAGCTAAGAGTTATATGAGCTCATTCCTTTGAAGTTTCTACTCTATGTTAAATACAACGTTGCGAATTCATTCATTCAAGGAATAGGTGTAAGTAAATTTCCTAAAGTTTTGAAAAATTATCATGTAGATCATACATCGAAACAAGCAAAGGTTTTTGAATGTGACGAACTTGTAAATTTTTAAAGGAAGCACCAGATTATCAGTACTTGTTCCAAAAGGGATATATAATTGCAGTATTTCGAAAATTTATATATTCACTATCTATTGTGATTCGTAGTTTGTCCTGGTAGTTGCTAATGCTGGTGTGTGCTGAGGAAATGAATTGTATGAATTGTTGGTTTCCGATTTTGAAGTTCGTAAAAATGTTATTATTGTGACTTCGAGACACGAAGACTCATAGTCATCGGATTTTCACTATTCTGAATATGTTTGACTGGTTGGCAATCGATATTTTCCTAAAATATTCAGCATTAAGACCAAATAATGTAAATCACCAGAGTTTTTTCATTAATTATCAAAAAAAGTGCACAAAGCAGAGTTCATAAATTGAAAGATGTTCCTAGGCGTATTGCTAATTTCTTAAAGCTTCCTGATAGACTTGTATACCGGCCATTCTTCTAGACGTACATCTACCACTATGCTTGCCAATTATGGTGCAAGCATTCTGTGTTCAAGAAACGTGGGGGTTGGAAAACCGATTCAATAGTGGATCGATATATTGCCGACTCTGTTAATAATAAAATTACAATTGCCAAACAAATTCATGGCGAGGCTACTGTTGGATCCGCTTCAAATTCTGCACGTCAAATTTGCTCCATAGTAGAATATTCCCATGGCAATGACAAGGTTAGGTTTGCGTGTGTGCATTTACACAAAATGGAATATTGCAATATAACAATCAATGCATCAAAAATATAGCAAAAAATAAAAAAATTTCAAGCTTATAATATAACCTTACATCTCCGTCATCGTTGACAACGTAGATAAAGTGATACACTATCTACTATATTTAGTTATATAAACATGAGATTAAAATACGAAATGAAATAAAGAATATTAGTACATTTTCTACACGAGGTTTCGTGGGTTTTATTTTGATATATAAATCTCCACAAATAACTTTTAGATTTACCAGTCATACATTTGATATCATTAAAATTATTATTATTGATTTTTCGTACAAGCCATTTTGGGATGCTGACATCAGAAAGTGTGAGTATTAATATAAAATCAAGTTTATGAATTTTGGGTAAGCAGTTTTGGTAATTTGAAAAATTGAGTTTTGTAAATTTAAAGAAATGATTATCTATTGTTTAAATCATTGTACTAGATTCCTCTAATTTATTGGATAACAACCTCCAATTTCAGGGAAGTATCAACGGCGATAATTTTAATAATTATGATAATAGATGTCTCATTAATACCAGGAATTATAAAACTCCACAGTAAAACTCGGCTTCCCTATCTGATGAGATCAAAAATAGATTGAAACAGGTCTGTAACTGGTGTTGACAGGGAAATAGTAATTGAATGTTTTCACAATTCATTTTCTATTTACGGGTAAGCTTCAATTATTTTTATTTATAAGTTCAATATACTCTGTATTATTTATTTATAAAAAAATGTTGATTATTATTATGCTCTAAAAGTGTTAGTGTATCATAAAAAATGAAACGTTATTATAAAAAATTGCTGAACAAATAATAAGATATATTAAAGACCATTTGTAAATACTGTTTTATATCAAATTATAAAAATAAATTGAAGAGGTAGGTAGTTAAAAAGTTATTAATATATATTTTATATCATTTACATGTACATATAAAAGTCTATTTAAAACGTTTTTAAATCTTAATTTAATTACACCTTCGTGTATACGACAGGTGAAAACCCATTAAGTAATTATGTCAATGAGTGCTAGAAACAATGTGACATGTTTATGTAATGTGAATTACTTATAATGATTCAGTAAATTGCCTGGTGAACGTGTATTAAATGATCTTTAAAAAGGGTTTATGTAGTGGATTATTGGGGTGACTAAGCTAGTAGTAATTATATAAAATTATTATTTTTTAAATAAGTAATTGTAGAGGCTTTTACTTCGTGATACATTTTATGATTCAAAATAAAATAAAACGAATAACTTTGTTTTTATCACTTTTTAAAAAGTGATAAAAACAAAGTTATTCGTTTTATTTTATTTTGTATTATTTTTTAAACACAGTCATGATAACCAACGTAATCCAGTTGGTTTTATAATATAAATAGATTGTTAATAAATAAAAATTATTTTGTTTGATCGATATTAGTGCTAAATGTGCTGAATGAATTATTTAATAAGCTAGACTTTACTTCAATCATGATTACATTATTAAATATTGATTAGGTTTAAAATTGATTATTTATTAATTATGTAAATATTCCATATATTATTACATTGGCCTGTTTGGCCCATCGATTTTAGGTCTTTTAGTCTTGACAATAAACTATGTATTGATATACTGTCTATTCAAACACCCTTCTCGTTAAATTTAAAATTCCTACTTAATTAAAATTTCCTTTTAAAAAGCATTAATTAATTATCTCGGTAATTTATTTATATTGGTGTACAAAACATAAAAGATGAATGAGTTTATTGTAATTTTATTATAATAAAAGTTACAAAAATTGAATTTGCGCCTTAATAAATCTCATTATTTTAGATTTACGACATTTAAAAAAAATATATAATCACTGTCTTGGTTTAAAAGTAAATACAACCAACGTTTCTTTAAATTTTTATTTATTCAATAAGTAATATCTTTTCAGTAGCTTTTGATATAATTCACGTACAATTCAAGGCAGTTTTTCAAACGGGAGATTTAGAAGTTATAGTCGGAATATATGTTGCACGCCGAAACTTATTCAAAACTATATTTTACAATACTGATCAGCATTTATTGCTTTTCTTCTCAGCCTAAACTCTACAGCTAATATTGTAACATGTATCTCTTGCCAAAGATTTTGGCATTACTTTCAAATTAAAGATTCTTTACTTGAATTTTCTTGGTTTATGTTCATATGTAACGCGAAATATACCTTTCATCGCAATCCGATACAGAATGTCTCTTCATCTTTGTTGTAACGCTCAAAAAGACAGGGTAATGCGTTGTTATGTCGTCAGTCGAGGAACGCATTTCCCTCAAATCATTGCATAACGCAAATAGTTGACAAGATCATAGAAAACCAATCGTAAAATATGCTGAAAATTGTTATCCAGTTTGTTGATAATTAAACGCCTATTCTATCCATTGTGCGGTGCTGACTGCTTTCAGAAAATATTTATTCTTCCTCTATTAAATAAACGCTATCATCTTTGTACAATATCTTCATAAAACCTTCCTCATACACTTTTACGAGTTGCCAATGCAGTACGGATGATATTTGTTTTTAAAAATCGAATCATAGCGTGAACCTTACATTTGGAGGAATTACTAATGGTCATAACTTATATTAAATTGCTAGCAACTTAAGACTAACTGATTGCTTTGATAAATGATGAGAGAAGACGTTAATTTGTTAAATAATCACACTAAGTGCAGAGATAGGTCGTTATTAGTTATTAATATTAAAATGACTTTTATGTTTTCCCAGTATTTTTTTAATTGACAGTTAAATTATTAAATATTTTTTAACAATTCGGGTTACCCTTATACACTTTTAAATTAATGGCTATACTATTTTACTAGTAAACTAACTATTATAAAATTACCTGCTAGTACATAGTACATTATCTGTTTGAGTAATGAATTTAAAACAATAATTTCTCAAGAACTATGTATATCTTTCTTGCAAAATATCACACCTTTTCCACGTTTTTGGATTATTTTTTAATTAATACAATAACTTTCTTTTACCACTACATTTTTTAAATTACACTATAGACTATAGTTGTGACTATAAGCAAGCTATTATTAAACTAGAAGTAACTTAAATTAGGAACAGTATTCTTATTTATTTTTGATAATTGTGGAGTTGGTTATTTTTTTTTTCTAAATTTTATTTGAAGATATGAAAATATTGGAATCTGCCGCCTCGTAGATGTTATAAAATACCAATTGGTATATTTTATAAACGAATTTAAAAATTGAACACAATAGTCGAAAAAGAATGGACTAAGTAAAGCATAAAATTAGTAATCATCTAAATATAGATCAAGAGCCACTTAAAGGTCAAGGTGTCAAAGAACAATTAAAATAAACGACCAAACATTACAATGCAAATCTACATGCTCCATTCAAATAATATTATGCAAATATATGCATATAAATCGAGTCAGATCGTAGGATAAACAGCATATAATAGTTATACATTTCATATACATAATACTTATTTTGGTTAAAAGTATATATTTATATAACAATAAATATACAAAATGAAATTCATTTCTATTTAAAATAAAATAGTTTATTAAAAAAGTAAGTAAACTGCTTAACATAGTACATAGTGTAGACAATAAAGGTTATATTGAAATTAAATATATAGTATTGGCACATACTTAATAAAGAATCAGGGAAACGTTAGATTTAAAACTAGTATAACTAGAGTAAAAAATATTTGCAACGTTTTGACTATTTAAAATTTATACATATTGTACAAATGAATTAAAATAATGGTTAGTGGCTCAATGAATAAAAAAGGTTTCAGATTTATGTATAAGTATAATTTAGTTATGAATGTTTTTGTAATTATTTTCATAAATATTGTAAATCTTAAGATATTTATTATACAAGCAACCGACCGAAAATTTAGTAAACAAGCTCATGTATACACTCTATCTCTATGAGTGTTTTTTTTTATACTCCCTTCAATAATCCAATATATTTTATTTCATAGGATGGCCATCCAATAGACCAATACATATAACTTGCTATCAATGTATGAATATATCAATGTATAAAATACTTAGTGTGTCTTCATTTGAATAAATCTTACAATTTCGTAAAATATAACTTAAAAGTTTATAACATTTAATAATTAGTTTATGTACATGTTCATTAAAGTGCAATTTACTCTCATAATCCTTATATTGAGACACTCTTTTTAAACTAAAATTATTAATATTATAAATATTATATAAGGGGTTGACTTTTCTGGAGTATGTAAGTACACAGAATTTATTTATGTATAAATCCATTCTCAATACACCGCACATTTAATGTATCAATGTCATCCTCAAGAAGTTGGCAGTTGTATTGATTTCTACACAATAAAATTTCACAGCTGCCTTATATGGAAAATATTCAACTCCTCGATGTTAAACAACTTGCGTACGCCCTTTTAAATATGAAGTAATGACACTTAAATTTGTATCCATGTTTATGTTTCTAGTTTCTAAGTATGAACACTAGTTTGAAATGAGTTTTGTTGTCAAACGCCTTACTTAGGTTAGTATAAATTAGTCTTGAACTGCATTATTTAGGTTTTCGTAGATTGTTTGAGCGATATTAATCAAAATAGTTGTTGTGGATCGGGCAGCCCTAAAACAATGATGCCTCATGAAAATTGTGTGCCGTTCATTGAAAAGTATCTGCCTGCTCAAAATACCTCCAAACATATTAGAGAAATATTCAACGCAATGAAAATTTATGTTACTTTGAGAACTATGATAATAATCAGCTATTATTAAACTTTAGCGCTATAGACTTCTTTGGTGCATTACGCATATCTGTCATGATAATAGTAGACCACAGATTAATGCCGGCAAAGATTCATTAATTTAATTATCCAGTAATATAGTATAAATTGTTATTATACAGGGTGCGCCAGAGAAACTTACTTATTTGAAAGGTCAATAAAAACAAAAGTACTTCAGTTATTGTTTTAATTCTTTTTTATTTGAGAATACAATATCCCAAGTTTTTTTCATATAGTTTTGAAAATTACATCGGTTAAATGGCGACCCTCATTGTGCATGCACTGATTAAGTCGATTTTTGAAGTTCATCTCCACTCGCGAATGTTGTTCTTGAGGTGAGCTATGGTTCGTGGTCGATCGACATAAACCAGGGATTTCAAATAACCCCATAATTGTATTGTATTGTATTGTATTCTCAAATAAAAAAGAATTAACACAATAACTGAATTACTTTTGTTTTTATTGACCTTTCAAATAAGTAAGTTTCTCCCGCGCACCCTGTACTTAGTATTTTAATATTATTTATTATATTCAAAGTAGAGGAATTACTTGATACTGATGCTGATGAAAACGCCGTAAATGGTATCATTAATGGTATAGCAACGCAAAAGCTCCTATTAAAACATTGCAGCTTAGTAAACTCATCAGTAATAAACCTAGACCATTAAAAAATTCATTTAAAAATATGTCAGATGCCAAAGCTATACTCTACCGGTCGAAACATTTAAAGATTCACACATCAATATAAACAGTAACAAAACACAACAGCAAATAATTTTCTTGCCAACCCTGACTCACAGTATAATATTTTACCAAAGACAGCTATCTTGTTACAACTTTGCAGCCCACAACCGATCAACAAAGTAAGCCACCATGTTTGTGTGGGATGAATCTGTAGCAAAGCATGGTTCTACAGACATCGCGTCTTGTCTATTTGCCTATGTTGAAGAACATTTTGATGTACTTCCCCTGATTGGTGAGCGGAAACTCATTTTGTGGTCAGATAGATGTGTAGGGCAAAATAATAATTGAAAGATAATCTCAACTCTCTTATAGTTCATCTGCCAACGCTACTTCTCCAGCGCAGAACAAAAATTTCTAATCAGTGGGCATTAATTTCTTCCATGTGAGAGATTTTAGTAATGATTGAAAGGCGTGTGAAATCGAGTGGAGTACTATACGTTCCAGACCAACTGGAGGAAGTTATCAAGGCTGCGAGACCGTCCAACCCATTTGAAGTCCGCATAATGAAGCAAGTTTACTTCAAACAGTTTGATGCAGTTGAGTCAAAGATAAAGAAGGATCCTAAGCTGAAGATCACAAGTGTTTCGTGGCTGCTATTGAAAGCTGATGACCTAAGCAGTACCCACATGCGTCAAACACATAACATACTAGAAGCGTAGAGCTCATTTCGTATTGTACCCAGCCGAACTGCCCCAAGCGTATGAAGCACCTCTATCTTTGAAGCCGGAGAAGAAGAAAGACATAGGAGACATGTTACAATATAAACCAGACATGTACCATGCTTTCCATGACTTACTTTTGGTTTAATATGGGTTCAGAAGAACATCTACAGCACTAAATAAATATTCAATAAAAAATGGCATAAAATACATGATTTATTTTATTTTATGGTTACTATTGAAAATTTTTCAGGTTTTCCTAAACTCGATATTTTCCTTCAAGCATAATCAAACAAGAATGGATTTTTTTATTAAATTAATCATCAGATTAGATACACAAGAAAAAACAAAAAATGCAATATTGTCAAGAATAAAATTTTAATTTTTGCTAAAAATTACAGAAAAACCAAGCGAAATTTTTTTATTAATAGAACTTTGATTAAAACACTTGGTTTGTTTCACTGATTTTTTAATTTTACTCCGACTAGTCTCGATCTTAGGTCAATCTCCATGAGAATAGGATGAAACGAATAAAAGAAAGCAGAGTGTCATTTAGAAAGAAGATGAAGGCAAGGGAGAAAATACAGAATCAAAATACTGGAGCACAGTGAAGGAGTAAAGTCAATTATGATCTGTTCTCTCTCATGTGTCCTGGTAATACAATCAAAGCCAAAGGTGAAACAAGAAAGCTTAATCGCGATTGGTTTATTCAAATTTTGCCTAATGGTTAAAAGCTATTAAGATCGTGGATGGTGTATTCATCATCGAAGAAAAGTATTTATTGTATTTGCTGAAAACTGTTTTATTTTCATTGTCAATCAAGCCCACTGCACATTCGATCATTTTTCCAGTAGAAGGAATTAGAAACAAGACTTGGATATGGCGCAACTTTTGATAAACTACAACAACAACAACACTGATAAGGAAATCAAAAAATGGAAGGATATTATTACAAGAATACTTGATATAATTAGATTAGAAGACATCATTTCAATGGAAAATAGAGGAAATTTTCTAAAGCTTGGTCACTTGTTGTCTAAGTACGACCCAGTATTACGTGAACATGTTGTAAAGATTAAGATGTGTAACAAATATAGTATCTCCTATTTGTCGCCAAAAATTCAGCATGAATTCATAGAGCTATTGGGAGGCGCAGCAAGAAAAACAATTATGGATCAAATAAGACAAGCTAAGTACTTTTGTATGATATTTGACAGCACTCCAGATATTTCCAACAAAGTCAAATTATTAGATATGTAGTTATTGAAGTTCAAATTGTAGAATCGTTTATTGACTTTATAGAAACTATAGGAAAAACTGCTGAGGAAATCACAAATATGAAATATGAAAAGTTAGAAAATGACGGATTAGATATAAAAAATTACAATTGGCATGTTTGCACTCTGCTTCTACTGCTATCGATTCTATAACTTTTTGGAACTATCGAGCAGTGGTTTTCACTGTTTTCTTCTTCTACTCGTCGATGGGATGTTTAACTTTCTGTTACTGGTCAAGGTATTAAACGTAGCGTAGAAACTCGCTGGAGCGCTAGAGCAGAAGCAGTAAGTAAAAAAACCTTTTTCTTACAATTTAAGCGCCTTGGAAAAATTGGCATCTGAGAAGAAAATAGTAAAACGAGATCTGATGCTGGAATATTCCTCAATTCAATGCAATCTTTTAACTTTTTATGTTATGTCAATTTATGGCGATACTTCCTTTTGGAAATGAATGAGGCGCAAGAATATCTGAAAATAAAAGGGTTAAATGTTCATCAATGCCTTATACAACTAAATGCTTTGCAAATCCACTTCATGGAACAAAGAGATGTGCTAATACAAAACCCTGTTATAGCAGCCAAAACAATTTGTGAAGAGTTGGAGATAACGACTGAGCGTCAGTTAGAAGGAGAAAAAATATGAGTGGGGAATATTCACGAGACGTGGGGCTATCCTTAGAAAAAGAAGTACGAAGAGAAATGTTTTTATCTATGGATAAAATTACAAAGAAAATAAAATAACGCTTTGATCAGTTGCATGTTCTTGCAAGAAAATATAAATGAAGAATTTGAATGTCAAATAAATGAGTTTATTGATCATTGATAAAAAACAGTTCCATATTAAAAGGAAAAAAGGAAAAGGATCTAGGTTTTAATGGCTGTACCTGCACTACAAGAAGAGGCAAAACGTTTGAAAGACGAAGACAAAGGCCCTCTTGATCTACTCAAATTTATTTAACACTATAGATTGGAAAATTCTGTACCTAATATTGTAATTTTGGTTGATAGATGTTGAAAATCCATATTCATTTGTATATTAAAGTTGTAAATAACTAAGATTTTCAAAATGTGTGTTTATTTTCACTACAATTGTTTCGCAAATTTATTGCTTCTTCAGGTGAATGAAATTGTGAATTGTAAACTTTCATTCACCTGAAGAAGCAATAAATTTGCAAAACAATTGTAGTGAAAATAAACACACATTTTGAAAATCTTAGTTATTTACAACTTTAATATACAAACATTGTAATTTTGCTATAAATATTTTTAACAATTGCTATTAGCGTCACAAGTTGCGAAAGGAACTTCTCCAAATTAAAGTTGATAAAAAATTATATTCGTTTCACAATGATTGGAGACTTCAAAACCTTGTAATATTGTCCATAAAACAAGAAATTACAAATAACATACATTTTTAGAGGATTATACACGATTTTTCTCCTATGAAAGTTAGAAAAGTAAATATATAAATATGTTTACATACGCATATGTGTACAATTTGTTTGTTTATCCTGTTCGTTTATAAATATAAAATAAAACATATTGTTTTATTTTTTACTTGCGATCTCCTTAAGTTTCTTGTGGCCTTTAAAAAATATCTTGTATTTTTATAAAAGGTGCATTTATAGGTATATTAACTGATGTGGCCTCCTTTATCACCGCCTAATTTAAATATGGCATCCAATCGTAAAAAGTTCCCCACATATAGTTTGTCTCAATTACAATTATTTATTTATGAACTATAAATTATTAATTATTAATTAAAACTATTGTTTCACTGGTTTAAAAAAAAAATCAGTGAAACAATACCAAGTTTGTTAATTCATAGTTTATAGATAAAAATGTTTCACCACGGCAGAAATTAATTTAAAATATTTATTTATTAATAAAAATGTATTAAAGTTCTTTACATTATAGAAAATTAACTAATAATTAGAAAAAACACGAACACATTGTTATTAATCTACAACAAATGAGTCTTATTAGGATTACAAAGACAAATCACTTTTGAAACAACTACTTCTCTGGCTAATACCTCGACAGACATTGAAGGATACAAAAGTAATTTGCGTGTTACAAATAGCAAAGCTAACAAAGCAACACTAGTTTGAACGTATTTATTTCTGTAAAATAATCAACTTTTTTTAGGTTATTTTACAGAAATAAATACGTTCAAACTAGGCGAGGTATTTTTCAGAGAAGCAGTTGTTTCAAAAGTGATTTGTCTTTGTAGTCTTAATAAGATTCATTTGTTGTAGATTTACGAAATGTTTTCGTGTTTTTTCTAATTATATTTATTTATGTTTACTTAGAAAGGGCGGCAATTTGGAGATCGCCCTGGGCGGCAAAAGTTCTAGATACGACCCTGGCTGTACATAAAGGTAGTGACGAGCGTAACATAAAAAATAGACCAAATATTAAAACTATTTTGCAGGTTGTACTATTACTTTTATTTACTTGTTTATTTCTTTAAGGTAATGAAAAGATGAAAAGAATGCCTTTCAGAAATATCACTATTTTAGTAAATTTTGCTTTTTTAGAGATTTTCGTTAATTATTAAAAAAAAAAAAAAAAGATATTAATTTTATTTTTGACTTTCACAATATGCATTGTTTGGAAAGAAAAAACATAAATATAAACATAAACATGTGTTTTTAAAATGTAGTCTAAAGATCATTTGTTTGGGCTATACACATAATAATAATTTCCTCATAAAGTCCTAATTTCCTAAACAAACATTTCACCTTCAGTTTTCGTTATGTAACTTGGTATACTTCATAGATCAAAAAAATCATTTAAAAAAACCACTGAAATAAAAACTAATATATCTTTGGGGGCAAAATATTTCAGAAACCTAACACATACAATGGTGGTTTTTCTACTAGAACTACGGTTAGAATTTACAAAATGATTTGCCGTCTATTACTTGATTATGGTTGTGTCCTACATCCTAATTTCAGTAATACCACCACTCACAATAATTAAGTTCGCGAGCGACTATTCCTTCGTGTATTAACAAAACTTTATCGTTATCTTAATCAATTACGTTTTAATCAGCTCCTTTATGATAATCCCGTATTTAAGTAATAAATAAAACTCTTCGGTTTTAAGAATAGACACAGTTTAATGTCGATGCGACAATTGTTTAACCACACAATGGCTTATTCAGGCAGATGATTAATTAATCGACATTAAACTGTGTAAATTCTCAAAACCGAAGAGTTTTATTTATCACCTATATAATGGAATTTCACCAAGTAACCGAAGAATTTCTTCAATACCTAATTAAAAAATTCCCCAAAAATCCTTTCAACTTCCACATATTATCCCTATACTGTTTTCCTACAAACATCGGTTTAGTCCTTATTGAAAAAAAAACTACATACCTATCCTAGTTAATTCCAGTTATATTATTTTCTATATATGTATTAGTTATTTATCTCCTAATGATAGAGCATGAAATGGTAAAAAAATATATAAAACAGATGATTTCTTTAAAGGCAAACCTGTAATCATATTCATATTGACCTTGAAATTACTTTACATGGATGGACTAGTTATCATACCACCCACGCTAGCATTCCGCGTACGTGCTCAATTTAAATTATGTGATATCTAACTATGATTTTATAATTGTATAATATTTTAGCGTAGCATAATAATAATCATACTAAAAATAGAATGAGATGTTATTGCATATATTATTTGTCCACTAAGCCATAACATTATATAGATTGAGTATGTCACGATACATACAATACAAATAAGTATTAGATTTAATAAATTATAAATGTCATATTACTATTAAATTATTATAGACACTAAGGCTCAACTCAATGTGATAATCAAATTATTTATGCAAGTAATTTTGGAAATCATCGACAATATAAACTCTCCTGTTAATGAGAATTTGTATAATTTTTGCTTTAAATTTAAGAAATAGATTGGTTTCTACTTGGTAATTCATAACTACACTGAATTTAAATTATTTTGACCACATCTAGAAACATATTATAATTAACTAGTCAAGAGTGCATTGGTTATTTTTCATGATAAGTATCTTTATATTTTTCAATTTTTTTAATGTCTAGTTGAATATGAACGTATATCACAATGCTTTTTGAAAATTATGATTTATTGAAGTTATATATTGACTATATAGCTGTCATGCTGACATTGACAGGCAAACAAATCTCTCCGAAAAAGGTGATAAAAGAATTGAATAAAAATAGAAATCAAACATTCCACATGTCGAGGAGTATCCTTGCTGTCTTGGTGATGGATTGGGTTTGAGTAAAAAAACATATTTAATTGTGAACTCCGCCCGTTCTTTTTTTCTGTACAAGAAGTATTCTTATGATTTTCTTACTTTTTCCCCACGCCACAATAGCATAAAATAAATTAGGATATATCTAAGCATAATAAATATTTAAAAGACAGTGTTTTAATATTGACATTATAAAATATGCTCTATTTAATTTGGAACACAATTCAATAATTTTATTATCCCAATTTTTATTATTGTTAAGGTAAGATGCTGGAAAACTGCTACTAGTGTCCATGATTTTTAATTATGGTCGTTGACATACAATTCCTTAGGTATTAATTTTGTTTAATCTAGGAAAACCCATTTATTTCAATTTCCAATTGGACTTCTTTGTATGAACCATTATTCTCTTTTTATATCTATAAATTTTATAACATATTACCTGATGCCATGTTTCAATTTCCAATTAGGAACAAGTTCATTCCCGATAATTTGAGATAGTAAGGAATTAATCATTAAGTACTTCTAAGTAACATTTTTAGAACTAAGTTATTTTTCTGTAATTTTTTTTTGTTATTGTATAACTTTTTTCTTTGTTCATATATAGAAGGTTTGGATGGTAGAAGAGCAGGGTTATTACCCAATACTGAATCCCACCTTATGATTCTCAATAATTACTTTTGTATGTCCCATTGTATATACATGCAACATGAGAAAGAATAAAGTCCAGTATTTTTTTCAGTATCAGTAGTAAAATTATGAAATTACCTTTTTTACTTTATTTAATAATAGCTTGGAATGACACAGAATTATCGTGTCATCAGCATACATAAATATGATGCCACTACCTATGAAATCTTGCCTGATCAGTTTTATAAAAGGGGAATATGAAAGGACCAAGCACACTTCCTCGAGGTACGGCTAAATCGATATTGTACTTCTACTTTAACAATAAGTTGACGGTTTCTCACAAAGGAAATTATTAAGTTATTTAGAACACCTCTGAAGCTCACCTTTAACCTAAACTAGTAGTAGTAGGCTGTGAAATGCCTTAGAGAAGTCAAAGAAAACCTTTACATTATAGTTTTTGTCATTAATAAATTGTTTGAAAATAAGCAGCTTGTTATAGAAACTGGAGCCACAGTTAAAAAAATATATAAAGTATTAAAGTGATTTATTTAAAATGCGTTATCAGAATGTATCAATAAGTAAACGCTGCCGTAATACAAGAATAAATAAATTGAATAATACCCGTCTCCCCAGTTTCCGCTGACCTCTTTTTCTGAAAACCATGTTCGCAATTTGATAGTAAATTATTGTGCTCTAGGAATGATACTATCAGGTTTATTATTTATTATAATGCTTTGGATTACCTGTTAATATGATATATTAAAATAAAGATACATAAAAAATACACTAAATTTTGAGCACAGAAATCAAAGGCGGACTTCATTCTTCAGAATGTTCTTCTAGTCAAACCCTGTTGATAATGAATGTTCCCATTTATTCGAGAATTTTTTCGATTTCTTTCTATAACTGTAGATATTTTAATTTATACTTAATTTATTAAGCATTCTGCTTAAAATCTGTAAAATGTGTTTAAATATTTGATTACTGTCAACAAGTAGGGGCAAACAGAAACAACATGACAGTTTTGATATTTAGATTTTTGCCATATCTGTAGTAGAAGCCTTGCCAATTATTAATCTGTAAAAGTTACATTTCTTGATATTTTCGTCCTTTTGAGACCGTTATTAAGAATTTGGCCGATAAATTTGAGTTGACAGACTCGGTACATAATGTGCCAACACTAACTTTTGTTCCACAACCGTTCAAGTGAAAACATCGCAGCCATGAGCTGCAGTATTGAAATATCTGAATTTATGATATCCTCGACGTTCTCAACAATTGGGGTTATCCACAACAACCATATGACGAATTTTAGGTAAGGATTTGGCTGAAGCCTTACAAGAATTGAAGCCAGCCGACCATTTACATTAAAAACAACACGCTGTTTTTTCTAAAAAAATCATGTTTTTAGACGAAGAATAATTTGTCTGGATACGTTAATAAGCAAAATTTCCGCATAACCTAAGAGAGATTATTGAGAAGCCTTTGCATACTCAACGTGTCATTATATGGTACGCTATGTGGTCTGAACGCGTGATTAGGCCGTTTTCTTTTTTAGAAAATTTTGTTGGAATTGCGGTTGGATTTCGCTATCGAGAGATGTTAACAACTCAAATTGGACCTATTATTGATGATATGGATATCACTCATATATGGTTTCAACTGGATAGTGCCATAAGTCACACATCCATCTAAACAATGACTTTATTGCAAACCAAATTTCCCAATCGTATAATTTTACATAATTCAGCTGTTAAATGGCCGGCCCGATCATGTGATTTAACACCACCAAATATTTTTTGTCGGGCGATGTTAAAGATAGTGTCTATATGGAGCCAATCGAATAGTTTACAGCCTTAAAACTCAAAATCTTTGACGTGATTAAAGAAATAAAGCAGCCATTTTATCATAGGTGAACTCAGTCCATTTCATGTGCGGTTAAAATTCATTTGAAGTTATGTATATATAAATATTTAGACCATTTTTTTGTTAGCACATTAAATAAAGCGTATAAACATTAAACATAAAATGATTAGAAAATTTGATGAAAGATCGACATCTGTAAGCCTGGTCATGATGAACATTTGTCAGATATCATTTTTCACTTATAAATGCCAAAACTTATTCGTTCTAATACAATAAAAATTTGAATCATTTTTTTCTAAATTCTGAGTTATTGTTGACGATTTAATTGATTTATATGACTAATTGGCTAAAAGTTGTTATAGGTCGATAGTTTTCTATAGCTAAGGATTGCTTTTTTTGGTGAAATGTAGAGTTTGCGAAATTGTTAGAAATTTTTCACATTTATAAATTGATTAAATGTGTTAAATGTGAACTCATCAACAGCCCATTTCTTTATTTACATTATTAATATTTTGTCAAACTCAGTTGATTCTTTATTCCTTAATGACTTTATTATTTTTTTAAATTCTGTATAAAGTTAAATAAACATTGAAGTTACACGGTTTAAAGGTATTGAGTAACATATTTATATAAAGAAGTTGAAAACTGTTTGCCAAATTATTATTTGGAATGAGAGACCAGCTGAAGGAAGAGGAAGCGGGATTTGATGAAGAGTACAGAAGGTCGAAGGCAGAGTTATAGAGGACAAGAAAGCGGGGATGAAAGATGATTATAGAAAGCGAAGAAAAGTGACGATAGGGTATGCGAGGAGAAAAAAGAGGGAGATGAAAAAGAAGATGGAAGAACTAAAAACATCTAAGAACGAGGCGGAAATGTGAAGTATATACTATAAGAGCGGGGGAAAGAAGAGGCAGGCGGAGATGGAGCTAGAGAAGAAGGTCCAGACATGACAAAAAAAAGCGGAAGAAATGGAAGAGGTGATAACCTCTACAGAGGAGAAAGTGGAGAGAGCTTTTAAGGAGGTAAGATGACAGAAACCTACGAGGCCCGATGGTCTGAAGGTCTGAGATGTGGAAGGAAATAGGAAATGAAGCGAAGAAACAGTTCAGAGAAATTTTGAACCGGTTATGGAGGAAGTTAGAAGACGATAAAATACCGAGATCATGGAAGGTGTGGGGTAATATACATCTCCTATACATAAGGGAAATAACAATAGAGAAGCGGCGGTAATTGCAATGATTGTGAAGAACAGGCTGAACGAGGATGTGAAAATGAAGCAACTTGTGCTGGAGGTACAAGGAGGTTTTAGAAAAGGGAGAGGAAAGAGAGATCAGATCTTAATCTATGCGTTTTTTTAAATCTGACAGTAGCGTAGAAGAAAATAATTTAGTGTCTAAGAAGGGTAGAAGTGAATGAAGGCATGGTGAATGAAAAGAGGGGTATGGAGACGGGGATAAATGGGAGAGGTTGTACACTTTACAAAGGAGAAATTGGAGAGAGCGTTCGAGGAGCTGAAGAAAGGGAAAGCACCTGGGCCTGATGGATTAAAGGCGGAAATGTGGAAGGACATAGAGAGGGAAAGATTCAGAGAAATTTTAAATGGTATATGGAAAGGGAAGGAGAAGATACCGGAATAATGAAAAGTATGGGCTATATGCCCTACACATAAGAAAGGTGATAGGGGGAGAGTTTAAAACTACAGTGTAGTGACGGTAATAAACATCGGATATAAGATTGCAATGATGATGGTAAAGAACAGGCTGCAGGAGGAGGCGGAAGGGAGAAAAATGGTGCCAGAGGTACAATAAGGTTTTAGGAAGGGGAGATAAGCGAGGGATCAGATCTTTGCTCTGGCGAAGATCATAGAGTATGTGATCGGAAAAAGAGGAAGCGTGTGTGCGTTTTTTGTTGGATGCTTGAAGCCATAACTTTGTGATACATCTTGAATCAGGAACTTTATCAAATGATAAATAAAACTTACTTTGTTAATATCACACACGGACTTTATTTCGTAACTATAGTTACGTTTGATAATGGCCTTGTAAGGTTGAAACTATAGTTACGAAATACATTCGTGTGTGCTTTTAACAAACTAAGTTATATTTAACATTTGATAAAGTTCCTATGCGTTTTTTTAGATCTGAGAGCAGCGTATGACTCTGTATCAAAAGAGAGATTGATAGAGTGTTTGAAAAAAGAAGGGGTGAATGAGGGAATAGTGGAGTTTATAAGGAGGGTGTATGAGGAAATATGGAGCGTGGCGAAAGTGGGGGGTAAGATATCAGGGAAGTTCACGACATGGAAAGGCGTGAATAATATTATTATATGATATTTGGGATGAGAGAGAACCTGAAAGATGTTAAGTGGAAGCAAGTTGGATCATTGGAACAGTAACATGTGAAATTGTGGCCGAAGATAAAGGTATGAGGAAAGAGCGGGTGAGCGGGTGGTTTAATAAAGAGTGCAGAAGGGCGAAGGCGGAGATAAAAATGACAATAAATGAATAAGGAGGCGAAAGCGGGGATAAGAGAAGGTTATGGGAAGCGAAGAAAAGATACGGTAGCGTAAGCGAGGAGGAAAAGAAGGAAGATTAAAATAAATATGGAGAAACTAAAGACATGTAAAAACAAGGCGGAATTGTAGAGAATTCTAAAGTGCGAAGAAAAGAAGAGGCAGGCGGAGGTAGATTTGGAGAAGTGGGCCGAGAAATGTAATAAAAGAAAGCGATAGAAATGGAAGAGGTCATAAACTACACGAGGAGGAAAATGGAAACAGTTTTCAAAGAGGTAAACAGGGGGAAAGCGCCGGAGCCCGATGGCCTCAGGGCGGAGATGTGGAAGGAAATAGACAATAAGGGGAAGAAAGAGTTCAGGGAAATTTCAAACCGGATATGGACGAAGATCCCTATCTTCGGAAGAGATTCCAGGATCATGGAAGGTACGGACAATGTCCATCTCCTATACAAAAGGGAATGGATAGAAATAAAATGGGTAATGAATACCGGTTACAAAAACAAAACGGCTGGATGAGGAGGTGAAAAGAAGCAACTGGTGCTAGAGGTACAAGGAGGTTTTAGAAAAGGGAGAGGAATGAGAGATAAGATCTTCACTTTAGGCAGGATAGTGAAGCATGTAATGGGAACACGTGTATGCGTTATTTTTATAATCAAAGAGTGGTGCACAAATCTCACCGAGGGAGGGAATGATAAAGTGTCTGAGAAGGGTAGAGGTGAGTGACGGAATGATGAAGGAAGAGAGTGGCAATCCAGGAGGGGTGTGGAGGAGGGAAGAAATGGGAGAGATGGTAGACTTCACAAAGGAGAAAGTGACAAGAGCGTCCGAGGAGCTGAAAAGAGGGAAAGTGCCGGGGCCAGACGGATTAAAGGCGGATATGTGGAAGGAAATAGAAAGAAAGGGAAAGACGGTTCAGATACATTTTAAACCGTATACGGAGAGGGGAGAAGAAGATACTGGAATCAAGGAAAGTGGAGCTATATTCCTTATACATAAGGGAGGTGACAGGGCGCGAGTTAGAAACTACAGGGTAGTGACTTTTCAATGATGATGGTAAAGAATAGGCTGAAGGAGGAGGTGGAAGAGAGGAAACTGGTGCCAATGGTATAGGGGTTTTAGGAAGGGGAAAGCAACTCTGGCAAAGATCGTAGTGCGTGTGATGGGAGAAAGGGGGAGCGTATATGCGGTTTCTTTTAGATCTGAGAGCGGCCATCTGTGCCAAGGGAGGGCATATGAGGAAACATGCTGGCGTATGCGGATAATATGGTGTTAATGGCGAGGGAATAGGAGGGAATAAAAGAGATGCTAGAGAGAGTGCAGAAATACATGGACAGGAGAGAGTTAAGGGTGAATTTTAGAAAAACGAGGTGGATGAGATATGTAGTGTGAAACCATAAGAAGACTAGCCGAATATAAAATAAAACTGTATGGATTAGACGAGGGAATATTAGCGAAGGAGGTATGGGTAGATGGATAGGAGGGATATATATTAGAGGGTGGCTAGAGCTAGAGGTTAATGTAGCGGGATGTGTGTATAAGAAGACGAATGAGGAGTAGCCGAAAAAGAGACAAGGAGGTATGGAGAAGAGTGGATGCAATGAGGGTTATAGAGAGTGACTGATATATGAGAGAAGGCCAAAGTACCTGGAGAATAACCACTTCAGAAGAAGGAAATAGTGTTTTGTTAAGGGCGAAATGCTAAACGAAGGAGAGAGGGAAGAAGAAATGGAAAGGCGAGGGATACGGAGAATGCGTTTTGTGTGTGGACGTAAACGATGAATATAAGGGAGTCAAAGATGATTGGGTCGTTAGATGTAGAAGCGTAAGATAATGGATGAGAGAAGATGGGGCCAGGGTAAAAATATTGATGAGGCTGGGGCGGGGAAGATGGAGAAGGAGGGATAATGAAGTATAAAACAGTATAGAAGTACTCTTAAGGCATGTATTATACTATGACATAAGTCACATGTTTGTGTAAAATCCTTTTGAGGATATAATATGCCGCATTAGGCCAAAACAAAGAGAAAATATTCTGAGATGAGCTTCAAGAAGAAAATCTCTCATGGAAGAAAGTGTTGGTACGAGTGAAAGAACGCTATATAGTGAACTCTGCCCTTTCCATATGTGATTGAAATTTTTGTTGCTATTAATGGATTTTATATGCAATTTTGGAATATTGTGTAAGTATATTGGAATAAATAAATGATACTACTACTACTATGAATTGTATTAAAATTGCAAATAAAGGTGCTACAAATATATTTGCTTTAATAGCTGTTACAGTTATTAGATTTATTCAGATTAGAATTTACTACTTTCTATAGCTTTTTGTTTTGTTAGTAGAGTTATTTATAATATTTGAGAAGAACTGCACTCTTTCAGTTTTTCATTATAACTTCTTTAAAGTTCATTATATTTAGTTTGAATATTCGAATCATATATTTGCTACCTTAGCCAGTTTCAATTTTTTAAAACCATTTGGTAGATATCAAACATATTCCTATGGTCTCTATTTGAATTTATTACAATTACATTTTGATTTTAGTTGATGGGACACACAGAAATAGTGTATAAAATGATTCTAGAATCAATAAAATGAGGCATCAATACCATTTGTGCCTGTCAGGTATATAATTTCTCTGTTGAAATGCAACCTAGTTGATTACAGTATTCTTCAAAATTAATTATTATATCATCTGGTAGAAGCTTAAAAAATTATTCTTTTGAAATCCGACCAATCTTATCTCTTGCCTTAAACCTTGTTGTAAACAACTTTTTTCGACTACTGATAATGAAGATCATTAAAATGTAATATTTACTAATAAAAATGTATTAAAGTCTTGTACGTTGTAGAAAATTAACTAATAATTAGAAAAACACGAAAACATTTTGTAAATCTACAACAAATGAGTCTTATTAAGACTACAAAACAAATCACTTTTTGAAACAACTACTTTTCTTCTCAAACTAGTGTTGCTTTCAGAGCCATGTTAATTGTAACACGCAAATTACTTTTGTATCATTCAATGTATAGGGTCCGCCAATAAGGGCGCGTGATCTTTAAAATTGAATAAAACAAGTTGTGTGTGAGGTAGAAACGAAATTAATTTTTCATTAGAAAGGGTATTCGACCCCATTAAGTATGGAAGATAACATCGTTCAAATGACCACCGCGGCTCCGTTTGGTAGCCCGGATCCGGGAGGTCCAATTTTCGATGACTCTGGAGCACATATCGGCCTCAATTTGAGCGATGGCGTTGCATATGTTGACTTTGAGGTCATCGGGGTTTAGAGGCTTGTTGGCGTAGACCAGCGACTTGAGATAGCCCCAGAGAAAAAAGTCTAAAGGCGTTAAATCGCACGATCTCGGTGGCCAGTTGATATCGCCTTCGCGCGAGATGACCATGTCCGGAAATCGCTCGTGCAGAATGTCCATTGTGGCATGGGCTGTGTGGCACGTGGCGCCGTCCTGTTGGAACCACATGTCGTCCGTGTCCATATCATCCAGTTTAGGCCAAAAGAAGTTGGTTATCATCGACCTGTAGCGCTCCCCATTGACGGTTATGGCCGCCCCAGCTTCGTTCTCGAAAAAGTACGGACCGATGATGCCGCCGGCCCAAAATCCACACCAAACAGTGACTTTCTGGGGATGCATTGCCACTTGGTGGACCTCGTGTGAAGATGATTTTTCGGCCAAAATGGGGGTCTGCTTCCAACTGCTCCAGAGCCCAGTCAGCGAACGCCCGACGCTGTCTGTGGTCGTTTATCTTGAGCTCCTGGGTCAATTGGATTTTGTACGGGTGCAGACCCAAATCCAGATGCAAAATTCTGCGAGTTGATGTCTCCGAAAGGCCAAGTTCCTGTGCACGACAAAAAATGGACTGCCTCGGGTTCTCGCGCACACTTTCACGGACAGTAGCGATATTTTCGTTCGATCGGGCGTTTCGTTGACGTGTCAGTGTTGGCTGGTTGTTTACTGAACCAGTCGACTCGAATTTGCCCACCAATCGACGGATAGTCGACTCTACAGGCCGATCATCGCGACCGTAAAATGGGCGAAGTGCGCGGAACGTTGCTCGAACTGATGACTCATTTTCGTAAAACAATTTAATAATTTGCACGTGCTGCTCGAACTTGCCATGGTGATTTGGGGTTATATATTGAACAAATGACAGCAACTTTGACAGCTCTACCTCGAACAACATGTCCGCACCCTTCCGGCAAACTTCGCGCGTCCCTATTGGCGGACCCTTTATGTCGAGGTACTACCCAGAGAATTTTCGTGGTTTTCTAATAATAATTCACTAGTTATTTGAGAAGCAAATCAAATCACAGATATCAATGTAAATTATTGTGAACTAAATTAGTTTGTAATCTTTTACATAGAATATAAATCATTTGAGAAATTCGATACTATAAATTTGATATGTGATAAAAATGAGTAATCTAAGCATTAGGTATTTTGCGTAAATTGCTCAGATCAAAAATTAATATCATTTGTCTACCAAGGTATATATTTTTAATGTATTAGGCTTGGGCATGTCTGATTTTGCATTTAAATTTAATGTATCGCATAAACCTTTTCTCTGCGCTCTCAAGTCTTTTAATATTTACAAGATATATTAAAATTGGAGATGCAATATCAATATTAAATCTCACAAGACGACTATATAAAACCCTGTTGATTCCAACACCCTTGACAAATGTCACATTAAGCACCCTTTTTTCTAGCTCTGTCACAAATATATATATAATTTGTTTTCAAAACATTGGATTGTTGTCAAATATGGTATATAAAATTCTGGTATGTGAGTTTTTGATTAAGTACGGACATTTTTTAATTTAGATAATTTTTATAACACTATTAATATCTAGATCATTTTGTAATCTTTTACAATACTTTATAGTATAAACGTCTTGACATATCATAAAAGCATGTGCATAGATCGGGCACATCCCAAATACCTAAACTATGAGGAGATCATTAATAAATAAGACTTGACCAATGTGATTACCTCAAGGCACTTCTGAAGCAGCTAATATAGAATAAGACAAACAGTTGTTGATTTTAACATGTGCCATTTGTAAGAAATTAATTTAACTGTTACAGCTTTTATGAAGCAATAAGGAATTATTAATTATATCAAATGCATTGGTAGAAAATCATTTTTAATAATAATTACCTGTTTGTACTTCTCGGTAGTGTTTCGTAATTGTATCTACGAAAATTGGGAAAACTCCTCCCAATTTGCGCGGGCTTTATTACGAAACACTACACAAAAATACATTTTTTCTGTATAAACTGATCTACTTGATGTGAGAATACCATCTATTTATTCTAAGGTATAATCGTTGGTTTTAAATAAAAATTCTTATAGAAAATCTTATAAAGTTTCGAAATATCATTTGGGTCTTTATGTTCAAAATGCATTTTTTGTCTTGCATTTTCGCGACATATATTTTATTTTTTTAATATTATATATCATAAAAGAGGATTAAAAATACAATTAAAAATAATTTATTATACACAATATTGATCTCAATGAGAATTTTAATAAATTTTATGTTTTCTTACATCATAACGTTCACATCTGTACATCTTAGAATTATTGCTTACACTCGACATAAATATTTCAGTGCAATAGCCAAGGAAATTTCCACTTAAAATTTTACTTGGAAATTTATTACAATGTTGTTGAATTATTATTTTTTATTCAATTTCTAATAAAAATATAATAAAATACTTAAATTAAAGATATATATAGTAAAATAAGAAAAGAAAGCGTTACAAAAACTTTTAATTTGCAGAGACATTACTTGATATTATTTTGTATTTAATACATTACATTCTTTTTTATTTTAAATTAAAAATATGGATTAACTTACCGCATTGTGCAAAAATTATTTATGCAGGCATTTTAAATTAACACAAATTAAATTTGTGTAAATAAAAACTAGTTTAATTAGAATAATATTATATAACATGTAAACTATGCCCATGGCAATACTATCGTACCAGAATCGAGATAATTTATTAACTTAATAAATACATTTAAAAAAAAACACGCAATATCCAAAAATATAAATTATAAATATTGTGGGGTTGATAATAATAATTCGCTCTTTATGTAACTTCAAAAACTTATTTATGACACTATCAATTAGTATATTTGTAATATATTATATATGAATATTTTAGTAAATTTAATATTTTGTTAATTTCTATTCGAATTTATACACGCAAATATCTTATTGTAATATAAAGAAAGTATATAAATCAATAAAAACGTTACCTATTGATGTAATTATTAATGGTCTCTTAGATAGCCCAAATTCAGGAAAACACACTACTGCTAAACGAGCTCCATCCCTGCCGAAATCCAAACAGTACTCATCAGCAGGGATTTTCTCATCAGTCATAGGTATCCAAAGTGAACCATCATCACGCATAAGAAAGCTGTCTGTCGAGTAGACATCAGGCTCCAACATATACTGCCCACTTGGGCAATACATTAAACCAATTTTAATTGAGTATGTATCCGTTTTATTAGTAACTGTTTTAATATAATCACTTATAGAACGTTCCTGCGTGTAATTATTATTAAAACACTCTGATTTAAATAATGCATGGTTGTTTTCGCAACATTTCCGCACACAGGGGAAAAAGCAGCCCTCGCTGTTCACTTTCGATTTTAAAGGATAGCCGGAGAGGACACCGACGAGTAACACCACGTGTATCACGCAAAGGGCCCGCATGTCTCTTCAGCTCGAGCACCGTTGTGTCATAACAGCCGGAGGAGTCAAACAAAACTGTCTTTTAATTATTGGAAACGAAAATACAGGTTTGCGCGCGAAGAACGGCGATCGGAGGCGATGCGGTTAATACTTAATGCCACTCAAGGTTGTCAGGCTAAGGCGGCTTTTGAGAAGTGGGAGGAAATGGTAATTTTTTTGAAAAAATGTATATTTACTGGAAGCACATAGTTCTTTGAATAACTCCGAGAGAGGTAAACAATTAGGTCACCGCGCTTCCGGACGGTTTTCGGTGAATTTTTCATTTAGTGGTTAATTTAATCTGCAACTATTACTAATTATAACAGGTTATTACACTTTACTAGAAATGTCAATGAAATTAATGTAAACACTAAATTAAAACAGTTACTACATTTCTATCACTAAAAATTATGTAATTTATATACATATGTTAGAAAAACACGTATAAAATTTCGACGTTTGAATATCATTATCAAGGAAATAAATATTTTCATGTTAACGATCCAAACGGATTATTAAATGGTTAACTATCAATAATAATATATTATATATTTATTTGAGGAAGATTTAACGTTTTGTAATTATTTTTTTTTATTTTCTATCAATTCCTTTAGTAGTAGTAGTAGCAGTACAGTTTGGATATCGACCACGTGGTCCCTATTCGGTGATATTTCTTTATTTATATGAGTGCTATTAATTTAAAAAAAAAAACATAACTTAGTTTTAAATAGAATTTCCTTTGTATCTACAAACCTGTACATTCTAAATCCAAATAATAAATAATATATTGATCATTTTAGAAAAACAAAAACTACATATAGTATCTGAAACATGTATAACATACAATTAATAAAACGTAATTATTTAACCATTTTCGTATTAAATTCCATAGACTCATTTACCTTCAGATCTTTATCGCTTCAATAAAATGAATTACATACAATATAAGCAATATTTAACTGTTTTGCAATATTTTGAATATAACTTGTTTAAAGTTAAAAGTACTACTTGAAGAGAGAGATACATATATTTATTGACAAATTTTACAATATTTACAAAAACATAGTGAATAATGAATGAGGTGTTTGTGAGTTAATCTATCAAAAGGCTATCGACCAGAGGTCTTTCTGCCTTGTGTTATCCAGTCATATGGCGTCAATCGTTAATGCGTAAAAGGACGAAATGATGATATGAAATCGAATATAGTTGAATTGGGATTTTTAAATTTAGGATTTGTACTAGGGTTTCTAGGATGACAGTAAAGGGATAATATATGGAAGTTGAAAGGATTTTTGGAGAATTTTCTTGATAGGAATCGAAGGCGTTCTTGGATGGGGATAACTAAAGTACTGTCATACAGGTATTTGAAGAGATTTTGTGTTATATTGATAATTACAAAAAGCACCATGTTAAGTTCGATTTTATCTGTAAGTGATTAAAATATGAGAGAATTGGTAATGAAAGATTACGACTTATTAGTATTAGCAGTGATGATGAAGGAACAGGAAGTTTGGCACATTATTTCCGAACAAATAGAATATGAACCAAAATAAATTAAATATTTCATTACATTATTTTTGATTTCGCTTTTCGCTATAATGGTGGTAGAAAGGAATTGCCAATACTGAACAATTTTTGAATTACGGAAGAAAATTGAAGATATGTTACGCAGAAAATCTACTACAGAAATAAAAGCATTTATTGTAGGTCTATTAGAAATGGGCATTATAAAACAGCCATCAATACTCCTATTGCAGTGACGATTCGAGATATTTTGAGAAAAGATTTGGTAGGGATAGGTTTTAATTATAAGTTTTTTCACCTGGTTCACAGTAATAGTTTAGAACCATCAGAACCCTCAGATTACGCCAATAAAATGTTTCGGGAAAATATAAGTTACACCGGCAGTTGAGTATAGGCGAGTATTTAGTTGGTACTCGTTGCCACTACATTTTTTTTTATTATTGACTTATGTGTTAACCATTCAGTCACGACAATTTTTCTCTTTTCTTTTAGTTGTTTAATATAGTTATTTATGATGGTTTATTAGGAGATATTTATTTAAATTTTTATTTTTGCATCTATTAATAGCTTTAACAAAGCTTGATGTATTTCGGGTTTATTCAAGGATATAATGTGCATTATGTTGAGGGGTAGATTACAGTGAAGAGACACAGACTTAATGAATTATTTAATATGAGTTTTGTTATTTTCGCATCCTAAGAAGATGTGATTTAAATCACCAACTTCTCCACATTCACAATATCTGTCTTCTTTTAGACCTATTTTATATAAATGTGTAGGGAATGATCCATGGTTACATTTAATTCTAAATATTGTTGTGGCCAAAGGACGAGGTAGTGAATAATAGTATATATGATCTTGTCTGAGAGGAAGCTTAGGGTGTATATATTTATAATTGGTGGGCGGCGCATTCATCCATTCCTCTTCACATGATGACTTTATATTTTGTTTATATTTGCTGTAGTAATCTGTTATGGGAATGGGTATTTCGGAGTGGACATCTAGTGACTGCACCGCAATTTTTGCCCAATAATATGCTTCTTCATTGCCAGAGATTTTAGAGTGACCTTTTGTCCAGATGAAGTTAACACTAATATTTTTACTTTTACACTGTTTTAGTGCAATTTTAATTTCGAGAATTATATAATTTTTATAAAATTTGTCTGTATTTGAGAGTGCTCTAAGTACCGACTGGGAGTCCGTTAGAATTACTATACAGGGTTATTCACGCTATACGGCACGGAATATTGTGGCCAAAATACGTGACTTTCAAAAAGTTTCACTTTGGGGATATATGGGGGTCTATTAGGGCTACTTTTTAAAATTACTTTCATAATATACAGGGTGTACCAAAAACCCTAAAAGTATCAAAGTTGTGTTTTTTAATGAAACACCCTGTATTTTATTGCATTTTTGGATCCTTGGATCAAAATAAGTGTGTGTTTTAATAAGGTTTTTATTACTTAAACCTTAAGGTTTTTCAAATAATTTGAATTTTGTAAAAATTTAACCTAATTTTCATGTTTCAAATACTTAAAAAGTAATTGAGTTATGCATACCAAATTTATACTGAAATGTAACAATAGACAATATTTTATTTTCCAAGTATAATAAATTTGACATCTTATACCGGGTGTAAAAAAATTGGAATTAAACAAATGAGAACTTTAAATGGCTATAACTTCATTTATTTAAATGGAACGCTATATTTATTAATTTATCAGCAAATGCACGTTATAATTACCTATCGAATAGTATTTATATCTTAAATGTTAAGTCTTCTCGTTTTTACAGGAAACGCCAAAATATTGTTTATTGCACCGTTTTAGTACTTTTTAAGTAAAAATTTTAATGTATCTAGTTTTCCATCGTATTTAAAAACGTAAGATAATTAATTTAGTCTGTTACTTTAGTTTAAAAAGCCTGTCTTTTGTTATAGTTGTGTTATTTTGCGTTTTTGTGTTAGATCGTTAGTAATCGTTATTGTTTGAACATCGTTGTTGTATTTAATAGTAAAAAATGAAAATTTACACAGATTCTCTTATACTGGGGTTTTTATAACTGACACTTCCAATTTCTTTAAATTGGTTTAATAGTCTCTCAAAAATGGCTGGCTTATGGTGATTTCTTTCGGGAAACCTTTAAGTATAAACTCGACAAGCCAATAAACAATTTTGATGACATTCTCCAAGCATAAAGATAATGCCAATATCCCCTTCTTTTGAGTAAATCTTCATTTTTTACCAAAAAATACAACAGCGATGTTCAAACAATAACGATTACTAACGATCTAACACAAAAATGCAAAATAAGACAACTATAACAAAAGACAGGCTTTTTAAACTAAATTGGCATACTAAATTAATTATCTGACGTTTTTAAATACCATAGAAAACTAGATATATTAAAATTTTTACTTAAAAAGTACAAAAACGGTGCAATAAACAATATTTTGGCGTTTTCTGTAAAAACGAGAAGACTTAACATTTAAGATATAAATACCATTCGATAGGTAATTAAAACGTGCATTTGCTGATAAATTAATAAATATAGCGTTCCATATAAATAAATGAAGTTATAGCCATTTAAAGTTCTCATTTTTTTAATTTCAATTTTCTTACACCCGACATAAGATGTCAAGTTTATTATACTTGGAAAATAAAATATGATCTATTGTTATATTTCAGTGTAAATTTGGTATGCATGACTTAATTACTTTTTAAGTGTTTGAAACATGAAAATTAGGTTAAATTTTTACAAAATTCAAATTATTTTAAAAACCTTAAGGTTTAAGTAATAAAAACCTTATGAAAACACACACTTATTTTGATCGAAGCATCCAAAAAAGCAATAAAATACAGGGTGTTTCATTTAAAAAAACACAACTTTGATACTTTTAGGGTTTTTGGGACACCCTGTATATTATGAAAGTAATTTTAAAATGTAGCCCTAATAGACCCCCATATATCCCCAAAGTGAAACTTTTTGAAAGTCACATATTTTGGCCACAATATTCCGTGCCGTATAGCGTGAATAACCCTGTATTTTTATGCAAATTTTTGATGGCCCATTGTACTGCATGAAGTATTGCCAGTGCTTCGGTTGTTAATATTGTTGCCGTTTCTGTAATCCTTATGTATTGTATATAATTAATTTTAGGCACTACGAATGCAAAACAAACCTGTACCCTCACTTGATTTTGAGCCGTCCGTATATATGTACAGGCTGTTGGAATATTTGAAGGAGAGTATATGGCTTACTATTATGTTATTTAACCTGTAAGTGGAGCAGTATTCCGGATAGACGAGAGAGACATTACAGCAGTTAATATTGTAATCAAAGTTAAACTCATATGATTTGTCATACTTTTTGATCTTGATTTCCTCTTCACTTATATGGGAGAACGCTTTAGCCATAGGAGGAAAGTTCTTTTTGTTCCAATATTTATTAGTTAAGATTTCAGTGTTAAGTTTTGCTATGGGGTTAATTAATAGTTTTTTATTAAATGATGTGTACTGTAATATTTTTTTGATGCTAGGTATGAACGCCTGAGATATAGCGGAGGCTTATTACATTCAGCCAGTAGTACGTATTTTGGCATAGATATCATTGCACCAGAGGCTATTATAAGTGCTTTGTACTGGATTGTATCAATCTTTTTTAAAAATGTATTACATGCTGCTTCATATACTATTGATTCGTAATCCAGAAGAGACCTTATGTAGCTCCGGTAAAACATTATACCTACATACATGTCTGCTCCCCACTGTTTCTTACATACCGCTTTCATAATATTTAATCCTTTTTCACATCTTGAAGCTAAGTATTCTATATGATTTTTCCATGAAAGTTTTAAATCAAGGACAATTCCTAGGTATTTGTATTGCTTAACTACAGGGAGTTTGATTCCAGCAAGTGTTATATGGTTAATATCTTTTGGATGATGCCTTGAGCACATCCTGTATATATTGTTTTAATTTAAGAACTGCGACTCTAAGATTTTGCTTAGATTTATCAAATGTAGAACAAGATGTATGTAGAACCAGATCGTCCGCATATTGAATACATGTAATCTTGTCTCTCATCAGAGTATGTATATCAGCTGTATATATATTAAATAGCAATGGAGCTAGAACAGCACCTTGCGGTAACCCTATCGAAGAAATTCTTGGGCCCACAGGGGAGCCGTGGTCGCTTAACATATATATAGCTCGGTTTTTATATATTAATGTTATGTTGACATTAGTGAGATAGGGCGATACGATGTTACTCTATTTTTGTCTTTATTTTGTTTCAATATAGGGATAGCAACAGAAGTTTTGAGCTCTATGAAATATTTGCTGTTGATCCACCAAGAGTTATATACTTGGAGCAGTAAAGCTTTAGCGTTCGATGGGAGATATTGTATCATACTATATGTGATTCCATCAATACCGGGAGCTGTTGATTTCTTGTTGCTAATTGCATGTTCTAGCTCTGTCATGTTGAACGGTTTGGAGAGGAAATGATCCTCTCTTTCTATTTCTTCTTCTGCATCTTTGGTAGGGACACTTGTGGGCACAATATGGTTAAGGTATGGTTCTATTAGAATGTGTGGTATGTTGTTTGATGGTGTTTTTTTCCCTTCGATTGATTTAGCTTGTGACCAAATCTTCTTGAAGGTTTTCCAATGTCGGTTGGCACTATATAATTGAAGCAAGGTCCTCCGCTTGTCAACTGCTAATAGACATTCTCTGTCCCACCATGCTGGTTGATATTTGCGTTCTGTCATTTTGATTCTAGGAATGTGTGTATCTGCAGCCTCGGTTATCGATGTAAGAAGTATCTTTAGTTTTTCTTCCTGTCCAAACTGCCGTTCTTCAATATATTTGTGAATTTTAGTAGTGTATTTGTTCCAGTCAGCATGGTTAGTATTCCATATCATAGTGGATGGACGTTTATGTAACACATTCAACGAGGTCTGTAACTTTATAATTATTGTATAGTGGTCAGATCCAAGAGTATCACTCAGCAGTTCCCAATCAATACTAGTACTTAAGTTTGACGATGAAATTGTGATATCAACGACTGATTTCTTTTGATTTGGGTGGCCAAGTCTGGTAGCATTTCCATCATTATGTATATATAGGCTTAGATCATTTAGTGCATTGAGTACGTTTAGTCCTTCGTTGTTACACTCTGCTGATCCCCAGAGAGTGTGGTGGGCATTAAAGTCACCGCCGATAAGACAAGCGTCTTTGTATGGGTGGAACAACTCTGTCCAATCTTTAGTGCTAGTTTTAACTGTTGGAGGTTTATATACTGAAAATAGGTGAATGTCGTAGTTAGCGCATTTAACGGTTGCGCCACAATATTCTATGCCAGGGTTATTTATATCAGAGGTGTTTATTTCTTTAAAGGGGATTCAGTTATGTATCATCAACATGACTCCACCTTTTCCGTCAAGTCTATCTTTTCTAATTATTTCATAATTTTTAACACTAAATAAGGATTGAGGCTTGAGCCAAGTTTCGGATATAATAGCTATATCAATATTATGAGTTGTTATACATTCTATAAAACTATGTTTATTAGATCCAATTGATCTAGAGTTCCATTGGAGTACCTTGAATTTTATTTATTTGGGAGGAAGCTTCATCATAGGTTTGTATGGGTATAGAATCTGTACTGTCATTGTTTGTTGCCAAACATTCTACGTTCGTTATAGTTTGTATAAAATTAGACAGGTTATCTTTAAGCTCCTTAACAAAATTGTCAGATTGGAGTAATTCTGTATGATCAATGAGATTTTTAACTAATATTGATATACCGTCTGCAAGCTTTTCTTTCAATTTAGTGAATTCGTTACGGTATGGGTTTGGTAAGACGCAAATTGGTTCTATATTTCTAAGAATATTTTGATCAGTTTTACGTTTTTTATTTTTATCAGATACTAGAGGTTTTGTTTTATGTTTATTTATTGGATTAGGTATAACTGGAGTGATAAAATTACTTTTTATCTTATTGTTATGCAATGCATTAATATTTTGAGGGGTGTTTGTACTTCTTATTTCCGGAAATTCTGAGCTGCTTGATAGAGTATAGAATTTATTTGTACTTAAAATATTATTAAATGTCGCGGGGTTGTCTGCAATTTGTTCAGCTTCTTTAAAAGACAGGCTGGTTTCCGCCATTATTTTTTTAAATTTTGATTTGGGATTTGTAACTGGGGCATTCTTTGGATATAGATTGATGATTATTACTTTTACAATTTATACAAACAGATATGTCTGATGTGCATTTCTCGTCATGGGCTACGCTACATTTTGGGCAGTATTGTTTAGGACTGTTGCATTGTCTAGTTGTGTGTCCGAATCTAAGGCATTTGTAGCATTGTATGACAGGCTGAATGTAGGGCTCTACTGGAAAATTTACATAATTAATTTTTATATTTTGGGGGAGCGTATGTCCAGAAAATGTTATTATCATAGTTTGTCTGGGTACATATATCGTTTCATTTTCTGACGTTATTTTTCGTTTGAATCGATGTACATTAATAACATCGATTTCAGAATTTATGTTATTGAATATATATTCATCAGAAAAATGTGTATCTACTAATCGTATAATGCCCTTTTTTCAGTCATGTGCCTAGGGATATACGCAATAATATTATGTGTTTTGAAAAAATTATTATTTTCCACCATTCTATTGGCCGCGTCTGCCGATTTTAAAATGACTTTTACACGATTTCTTCCCACTCTTTTAACTTCCAAAATTTGTTGATTTATATCAGCATTTGAGTGAATTATTGAGCCCACTTTTAGTGGGCAAATTAGAGATATTTTTATCAATATGTTCAAAATAAACAACGAATGTATTATAACGTGAGTGATTCTGGTATTTAATGATAACGTCGATGCCCGCAAAAGGCCGTGCGTTTTTTGTGGATGTATTTGCCGCGTTCAGCTTATTTACAGATTTATCAGTGCTCGAATTCACATTGATCGGGTTAATATTATCAAAATTATTACTATTATTGCTATTAAGGTTATGCGCTTCTAGTAATTTCTTAACAGGATTATTTTTATTAATGCCTTGTGGAGAGTTACCGATATCCATTGCGTCCGCCATTCCGCCGGCGCAAGGATTTACTTTCGTAAATTGGCTCTATGGGCCTTATGTAATATATTATGCTATTTTATATGTGTTATGATGGGTGTATGTATATATGATGATATTTAAAAAAAATTTAAATGAAATAGAAGAATATTAATGTATAGGATACGATTTGTTTTAGCTCGATATAGTCGCACGTGTGGACACGGGAACGGTCTGCACAGAACTGATGCCACTACATTATAAAGCAGTATTTTTCTTACAAAAATCAACAAGAATGTGGAATAAAGTTCTAGATAATTTGCGATTCTATTTCAAATTATTGTTTGAGTTTTCTTTGTTATTAAAGTGCAAAGTTAAGCGATGATGAAATAAAAAGTTACCGTTTTGGTTTTGTAGTGAGAGATAACTTGAATAAAGAATATCATTTATTCATATATATTTTTTTACAAACTTCATCTTGAAAAAACATTGCCACAGATTAACATATATCTAACTAGCACCATTCGGAGAAATAGAAAACAAAAATAAAAATAAAATCCAACAAGGTGTATCTCAATACTGCTCCCCCTTTTCACATATTCTGTATAATCTACTGTTCAGACATTTTCAACCCCGATACCAATTTCTTTAATCCAGTAGTATCGCATTCTATCGCAAGTAGCGTATTGAAATAAATCCTTCGAAATCCAAGCGTTTCATTCTTTTCCACAGAATAACTCCTTCATGGCCTAAAATCAAAATCGGGACATTAAAAGTTCCCACACTTGGAATACCTTGGAATAATATTCGACTCCAAATTTACATTTAAATCCCATGCCTTTTCAAGGAATTTCAATACACACAGCCATCAATATATAGTACTCGAACGTGAACGTGGTATTGTTGAGGCTCCGACTTGATCAGGGATTTTTGTGTAGTTTTAGTGCAGCTAAAATAATTAATTTTGGCCTAGGAGTGGCCCCTGATGTGACACAACAGTTTAATAAACTGTTTTGTAAATCTGAATTTCCTTTAGTTCCTTTTATATAATCAACAACTTTTATCCGCCTGTTGTAATGGTTTAATTTTATTTCAATCGGTAATACTAAGTAAACATGACAATTTGGTGTAATGCATGTAATAAAATTTATGGGCCACATTCTGCATCGCTTAGATGTGCAACTTACAATTTGTGGCGATGCAGAGAAATCTGGAATTGGAGAATTATGATCATGCTCTTCATGTGAACCTAATTCCAATTTAAACTCAAGTTTTAATATTGAGCAAATAATTGAGAGGTCAATTACGTCTATATTAAATGCACAAATGATCGAATTTAGAAATGAATTTCTGAAGTCTTTTCAATCTGAATTTAAGAAAGTAAATAAGCAAATTACGGCGTTAAAAAGGGAAAATCATGAATTGCGAAAGGAAATTGAGCAAGTAAAAATCCAAAATTGTATTAATAACTCTGACTGGATTGAAGAATTTCAGGACCAAGAAAATCATTCAAAAAATGTAGTTGTTTATAATTTACAACTGTCAGAAAACAGTGTACTAATCAAACGAGTGGAAGATGACACTAAAGCAATAAATAATATTTTGTCAACATGTGGCTTACAACTGGAACCACAGAAAGTTATTAGATTAGACAAAAAAGGCAACAATCCGAGACCTACAAAAGTTATGTTTAAGAACAAAAGCATTGCTTTAGAAGTTCTAAAATTAAATAAAGAGCATTTACTATCTAATATAAAAATTAAATCGGATCTAACTAAAGCTAACTAAAAGTTTGCTTTTGTTGAACATATTTTTATTAAAATTACAGCAACAATGTTATATAGTGGGTGCCGTTTATCTACCGCCAGCAAGTCCTCTAGAAAAATATGAATCTCACTGCGCAGCTATTGAAAATACAATTGAAAATCTTTCGGTTGACAAAATATTAATTTGTGCTGACTACAACCTTCCATCTAATAAATAAGACAATGATGAATTTGGAGCTGTTGCATCGGGACAATCAAGTGACAAGACCAAGATGATTATTGACACAGCAGGATTTTTAAATGTATCCCAACTAAATAGCTATCCAAATAGCCAAAGAACTTGTTTGGGTTTAGTGTTTGGAAATAAGAAGGGTACACAGGTTAGGATAGCGGAAGATCTATTGGATAACAACTCACATCACCATATTGCTTAATTATCTAACCTCAAACACGGTGCGCTATGATTCTAACAATGCGGACTATTCAGCTATAAACAATTATATCGCTTCATTTGACTGGTATAGCTTAATATCGCGGAGTTCATGTATAAATGAAGCTTTAAATATATTTTTTGATATCATTCAAGCAGCGGTGGCGTCCTACGTTCCAGTAAAAATCATTCATGAAAATAAATTTCCAAAATGGTTCAATGCGCAATTAATTCAATTGGTACATCAAAAAAAACAAGCGCACAAAATTTATAAACAATCTAATGAACAAGCGCATTTCATACGCTTTCAATATCTTCGGGCAAAATGTAAACAACTCAGCAATGAGTTATATAAACAATATTAACAGAGTGGAATTAAACTTGAGACACAAGCCTAATTAATTTTGGAAGTTCGCGAATGTTTTGAAACAAAAAAGTGGTTTTCCAGCAGAAATGCACTTACAGGAGAAAGTCAGTGTTAACGGTCAGCAATGTGCGGATCTCTTTGCAAATCATTTCTCTAGTGTTTACTGCAATAAAGATATATATATATATATATATATATATATATATTCTTTGAGGTTAACGGGTGAGAAAGTCCAATGTAGAGTGTTAGAGTGTAGGGAGCAAAGAATACACGATATCTGATTTTAATTCTTACGTTGACAGTACATTTACCTTCAAAGTTGATTTGGTAACTGTTTTAAAGCGATTCAAGCCTTAGATCTCGCATCTTCTTATGGTCCAGATGGACTGCCTAATATATTTAAAAAAAACTGTAGTTTTACTCTTACATATCCTATTACCTACTTGTTTCAAAGATCAATTACCGAATGCTGTGTTCCTGAATGTTGGAAAAACACATTTGTTTCACCAATTCATAAGAATGGCGACCGCACTGATATATCTAACTATAGAGGTGTTTGTATACAATCATCGATACTACTCATTGGAATGCCGACAAAATAACCAAATTAACTTTTTATTCTTGACCTTGATCCACAGTAACAATAAAATTGAATTCAATATATATAGGAAACCCACTAACGTAAATTCTACCATTCCCTTTAACTCTAATCACCCTCTGTCGCACAAATTAGCTGCTTACTATTCAATAATACACCGAACCTTTTCAATTCCATTATCATCTAACAATCAAGCCACAGAACTAAATAACACTTTAGAAATAGCCAAAATGAATGGATTTCCAGTCAATTTAATTCAAAATTTAATTAATAAAAAACGTTATCAGAACACTATGACGTACATTTATCCTAGACTTCGAAATTCAAATAATTATTCATCACATTAACTTATTTTGGTAAACCTTCAGAAGAAATTGCTCACATTCTTCGAAAACAAAATCTCCAAATCGCGTTTAGACCTGCTTGCAAACTATCCAATTTATTGTTCAGTTCAAAAGATAAAATCAATCCCTTAAAGACATCAGGTGTGTATGAAATTCCATGTTCCGAGTGCAATAGTGTGTATGTAGAACAAACGGGCCGCAGTTTTGAAAAACGATACGCTGAACATTTCCGCGCATTCCGGTTAAATCAAAATTCCAACACGCCGGTGGTGGCGCATTCGGTTGCGACCGAACTAGCGTTAGCGAAAGTCAAGCAACGTTAGTTCGGGTCAGCAGTTGGATGGGTGACCGGTACCATTCACCATTGGGATACAATTAATGGTGCTTTAGAGTGACGGGGGCGATCCTTTGAAGTAACAAGCTCATTTACACACACACAAATACACAAATCACACATGGCGGAAGGACCACGTGGTCGATAGCCTAGCACTACTACTACTACTACTACTCAAAATTCCAGTTCTATTTCTAATCACGTGTTAGAATGTAAACATTCATTCCCTGAAATTCATAATCTTAAAATTTTACATAAATGTTCAAAAGGTACAAATCTTAATCTCCTGGAATCCGCGAAAATTTTCAAACGTAATCGTAATCCCCTCATTAACCTGTTAAACGAGCAAACCGATTTAGTACACACACCGCTTTTCAAAATTTAATAATCTCCTTAATCTTAATCTTCAGCCCCTGTTCGCCGTAAATCATTTTGCTCCCCTCACTCAATTATCAAAATCTATTTAAATGTAATTTTTTCGTTAATTTGTTCACTTGATAATGACCGTCAAAAGTCGAAACTTAAGTCGTACAAATTGTAATATATTTATATATTATAATAAATTATAGTGGTTAAAGCATAAGTGTTTTATTCAGTGTTCATTATGAATTGCCACATAGTAACGAGCGCAACCATCATTATGGACTTAATGTACCTTTAACAAGAGCATCCAGAATTGTGAATGAGCTTCAAGTATATGGCGGCTTTAATTTATATTCTACAAACTTGATAGCTTTCAAGTCATATTTGTACTCGCTTGATCTAGTGCATATAGCGAAGAAATATTTGTATAAAGTAAAATGACTTTACTTTATACAAATATATATTTTAGGTATTATATATTTGTGGAGGGAATATATTTTTAGCATAAGAGTACTTTATTATTTTATAGAAACGTATAATTTAATTTAATTTGATTTGATTTTAGCAAATGTTATTACAATGTATTTGTCAATATATGGTTGAATTTTATTTATTGTACACTAATTATTTAATCTATCAATATCTTTTTGAAGAAGGTGGGAGTTATTTTCTGGAAAAGCTGTAAATATTTTTATTTCGTCAAAAGGCAGCAACTATGCTTAAAACAATCAACCACGTCATTAATGAAAATATTGAATAGGAGAGGACCTAGATGTGAAACCTGGGAAAAAACCGGAGGACGCTTGAATCGGGAACAATAGATACCAATCCAAACACTTTGTGTTCTTCCACTTAAATAAGAACGGATCCAATTAAAAAGTGGACCTTGAATGCCAATTTTACTCAATTTTGTTAATAATACACCATGTTTGACGGTATCAAAAGCTTTATATTATCAAATTGGTAATGGTTGAACAACCACATCTAAACCCGTGTTGCTGCTCCGCTATTAGAACATCATATTCCTCGGAGGTATAGGTAGTTATAAGTTCTTAGGAATGCAAGACATGATGGAAATGGGGCGATAGTTTTTAATATGATTTTTGTTTCCATTTGTATGAATGGAGGTGATAAGTACGCGTTTAAAATAACGGGGAAATTCATCACATTTCAGTGATGATGTTGTTAAAAATAATTCAGAGAGGGCGAGAATTGAAAACGCATACTCTTTGAGAAAAACATCAGGCAATTCATCAGATCCCATAGAATTGTTAGGCTTTAAATGGGAAAGTTCTTCCAAAATAGCTGACATACCAATTCTACTACCATTATGTTCAAAAAAATTAGGAAGCATAGATTGTCAACGTTTAGATTTAACATGCTTCCAGAAGAGACTAGTATCACCTGCATAGATGCTTCAAGTATTTGTAGATAATTATGATAAAATTTAGCAAAAATTGCTAATATTTTGCAATTAGTTCGAGCTGTTTTAAAGGCATCATAGTCTGACTCCAAAGTAGATTGCTTATATGTTGAGTGTAATTTCTTTTTCAGAAATACTAATTTCTTTAACTCGGTTGTGAACCATTTAGGAAAACGGTACTTTGAATTACTTTTAATTTCGACCATAGAAACAAAACAATTGAGTCACAGATTACATTATAAAAGATTTTTTCTTGTTCATTTTAATGTTTTCCGACAAACAAGGAATCCCAATGTTTTTTTTTTTTAATAAAAGTATTTTTAAGACTTGGAAAATCTAAATTACTGAAATCATACTAGACCTTAGCATTCCAAGCAAACTCTTCTATGGTGCTTGTTTTGAAGTTCATAATTAATTCCAGAATACAAGAGGATAATCAGCTAAATTTAACTTCTAAATCGAAATTATTTGTAAAAAAAATCAATTCAAGCAGTACCAAATTGTTGTTAGTAATATTATTAACTTGGAAGACATTAATGAATTCAATATCTGCAATTGAAATGGCTATTGGAGTTGCTAGAGTCAGTATATACACCGTAATCTTCAGTAAGCCATGTCACATTGGAATGATTATAGTCGCCAGTAATACAAACTTGATGGTCGTGTAACATATCATCAAAGTGCTCCATGGATGAACAATGTTGTTGGTATGTTGAGAGATGAGAATTAGGAGGAATATAAATTACCTCTAGGAGGAAACAAATTATAAATGAGGCCAAATTTGTACCAGAAATCAAATTAATAGAGGATGCCGCAACAGAAAATTTAATACCAGAAAAAACCAAACGGCCATATGAAAAGGCTTATGATGAATTTAAAGCGTGGTGTCATGGAAGAAAGGTAACGAAATTATGGGAAAATGTTTTGATGGCATACTTGGAAGACAAATCCAAAGTTTTAAAATCGTCAAGTTTGTGGAGTGCATGCTTAAATGCACAATTAACATAAACGATGGAATTGATATTTCGAAATTTTCAAAGTTAGTGCCCTTATTAAAAAGAAATCTGTCGGGTATTGAGCCAAAAAATCTAATATATTAACTGCAGAACAAATGACTCAATTTGTAACGGAAGCAAGTGATACCGATTATTTATTATAGAAAGTAAATACTTCATGAAAATTAGTTTGAAATGATATTTATTAAAAGTATTGGTTCTTCTAGGTTGTACTAATCATTGGTATTTCTGGGTCAATGCGTAGGGATGAGTTAATAAAATTGTGCGTAGAAGATGTTGAAGATACTAACAAGGCGTTAATTATACGAATCCAAGAAAGCGAATCTGATCGACCTCGTACATTTACTATAACAAATGCAGAATTCATTTACAAAAAGTACCTAACAAAACAAAACCTGATAGTAAGCGTTTATTCCTGCACAATCAAGGTGGAAAATGTTGCAATAAAGTTGTTGGTGTTCACACAATTGGAAAAATCCCATCTTTAATTGCTAAATATCTGAAATTACCGAACAGCAACAAATATACGGGACATTGCTATAGGCGCAGTTCGGCGACTTTGGTTGCGGATAGCGGGATATCCACGATGGCAACAACTTCTGGTTTTTCTGTAAATGTAAACAATAATTCAAATTATCCTATAACCATAAATGTTAACCCTAAGTAATATGTATTGGTTAAAATATATGTTTTCTAATAGTTTTGACCACAATTTCTCATTTCTTATCTACAACTCTTGTTACTTTTTATTATTAATTGTACCAGTTGCACAATAAGCTTTGTGTACACCTTGGCCGCGAAATACTTTAGTGTTCTCTCAGGCTACTAAAGTTATATTTCGCGGGCTTGGCATACAAATAAACATTACCGACGTAAATGCTGTTAATTTACTTTGAATTACCTTATTTAGAGTAGGTAAAATTGGAGTGCAACCTAGACCCCTAAAGTTTCGTTTTGATTTAGAATCCAATGTCAGTAATTTTCCAAAGCCTTTGTAAAAGTATGGACGTAGGCAACAATCGAGTGGGACCTGCCCGTACTACTAAACAATTAGAATTACTCAATGCTGCATGAACTGAATTGACACAAAGGCAACAGGACGGCGAGACCAATCTAACCATTAAATTCATTAAGGGAAAACTTCGTGTCATCTCTAACTCTGCATGAGAATAATTACCTTCTGGGAAGATTTTAGTTTTTTATCAGAATTTTCGGGGATTACATAGAAAAATCAATACTTCCTTCTGTAATATTGGTGACTGCGATCATGATCTAAAACAGCAGTGAATTATTTAATGATTGATTTATTTAATTTTTAGAACTGATCGTGATCTTATAACGACTGGTAGATCGAAAAGTGGTGGCAAGTAGGGGTTGGTATTTTTTTTTTTAATATTGAAATTCTTTCCACTGCTTTTATAAAAATACACGTGCCTTTTTCTGCTGTTTCGGACAAAGTTATTCATGGCATTCTTAAGAAACTTTCTAATAAATATTCTTCTGGTGATATCAATATAGCTGTATTTCTTTAAATAAATTATGCTTTTAATCTTTGCTTTCAATTATTTTTAACTTATGAATTAAAACTTCTACTTTTATTAAAAATACATTGATAATAAGTCTGTCCAATACCTAAATGGTTGTTTCATATTCACAACATTGATAGCCATCGACTTATAGCAATTTTACCATGTATTGCTAAAGTCTTTGAAAGTATGATATATGAACAAATTTCCAATCATATTAAACCGTATTTCTCTAATAAACAGCATTGTTTCGTTCCTAATCGCTCGACCAACCAATCTATGCGCTGTTACTCATAGCTATGTCATGAAATTCTTGACTCTGCTAGTCAAATTAATTTTATATACAAGGAGATGTCAAAAGCTTTCGACAAAGTTGTTTATAAACTTTTGATTGCTTGCATCTATCTCTCTAATGACATCTTACTTAATTAAACGTGAATCATATGTCACTTGCAATAATTTTAAATCCAGTTCTTATTTCCCTACGTCAGGTATTCCACAGGGATCGATTTTGTACCCCTTGAGGTTCAATATTTTTATAAACGATCTTTCCACAACATTGACCTGTCAACCTTATGCGATAATTAACAATTACAATGATTGCTTGTATTTAAAGGGTGGGCTTGCTAAGGTTGCTTCATGTCATTTACTAGAAAAGCAAATTAATTATTCAATGAATGGCTGTACAATTCAATATATTTTACCTTTTAAAGATCTTGGTATTAGTTTTGACTTGAACTAACTGTTACCTTGATGAAATAATTTGGAGTTCATTTTAAATTTTAAATAATTAAATACCTTAATTACTTTATATAAAACATATGTGCGTTCTAAGTAGGAAAATGCTTCCTTAATTTGGTTTCTTCAAAACCAACAGCATAAACACATGGCCGAGGGCATTCAAAGTAAGTTCTTAAAGTTTTTGTATTTAAAGTCGAAATGCTATTATCCTAATTGGGGTTTCGATCATGCAACATTACTTGGAAAGTTTAACTTTCAATCCCTTGAATCCCGACCTCACATATCAAGCATAGTTTTTGGATACAAAATACTTCATGTTTTTTTGATTCATCCGTGTATTTTGTTTAAGTTATGTTAGTATGTAATACTTCTTCTTTATATATGTTGCCATGTAATTTAAAAATTTCCGTTGACATTCACACCTATAAATATATTAAATAACTATCTATGCAGCTTTACCTTGTCGTAAAACTTGACAGCAACGCATACCTAAATTCTACAAGTTATACATTAATTATATGATTTCTAAATATAAAGATAACACATGGCTAAATGTTTTTCTTGAAAGGAAGTAAAAAGTTATCATAATACAAAAAAAGACAAACCCTTAAAAACCTTTTTATGAAATTCATAAATATATTTTAAAATGCTACAAACAACAACAACATGAGTCAAAACAAGGCATTAATACATCTATCTCCAAAACAAGTGCTTATCCGGTATATCTATGCAGTTATTGTTCTATTACCCTTCTTCCAATAATTGGAAAACTATTTGAGTCTCTCGTGAATCAAAAATTTCATTCCTCGATATGCAGAAGGCGTTTGACTCGGTGTGGCATTGAGGTCAGTTGTATAATTGTTGTATAATTGCTCAATATTCATTTCCACCACATAAACATGATTAATTAATTCCGTACCAACCGATCATTCAATAATCATCGGTTCTTCCCAAAGCAGGGTGTCCCCCAGTGGCCGCCTGTATCACCTTTGCTTTATAATTTCTATTGTTCAGGCATTTACAACTCCAGTCCCTAATCATTTAATCCATAAGTATGGTTGGTATAAACCCTATTGTTTGCAGATGGAATTGCGATCATACACACAGTGCAACACCTAATAAAGTAATGACAACCACACAACAGTTGATTGATACTCTTCAACAATGGTTCGTAAAGTGGCGCATCAAAATCAACACCAATAAATCAGAGCTGCTTATTACATATACCAATAATATGGTACTTAAAAGGTGGCTGCCAAATACATATATTTAGAAAAATATGTGTGGACGAAATAATTATCACGTGATGGAAGCAAACTTTTTGAAAACAATATTGCACAATTAGAAATAATTTAACATTACACCAACGAACATAGCGGTAAAAATCCTCTAGTAATAATTAACCATCTTTACAGCCCAATTAGTAATTTGAAATATGTAAATTAAATATTGATACAGGTGCAGTATTATAAAAATAAAAGTAATAATTAGAATTAATTATTTTGAGAGTTTTTGCACCGCCTTTTTGAACGCACCTTGTGAATCGAAGATTAAAGTTATGACATAGCTCCGCTGATGAGCTGTGATACAGCGAAATACGTGTCGTGGATGGCCATAACAATTCCATGATGTGGTTGGGAAACAGTGACTTCACAAAATTTGTGCTGAGTAATTTCAGACATGTAACGACAACTAACAGTTATGTAATTCAATACATGACGGTGCTTTAGTACGAGGAGTAATTGTTTTAACTATTAATTGATATCTGGAGTTTTTACATTATAATGTAAAACTACGGTGCAGAAACGCTCAAAATAATTAATTCTAATTATTACTTTTACTTACAATTATTGATTTCGATATGAAATTCTGTATTCTAAAATACAGTATGAACCGAAAGAAATGACTTGAGCCATGATAGGGTATTGTATCTATTAAAATAGCTTAATTTGGTTTGGTACTGTTGTGTAGACGATGTATTTGCCATAACAGGTCATAAATTTTCAATACATAATACAAAAATCATAAAACATTCCACAGAATTTCAATTAAATAAGTTTCAGGCTATTCAAATGAAACTGATGAATAAACTTCTAAATTTAGATTTAGGCCCATTAAATAATCCCTTGTTAGATTTAATACCTAAAATGTATCCCAACTAACAGAAAATGTAATTCTTTGTCAGTAATTCCTTAATCGACGTTCTTTCCCAATAATCCCTTTTGGTATAAATACGCCGCTACTGTTAAAAAAAATAGTTATAAGGTATTGATAATGAGCGGGAAGATATCCCATACAAGACCAAAGGACTTCAGGCCCATAAGCTTGTCCTCATTTTTACTCAAAACACTAGAGAGGTTACTTGACATCTACATAAAAGGGAGCATAAACCCCCAGTTGTTGTCAACCTCGCAACATGCGTACACCAAAGGGAAGTCCGTGGAAACAGCTCTGCACTCCCTGGTTAGTCAAATAGAAGGAACAATGGGCCACAAGGAGTACACGCTGGTGACCTTCCTCGACATCGAGGGAGCGTTCAACAATGTGTACCCTGAAGCCATTGAGTCCGCCTTAAACGCAACTGGAATTGAGGCAACAGTTGTCGACCTCATAGGCAAGTTGCTCCGAGGAAGAAACATCCGTTCCAAACTAGGGAACTCCCGTATAAGTAGGCAGGCGAACAGGGGCACGCCACAGGGCGGGGTCCTTTCTCCCCTACTCTGGAACCTTGCGTTAAACGACCTTCTCTTAGATCTACGCAACTCCGGATGTAGGGTAGTAGCCTACGCAGATGATGTGGCCCTAGCCATCTCAGGGAAACATCTCAATGTAATGTCCCAGCTCACACAACGAGCATTACTAATACTAACTCAGTGGTGTGAACGATGCGGCCTAGGCGTAAACCCACAAAAAACTGAGCTAGTTCTTTTTACTAGGAAACACAAAATCCCCAAATTCTCACCCCCCATCTTAATGGGAGTAGAATTGGAGATAAAAGAACAGGCTAAGTATTTAGGTATCATACTGGACCGAAAGCTCAGTTGGAAACCTAATATCCAGGAAAGAGTACGGAAAGCCACCGTGGCGCTGTACTCTTGCAAAAAGACGGTAGGCAAAAAATGGGGCATGAAACCCAACATCACCTACTGGCTCTACAAGGCAGTAGTAAGGCCAATACTCTACTACGGCGTATTCATATAGTGGACTGCTTTGGACAAAAAGGTTCACCAGCAAGCATTTGGGACGGTCCAAAGGTTGGCAACCCTGATGATTACAGGAGCTATTAGGACATGTCCCACGAAAGCACTGGAAACAATCCTCAATCTGACCCCTGTGGATCTCCTCGGCAAGCAGATTGCGCTAACAACAGCATTAAGACTGAACTCAATCTGCCGACTCACAACTAATACGCGGGGACACACAAGAATTCTCAAAGAATTCCCCGGTGTCCCTAAGAATATTGACCGCTGTCTACCGATCCCTGCATTTCATAACAAGTTCTCCTCCCAGATCCCTACCAAGGAGGACTGGGCGGTGGACAAAGAAAATGAAGCAGGGACACTACACGTCTTCACGGACGGTTCTAAGCAGGACACAAAAGTTGGGGGAGCAGTCTTCTCCGAAGACCTGAAGATCCGACTATCCTTCAGGCTACCAGACTACTGTAGTGTACTACAGGCAGAAGTAATCGCCATAAATACTGCAGTAGAATTGCTAAGGACCAATAGGACAAACGCAAACCGGGTCCACATTTACACTGATAGCCAAGCGGCAATCAGGGCTCTAACAGGTGTGAGTAGCACCTCAAAAGTGGTATCTGATTGCCGGAAATCACTAAATGAACTGGCAACACAGACAAACGCTCAACTCATCTGGGTGCCTAGCCACAGCAACAACCCGGGCAATGACACAGCGGATGAGCTGGCTAAGAATGGAACGAAGCTTCACTCGTCCTCAATAAACCATCACCCAGGAATTCCCTTAGCGACTAGCAAGGAAATCCTAAGCAATATCATCCTAAACCTAACAAACAAAAGGTGGATGAATGAGAGCAGCTGTAGCACAGCAAGGCAGATTTGGCCACGCTGCAACAGCAAAAGAAGCGATGGCATCATCTCATTAAAGAGACATGACATTGCGCTAACAGTGGGAGTCATCACGGGACACTGTCCCATTGGCAAACACGCAGAAAGGTTAGGAATAGCCCACAACGACTTTTGTAGAGGGTGCCTCGACGAAGAGGAGGAGGAAAACGTACTCCACTACCTCTGTCAATGTCCCGCGCTGGCCGGAATAAGAGATTCCTCCCTAGGCCGTTCCTTTATGAATGAGCTCTCTGACATCGAGACAACCGATGCCAGAAGCATAGCCAGATTCATAAATGGCTCCAAATGGTTCCCATAAGAACTCAGGAAAGGGAAATTGGTACCACAACGGGCCTATCTAGGCCTAAGTGTGCACCTCTTCGGGGTGCTGCCACACCAACCTAACCTAACCTAACCTATTGATAATGAGTACATAGTACCCGAAATGTACATCTGGCGAAATAAAAATTAATTGTGAAGAATGTGTTAGTGTTTTAATCAAGTTTAAATAATACTTATAGCATAATGTTATTACTTAAATTACCTTTGACAAAACTTAAATAATTCATGTATATATTATATAAATAATATTATTACTTTTTAGGTGTCATCAATTGAATCATTTAATTTATTCTAAAAGAATCTAGAAGCAATTATAATACTTGTAAAGTAATTATTATAAGCAATTACATGATTGCTATTAATTTTATTATAATTACTTTTATTTCATATATTGCACGCTCCGTTTTTTTGTATTGTCAAGGGTAATGCATAATTAATAAATACATTCTACGAGCTGCTACTATAACAATTTACAATAAAACGTTAAAATAAAGTATTTATTAAATCTACTTTCCGCATTTCTTTATCATAATTATAATAAAAGGCAATTCATTTTAGGAACATACATAATATTTACAATTATTGCCAATACAAAATTATTATTTAAACATTTTAAATAATTAAATTCCGAAACCAACATAAAAATCTTTCATTATTATATTATATTTATTATTATTTTCAAACGAAGTAAAAATTGTATAATAATATCCTAATAAATGTTGTATTAGAAAGGTTATTATTATTATTTTCTAATATTTTAAATATAGCTTAAAATAATTAAAGCTAATCCACTTAAATAAATTCCGCCATAATGGATTACGTATAATGACATAGATCTTAATAAACGTCCCTAAGCACGTGTTAATAGCCAACAAGCTACATGTGATTCCATAGGGGTGGACAAAGGGGAAATTAGATAATGCAGTATGTACACAAGTATAACATTATCGGGATACCATCTACCTTGAAATTCGAGTCGCATATAATTAGTTGAGTATAAATGTCATGTGACCTTTAACTACGCATTTTTGTACAATTAAACTAATGCAGTAATATAGTCTATTAAATTCGGTGATGGCACAGGTTAAAAGGGCCTAAAGTCTTAGCGTCATCTGGCAGTGTTACCGTTTAAATCAAACGAAATCTCTAGATTTATATATTACAAAATTCAAATTACTAACATTAGAACGCGTAGAAAATAAGTTAGCATTTACGTTTGTGCGCTTGTAATAGAATTAATTGACTGTTAGCTTGTTACGAGATAAATTGACTCAAACAATAGAATCAATTACTAAATAGTGACTGCAGTTTCGATCAAACAATGATCATTATCAAACTATAAGTGTCTTATAGTTTGATAATGATGATTGTTTGATCGAAACTGCAGTCACTATTTAAATAAAACATTGTGATATTAACTAAGTAAAAGTATATTTTTTATTTTTCATCTAATTAAAATGTATCACGAAGTAAGTGCCTACAACCTCAATCAGAATCAATTACTTTTAAAACTGTATTTGCTTGCTGAATAGTAAATATTTTATTTTTGTGTGTGTTCAAACAATATAGAATAAATTTGAGATGTATTAATGTAGAATTTCGATACGGATATCTTTTTCATAAAGAAAACAATGGGATATATTAGTCATTCTGGAGGAGCCTACCCATTGTCCCAATTTGTTAGAGATTAGATGTTGATCGCTTCTAACAGGTATTGGAATTAATTCGTAGCATTTTACGAGAGATGGTGCGGGTATTACAGTATTCTGTTTTTACCTTCAAAAACAAATTTATCGTAAACCAGCTGTTATTAAGTGTTATTTTTACGACACATCTTAATTTCTACTTTTTAATAATAATAATAAGTTACGACTATTTGAATATGTCACAATTTGTGCCAAATAAAGTGTTTTTGCGGGGAATTTTACTCCATTACTTTCATATGAATAAAAGTGCTGCGGAAAGTCATCGGATTTTGGAAGAAGTTTATGGGGAACATGCTCTAGCTGAGCAAACGTGTCGAAAGTGGTTTCTACGTTTTAAGAGTGGTGATTTTGATTTGCAAGACAGGGAACAATCTGGACAGCCAAAAAAACTAATCTCAAACTCTTGAAGAGTTGTCTTCATCTTTGAGTGTTGATTTATCAACTGTAGGAAAACGCCCTAAAACTTTGGGAATGATCCAAAAGGAAAAAAGGAAGGAAATTGGGTCCCATATGAATTAAAACTGAGGGAAGTTGAAAGGCGTTTTTTGACATGTGAGTTAGTGCTTTAACGGCACAAGAGAAAAAGTTTTTTACATCGGATTGTTACTGGTGATGAAAAGTGGATACACTATGACAATCCTAAGTGTAGAAAGTCATAGGTTAAGCCCGAACAACCATCATCATCAGTGGCAAAACCTAATATTCATGGGTCTAAGCTCCTTCTTTGTATTGGGTGGGATCAACAGGGTGTGATTTATTATGAGCTCTTACAACTCAACGAAACAATCACTGGGGATCGTTATCGACTACAATTGATGCGTTTGAGTCGTGCATTGAAGGAAAAATTTCCGGAATCGAGCGAAAGGCATGATACTGCACGACAATGCTCGACCACACGTCGCAAAACCAGTAAAAAATTACATAGAAACTCTGAAATAGGAAGTCATAACCCACCCGCCGCATTCTTCAGATATTGCCCCTTCGGACTACCACCTGTTCCGATCGATGGTTCATGGTTTGTTAGGGGAAAATTTCACTTCTCATTATAATTGTAAAAATTGGATTGATTCATGGATTGCCTTCAAGGGCGAAGCTTTATTTCGACGCGGTATCTGTCTACTACCCGAAAGATGGGAAAAAGTAGTGGCAAGCGATGGGCAGTATTTTGAATAATGTATTTTTTTTCTTTAAATAAATATTTTTCTCTAAAAAAACGCTAGGAATTAATTCCAACACCTAATAGATTTTATGCAATAATCGTGTTGTTATGTGGGTGGTAGTTATATTGTTATAATATAATAATATAATTTATATAATCTAGACGATCTCAATGTCAAACAATACAGAAAACAAATAAATATACTTTATTATTATATGTTAAGCTGTTTTTGATTCAAAATAACTGAAACGATATATTATGGCTTATTAGCTAACTTTTACCCATGATAGTTCAATGTATAGTGTAAGATATTAATCAGTTGAATTTCAGAGTATATACCTACTTGAAACAAAGCAAAGTAAAAATGATTTAACTTTCAGAATTATTGAAACACCTATATAAACTATATGGAATACTATGTAACATCTCAACAAAAATAATAATAATTTATCAGCACCACTAGATGAAGATTGTGGATAAAATGCTCCTGCATCTATAAGTTCCCTATTTATAAGTGACCTTAATTATTTATCCAGTAACTCCAATGTATCCTTATCAAACCCTTTTACTATTGAAGAACTGGAAACCGCCTCCAAATTCTCACCAAATACTGCATCTAGCGAAAACTCAGGCACTGAGGCACTCAGACAAAGGCAACAAACTCTCCTGCACTCAAATTTAATACTTGGTTGTTAAATAGTTTTTTTTTTATTCCATAAGTATTATCATGATTGTTCCTGTTCTAAAACATTAAAATTATTTTTATAGATCTATATCTCTTCATTATTTTATCACCAAAACATCTGAACAGCATCGTTGGTTATTTTCGAAACAGAAATGGTATAGACTAGTAGTTGATGCACTGATGTTCAGAAATATCCATTCATGGCTAATAAAATACGATATTCAACTATCTGATAGTACATTATAAAAATGAGCTTCAAAAATCTCAGTGTGATATTGGATAAAACGCTGGCTTGGAAAGACTATATTATTGTGATAGGGAGTAACCTACTTAAAACGTTAAACCGTATATGATCCGTTTGTATTACTAATTTTGTATAAAGTAAATATTAGGCGAATACTTAATTATGACAGTGCATTTTATGAGAGAGCTAGTAATTATAAAATATTGGATCACACACAATACAATGCTATCAAAATATGTATCGATGTAACAAAATCGTCGCCTGAAGTACCTATTTAGACAGAAGATATTTGGCCCGAAAATTTGTATGTAAACTAAGAGGTGAAATTCCCCAATATTCCTATTCCATATTCAGGCCCCGTAAGCACTATCAGAAAAGTATGTACCATAAATACCATAGAAACAAGAATATTCTATAGTGGATAAAGCCACACTCAGTATTCCCTTATCTCTTTAAAATTGAAATTGGTAAACGTTGTAACTGTGTTTTAATGATGAATACTTAAACCGCCGTCTGTTTTGTTGCAATGTATTTGTGAAAATGTAATTTCGTATTTCGCGCCCTAAGCTTGCGCCCTCTAGGCGGAAGCATCCCTGTACTACTTTTGTATAACCTAACATATAATATAGTTCCTGTTTAGCCTTGAAACGAGCAAGACGTGTTTTATTTTTCCTTCAATATTTAGGCCATCCTTCAACAGGTTATGGGCCCAGTACCCTAGAATTGAAGTGAATAGACTGTTCAGTAGTGCGCGAGGTGTATTTTCGCGATTGTGAAAGTGTTTCCCGGCGAAATTGTGAAAAGTGATAGTAGTACCACGTGGCAAAGGCTGTAACAGAAAACACAAAAATGGCAATTAATTATTTGTCAAACTTGCCCCGTTTAGTTGGCAGAGAAAATTACGAAGACTGGGCGTTTGCCGTCAAGAATTTTCTCGAACATGAAGATTTGACAGGGTGCATAGAGGGCACCGAAATAAACCCAGAAAAACTAAGAAAAGCCAAGACAAAGCTTGTCTTAACCATAGATCCGAGTGTATATGTGCACGTAAAGAATGCGTCTACAGCGAAGGAGGTTTGGGAAAACCTGAAAAAGGCATTCGACAGTGAAGGATCTACTAGAAAGTTGGGGCTGTTGCGAACAGTCATGAGCATGAAACTTGAGCATTTTGACAAAATGGAGGTCTACGTCAACACAATGATGGAGAAGTTACAAAAGCTACAAAAAATTGGCCTAAATATCGACGATGAGTTGGCAGGTTCTATGTTGCTGGCGGGGTTGCCGAAACGTTTCGAGCCAATGTTAATGGCTTTAGAACATTCCAACACACAAATATCTACAGATCTTGTGAAGACAAAGCTCCTCGACATGCAGTTGGAAGATCTACCGGAAGATGGCGCTAGTGGAGCATTTTTTAGTACCAATTGTCGGCAGAAGGGGCGTTATAGTCAGGCAAAGCCTCAAGCTGGCGCCAAATCAAAAAAACAACTCAAATGCTTTATATGTAAAAAACCGGGCCATTTTGCTTCAAAGTGCAATTTAAAAAACAGTCAGAGTGTGCAAAAAGGAAATGCATTTAGTGCAGTGTTTTCCAGTGGTGTTTTCAACAAAGGCGAGTGGTATGTGGACTCGGGGGCCAGCATACATCTAACATGTAATGAAAACTGGCTCGAAAAGAAAAGAAAACCAACTGTGAATAATATTACCGCAGCTAACAACGAACAATTACATGTGGAATGTGGTGGTGATGTCAAAATCGTAACTCAAGTTAATGGTAACTATGAAGTGGAAGTTAAAGATGTACAGTACGTTCCAGGATTGACAACGAATTTGCTATCAGTCAGCAAACTAGTAAGCAAAGGAAATAAAGTTGTGTTCGAAGGACTGAATTGCTTTATTTACAATGGAAAAGGAACATGTATTGCCAAAGCATGTTTAAAAGATGGTGTTTACAAATTAGTGAAATCCGAAAAATGTTTCGTTGCTAGCGAAACAACGTCGTCGTGTGATGCAGAGTTATGGCACTGAAGACTAGGCCATATAAATTCTAGTGCCTTAGAATTAATGAAAAATTCACTGGTGGATGGCATCAACTACAAGGGTACAGCAAACATTAATTTGACAAACTGCAAGGTATGCTGTGAAGGAAAACAGTGTCGTATGAAATTTGGCAGGTCGCAAAGCAGAGCGACAGAAATTTTAGAACTTATACACACCGATTTGGCAGGGCCAATGGAAACACCTTCAATTGGTGGCTCAAGATACTACATAGAGTTCCAGGACGACTTCAGCAAAATCTCATTTGTGTATTTTCTAAAACACAAGGACGAAGCGTTCAACAAGTTTGTAGAATTTAAGAATTTTGTTGAAAAACAAACAGAAAAATCCATCAAATCTATAAGGTCAGACAACGGCAAAGAGTATATAAACTCCAAGTTTGAAAGTTATCTGAAAAAAGAAGGTATTTTGCATCAAAGAACTACCTCGTATACTCCAGAGCAAAATGGACGTTCAGAACGATTAAATAGATCGTTAGTGGAGAAGGCCAGGTGTTTGTTATTCGAAGCGGAAATGGAAAAAAGTTTTTGGGATGAAGCTGTCAACACAGCTTGTTATTTGCGAAATAGGTCTGCAGTCACAAATCTACCAAAGACACCTTATGAAATGTTTTACGGACGAAAACCAAATTTAAAACACGTAAGAACATTTGGAAGCGTAGCTATGACCCATATACCAAAAGAAAAAAGAAGAAAATGGGACAAGAAATCCATTCAACTTAAATTGGTTGGTTTTTCAGAAGTGGCAAAAGGGTATAGACTGTATAACCCTGAAACAAATGATGTTATAGTCAGTAGGGACGTAAGAATAATGGAAAAACCAAATTCTAAAAATGTTCAAGAATATTTTTTCGAACAAGAAACCAATCATGACATTGAAAATAATGAAAATGATACTTTTTTAGATGCTACGTCAACGTCTCAGGTCACCGATACGTCAGATGAAGAATATATTCCAGCTGATTCGATGGAACTTCCCGAAGAACCCATAAGAAAATCAGAGAGAGCAAGGAAACCGAAAACATATGATGACTACGTAACATATCTTGCCATAGAAGAGTCTACAAATTCAGTGAGAGACGTCGAAGACCCTACTACAGTCGAGGAAGCGCTAGAAGGCCCGCACAGTGCCCAATGGAAAGCTGCGATGGAAAGTGAGTTGCAAAGTTTTCAAGATAACAGTGCGTGGAGTGCAGTAGACCTAACGAATGGTCAAAACGCAGTAAAGTGCAAGTGGGTATTTAAAAAGAAAACAAGCGACAATAATGTTATTTTTAGAGCGCGGCTAGTAGCTAAAGGTTTTAGTCAAAAACCAGGCATTGACTACCATGAGACATTCTCCCCAATAGTCAGACATTCAACTCTAAGATTATTAATTGCCTTAGCAGTGCAATATAATTTGAAAATCACACACTTAGACGTGGTTACAGCTTTTTTAAATGGTAAACTGGAGGAGGAGGTCTACATGGAGGTGCCTGAGGGTTTAAATGTAGAAGGCGGCAAAGTTTTAAAACTGAATCGCGCAATTTACGGTTTGAAACAATCTTCACGCGTTTGGTATAAGGAAGTTGAGTTATTCTTAAATGATTTAAATTTTGTAACAAATGTACATGAACCGTGTGTATTTTCAAAGCAGGGTAAAGATAATATAGTCGTAGTGGCCGTGTATGTCGATGATTTCTTCATCTTTTCTAACTCAGAATCAGAAACCAAATTTTTAAAAGAAAAATTGAGTGGAAAATTTAAAATAAAAGATTTAGGTGAACTGAAAAGTTGCCTCGGTATGAGGGTTCGAAGAGATGAAGATAAAATCACTTTAGACCAAGAAAAATACATAAATGATGTATTGAATAGATTTAATATGCAGGACTGTAAACCGGTAGATACACCCTTAAATAAAAGCGAGCTTGTTGGCGAAGAGCAAAGCGTTTGCGACACAAAGTTGCCGTATCAAAGATTGATAGGTTCTTTAATGTATTTGTCTATCTTAACAAGGCCCGACATAACGTACGCGGTAAATTATTTGAGTCAGTTCAATAATTGTTATAGCGAGGTTCATTGGCGGCAAGCAAAGCGAGTTTTGCGGTATTTGCAGGGTACTAAAACAATGTGCTTAGAATTTGCCAAAAACGATAAGATACTGGAGGGTTATGTTGATGCGGATTACGTAACAAATGAAAAAGACCGAAAGTCTTATACCGGTTACGCATTTAAGTTGGCAGGCGCGTCAATCTCGTGGGAATGTAGAAAACAGGCCACTGTAGCGCTTAGCAGCACCGAAGCTGAATATATGGCAATATGTGAAGCTTCGAAGGAGGCTGTGTTTTTACGGAATTTTTTGAAGAGCTTAATGGGCATATACGAGAAGATTGTACTGTTCAATGATAACCAAAGTGCGCACAAAATTGCCGAAAACCCAGTGTGCAACAAACGGTCAAAGCACATTGACGTCCGCTATCACTTCATTCGGCAAGCAATTGCAAGCGGTGACATTTCTTTAAAATACATGCCTACGGAAGAAATGATCGCGGATATATTAACGAAGGCTTTGGCTTCACCAAAGCATAAAAAACTAGTTTTTAGTTTAGGCTTAAAAATACGAAATTAAGGAGGAGTGTGAAAATGTAATTTCGTATTTCGCGCCCTAAGCTTGCGCCCTCTAGGCGGAAGCATCCCTGTACTACTTTTGTATAACCTAACATATAATATAGTTCCTGTTTAGCCTTGAAACGAGCAAGACGTGTTTTATTTTTCCTTCAATATTTAGGCCATCCTTCAACAGTATTTGGCACAAAGAAAGCAATTGATGAAAAATCTATGAATAACAAAATGTTTTGTTGCATCGTTACTCTTTTTTAAAACTGTTAAATTAAATTATAATCATATTTCTATTCCTTGCCTAAAACATATGTTTTCTTTTTTCCGTGATGGAGTCTTGTCGACTTGTAACCTAACGTAATTCGCTCTCTGTAGAAATAATATCTTTTATATTATATTATTATATTTGTCTTTATCATACATGCTTTTATAGCATATTAACAAAAATTGGGACAGAAAAGTATACACATGTAAAAAATACAAATTTTATCAGCATGCTGAAGGGCGGAATTCACTTGCTTTAAATGTTCTTCCATTCAGACCCATGTCTCCTCTCTTCCACTATTCCAAACGGTCAAGCATTGGATACTTATTTTTTTTTAGCATTTAGATGCTTATTTTCCCCTTGATTTCGGGATGCGTTTTATAAAGTTTTTAAACTGACATTGAAAGAAGTGTTAATCAGAATGTGATACATTCAATAAAGCAAAAAGTAGAGATCTCATGTATAGGTATAAATTATCATTGGGCAAGTAATAGGCAAGTGATTTCTTAAGTAGCCTATATTAATCCCCAGAAGTAAACAAAGATTTGCAAGGGGTACATGACAGCAAAAAACAGGGGTTCATAAAATGAAAATGGGGTAACTGTTAGTGGATTTTATATACAAATTAACCCCTGCGGGTGGGAGATAGAATACATCCGCTGCCCACTCAGCAGGTCGTAAGAGGCGACCAATGAGTATATATACCGGCCTTCGTAGGTAACGGCTGGGTGTCGAGTCTTAAATCACAGGTGTCCTTGTCTTGAATATCTTTGTGTGATTTTGATTAGAGGCCTGACCCTCCTATATAGGTTCCGCATGTCTTTGTCTAGACTTGTAATTTTATACAAGACATGAACTACTTGCGAGTTTGCCGATGTGGAGAAGTTTCCTGATAGATGGGCAGCTTATCCCGTGGGTTTGCGTACTAACACGCCACTTTGGATTTGAATTCCTTTAAACGGGAGATCCATGCCTAGCCCAGGATGGGTCAAACAGCTGGTCACCAAGCTTGGTGGTAGTCATGTGGGGTCCGAGAGTCGTTCGCCTTTGATTTTTGCGGCTATATTTTCTGTGCAGTGCTGGCTGTCTGAACAGTATGTCTTCAGCTGCCCCATTTGAGACTCCAAGCTGGGTGGGGAACACAGAAGATGAAACACATAAAATACATAAAACAGCAAAGGCCGCTAAGTCTAGAACTTCTCCTTAATTTATATTTTAAGAATTTTTTAATCATAAAAATAAAAAAATGTAGTTTTTGAAACCAATTGTTATCAGTATATATCAGTATAATTGTCGTTGATGTTGAAAATATGAAAAAGTTACGTCATGGTACTACTACTGTTACAAAGTAACATTTTTATGAAAAGTAGCAAAATGGGCGGTTTTGACATTTCGGTAGAACCGCACAGCGTAATATATTATTTTGATCTGACTCATTGCACGGATGAGGAGTGTAATAAAGGTAAAACGTTTAGTTTCCAAAAGATTCACTACCATAATCAGCCAACAGCTGCTTCATTTCAATATTCGATACCATTCATTATTATTTAATGTTCCGAAACCAATCGATACTAGTAAATATGATGAGATTGTTAAGGAAGTACTGAATAGCTTACAGACTGGAATTAAGAGATATCAACATCTATTAAGATTGGGAAAAAAACAACCAAATAAACAGAGACCTATTAAAATATGTTTTAATAATGAATCCGATGCAAAAATATTACTGAAAAATTCTCAAAAAGTTAAATTATTTCCACATTTAAATAAAATACATATAAAAAAGCGACTGTACACCCAGACAAATTGAATTTGAAAATAATATAAGATCAAATTTGAAAATGAGAAAGGAGGCTGGCGAATCTAACATTAGAATTAAATTTGTTAACGGTACTCCTACTATTGTACCTTTAAACTAGAGTCTTCCCAACAAATAAAGAAAATGATAGCTAACTTATACTATCAAAATGTTAGAGGTCTTGCAACAAAACTCGATACTTTGTACAATAATGTAGCAGCAAGTGAATTTAGCATAATAATGTTAACTGAAACATGGCTAAATAACAAAATTGATGATTGTGAATTATTTCCACCAAACTTCAATGTGTTTAGATGTGATCGTGAAACAAAACAGGGTGGAGGTTCACTGATTGCGATTGATAATCAATACTGTTCATCAAGGCAATCCATACATCTTCTTGGCGATCTTGGAATTGAAATTGTTGCTGTGAACATCTTAATCCATGGATTTAAAATTTGTTTAGTGTGCTTATATATACCACCAGCATACATATATGATGCCTATTGCCAAGTTTTAGAATCAATTGAAAATGCTACTGTCGATTGTGACCACATCATTATTTGCGGAGACTTCAACATACCATCTTTTTATGAAACGCAACTACAAGGATCCGGTGTAAACAATATTACTACTGAACTAGACAATTTTATGAAATTTAATAATTTGGCCCAACGGAACCATTTATTAAATTCCAACATGCGAATTTTAGATTTAGTTTTAATGTCACATGAATTAGCTTGAAGACTTATCCGCATAAATACAAAGTATCAAATTTGAGACGTGAAATTCACTCCAATGTTAAAGATGATCACAAAAAATATATTAAAAATATTGAAGATACAATTCTGGATGATCCGCGTAAATTATGGACTTATGCAAATGTCAAAAAGAAACAGTCACGAATCCCTAATATTCTTAAATTAAATAATGAATCATATACTCATCCTCAAGTTTGTGTGAATGGATTTGCTACTACTTTCTTAGCAGTTTCAGTCCTTCTAACTTATCAACATACATGTCTCCTTTAGGGCAGAAATCAAATACGCTGAATTTTAATATATCAAAAATAACAGAGGCTGAAATAGTATCATCCACAAAATCTTTAAAGAACAATAAAACAGCAGGTCCAGATAATATTCCAGCATTTTTAGTTAAAGACTGTGCACCATGTCTTTTAGAACCATTGCAATATTTATTCAATTTGTCAATTACATCTCAAACTTTCCCGGATATTTGGAAAATAACGAGAGTAACACCCATTTTAAAAGTGGAAATAAGCAGCTAATAGACAATTATCGTGCTGTATAAATTCTCAATAACTTTGCAAAATTTTATGAATGCATTCTTGCTCTCTAATTATATAATCATATTCAATCATATCTATCTACACCGCAGCATGGTTTTGTAAAGAAGAGGTCTACTACATCGAATTTTTTAAATGTCACATGTAATTTATACTGACTTTAAAAAAGCGTTCGATACTATAGATCAGGGAATTATTTTGAAAAAGTTGGATTCATTTGGAATACATTTTAATGTGATTCAGCTAATGCGGTCTTACCTTTACAAAAGATGACAATATATTGATTATAAGGGATATATATCATTCAACTTTTTTCCAACGAGTGGGATACCCCAAGGGTCCAATCTTGGCCCTCTCCTTTTCTTGACATTTATAAATGATATAGTAGATGAGTTATCCTGTCGAGTGTTGTTATATGCGGACAACTTGAAATTATTCCACTCTGTTACCACCATTAAAGACTGCGAAATGTTGCAAAATGATCTTCAGAAACTTCAATTATGGTGCACAACTAATAACTTATATCTTAATATCAGTAAATGTAAATATGTAACCTTCACAAGAAAACGATCAATAATTTGACACAGGTACAAAATAAAAAAAATAATAGTAAGTAAATAATAGTAACTTAGAACGCTACTAACATGAGACACCTGGGAATTATTTTTGACAGTAAATTGAAATTTATTCCACATATAAATTACGTTTGCGGCGCTAGTTTAAAGATGCTTGGGTTTATCACAAGAACATGCAAATCATTTATCAATACCGATTGTTTAAAACGGTTGTACTTTTCGTTTGTCCATAGTAAATTAGAATATGGTTGTGCAAAAGCGATTTTTAAAATTTCTTTATTTTAAGGAAACAGGAATTTATACAGGCTATAATAGTGGTATTTGTTATCAATAATTACTATCACATTATAATATGGAATCGCTGGCTAATCCTAGAAATAATTTGTATCTGATCGCTTTATATAAAATAATTAACTGTTATATCGACGATCCTAATCTATTATGTTTAATTAACTTTTATACACCACGATTACAATCACGCAATTGAAACACCTTTAGATGCAGAACCAGTCACTCTAACCTTTATCACAACTCACCTATGAACACTATGAAAGGACTATACAACTGTCTTGAAGTGAGCATTGATTTATTTAATATTAGCCTACCTATATTTAAGTCCACCCTAAATTCACTCCTGTAATTATAAGTATATTTTAAGTTAGTTTTATTATTGTATTACCGTTAGTTATGCTAGTAAGTACACTTTAATAGTTATTTAAGGTACAAGTGTAAAAAGTGATGCTTTATTGCACGAACTGGCGTTTAAAAACACGAGCGAGGAACGAGCGAGTTTTTTTAAAGTCAGGAGTGCAATAAAGAAACTTTATACACGTGTGCCTTACAAAATTTTATCTTCGATCGTAAATGATTTCAAAGAATATATTCTTTTGAGAAATATTTTAATGTCATTTCAATAATTCAATTAATGAAAACATATATTACCCGCAGTGCACTAATGAAAGCGTTACTTAGCAACCAGTAAACAAGTTGCACAAATGTCGGCTGCCATTATTATTTATGGAAAAAATGTTCGCTTTATTGTAATCGCTTCGACTTGCATTAAATGAAATCTTCAGAGTTCTTAAATCTGCCATTTAGTTTGTATTATATATTTTATTTATAGTTTATTAGTTATTTGTATTAATTAATAAAAAATTAAGTTTTTCGTCGAAATATATTCATCTGTTAAATTTGACAATTCTGTGCAATAAAAACAGTTTGACATTACCGTGCAATAAAAACGTAAAAAAGCACTAGTGCTTTAAAAAGCCACTTTTACAATGAAAAATGATGCAAAAAGCGTCTACTTTCTGTACGATCGTAGATAAATTAGTATTAAGTTTTCCCTATAATTGGATGTATTATCTGTTGACAATAAAATAAATAAATAAATAAATAAATAAATTCAATTACCCAAATATGTAAAGATTGCCTCTATGTATAATTTGGAAGTGCGATCATTTATACTATTAACATTAAGATGGTGACGACGAGATTCGGTCGCTCGCAGTCAGTAAGCGAACTAAACATAACTATACCAAGTGAAAATAAAGTGTGTTCATCATGTAGTGAGACCATAGACCGGGACGCATTCAAGTGCACCATTTGTGATTCAGACTACCACACCAACTATGCGAAATCGGAGGACAAATTCGGCATCACAGCATGCAAAAAGTGCGAGAAGAATGGCTGCCAAAAGTGATATATATATATATATATATATATGAAGAAAGAAATTTCGGATCTAACTACTGAAGTAAGTTATCAACATAACATCATATTCAAACAAGATGAAAGAACAACAACACTTATACAAAAACTAAAAAACCTTAAATCTATTAAGGACGCAAACTAAAACACTAATAGGAAGAGATCCAAAACTACATCAAGAAAAATAAATAATTGGAATACAGATGTGACTACAACCTCAATCGCGGAAACTAATAAAACTGATACTAGTGTAAACAATGAAAAAAAACTACATTACATTTTTTTTTATATAATGTCACACTGACATAAGCAAATAAAATAAGTCAGGTCTCCAAAAATTAGACCTAAATACGTCAGAAATGGCAAGAATATTGCCTCAATGGCCACAATCGCCTGATGAATATAGTCACCAGCTGCGAAATATATCCACTCGACGGAAGAACACAAGAAATCGTGAACTCCGCCTTCAGGATCAATGTTCCAAATTTTAAAGTGATTTAGTGTTTCTTTGTATGTATTTTTATATGTTTTGTAATAGATCCTGTAAAGTAAATAATATAATATAATATAATACCGCAGAGCAATCCGAAATATCTCCAAACAAGGTTAATGACCGCGGCCACGATACCGCAAAAGGAAAGACTAATGATTTTGCGACCGTAGTACGAAAAAGAAACGCGAAACAAGTTCATTTAAATTTAATGGAAAAGCAGTAAGTACAGAGCCACCCGTCGGTTAAACCCAGCCTAAAAAATGGATTTTCTTTTCTCGACTACACAAAGATGTAGATTTTTAAAAGATGAAGACCTATTTATCTGAAGTGGGAAATTTCTCATTTACAATAGAAAAATTAAAGCCCAAATACAAAGGTGCATCTTACGCATCATTCAAAATCAGTGTTCCAATAGTTTGCGAGAATACAGTCATCAACGAAAATTTCTGGCCGAAAAATGTATTTATCAACAGATTCTTTTTCAAATCGGGTCAGAATAAAAACTCAAAAAGTGAATCAAGAAACAAAGCAGCAACATACTCCAAATACTATATCAAAATGTACAATGCCTCTCGACATCTCTGACAGAACTTAAAGAGCTCACGGAAACCACACAATGCAGCATTTTATGTATCTCCGAACATTGGCTTACACATGAATAATTAAGTGTAACTAATATTCCAAGTTACAAATTAATATCCAGCTTCTGTAGCAATGATGGTGGACTAGCCATATTCACCGTGGAAACAATAAACTCGTGTTCATTTGATGTGCGCGCATTTGTAACACCCAGACAATTCAAGTGTGCAGGTGCTGAAATTAGTCTATAACATGAAAAAGTTATTGTAGTCTGTATCTATCTATCGGCTGCCTTCAAGAAACACAGATATATTACAAGAATTATACGAAAAACTACTCATTAATCTTACGAACCAGAACAAGACATTCTTTATACTCGGAGATTACAATATAAACTAATAAGTTTGTAGCTGATTTCAAAGGTATACTAAACTCATTTAACTTAGATTACTTGATAAAACCACCCAAACATTCATTGACAACATAATACCAAATAAACAGTCTAAAGTTACAACTAAAGTGATGCACACTACAATATCGGATCACACAACACAATTACTCACATACATGGCAATACAAAATACCTTACACAATTTAGGACGTTTTCTGATTCTAATACTACTAAATTTCTTGAAAATATATCGAATTAATAATTTCGAGACGTATACCATGCTACCAGTGTTGACTACAAATATGATGTATTTATTAATACTCTTACAAAACACTTACAATCAATTTCCTAAAAAAAATCCTTTCAAATCGATTTTTTTTTCAAACAAACGCGCTAAAACCAAACAAAGAAAAATTACTAACCCTGAAAACAATTGCTAACTGCCGGACTGATACCGGCATACAAAAAATATACAATAAATTACTAATTGAAGAAAAACATTAACATATCGAAGAAAAACTACTTCTGTGCGACAATAAATCTAAAGCCTCATGCAATGTTATTAGAGATATTGTCGGAAACAAAAAAAATTAGTAACAACCCCAAAATACGACAATATAAGGACTTCAACACATTTTTATTATAATTAACATCACCCTCCGCATCACTAACAACACAAGCGTAGGATTGGATGAAATATCCATAAACATAATCAAAAAATGCATCCATCTGATAGCAGAACCGCTTAACAATATTTATTGTATTTGTAATACAAAAAAGAATTATAAGGATAATGTACGAATTAGATTATAACATATCATGTAAAGGAATATTTAAAAAATATAATCTACTTACCATTTATTCATTATACATTTATGAATGTTTAACTTTCTTATATAAACATAAGCAATTATTTGAAATACATGAAATAAATCATAGTTATTCAACAAGGCATAAAAGTAACTACAACATACCACAGCACAGGCTTACAGCCTCGGAGAAATGTTTAGGTTATAATTGTATTTTATTCTATAATAAATTACCTGTTAACTTAAAATCAGAACAAAATTTTAAACGGTTCAAATTAAATTTATTTAAGTTATTATGCGAAAAAGAATTATATATTATTTTGTTTAGTATTTATATATATATATATATATATATATATATATATATATATATTCTTAATTATGTTTTTCTTTTTTCTGTGACGCACTTCCTATCTTATGTATTATTTGTTAATTTAAGGAGGGAATAAAAGTATGTTATAAATGCGTGCTTCAAAACAAGCATATTTCCAGCAAAACTAAAAGAATAATAGATTGTTGAAAAATAAAAACTAAAAGACACTATCCTAGTACCAGTATATAAAAAAGACGACATCTACAATCTTGAAAACTATAGGCTAATTATCAAAAATTTTCGAATAGGTGATTTACTGACCACTTTTGAATTCTTTTAAAAAGCATAACCTAATATCTGACACTTAACATGGTTTCATAAAAGGCAAAACCACTAAGACAACATTATTTCACTACATTAATTGGGTGCTAGATAGTATGGAAAACAATAATCTGTCATGTGGAATCTTCCTAGACCTCTGAAAGGCCTTCGACACCATTGAGCATTCTAGACTAATGTCAAAACTTTATCAGTATGGTATACGAGGTGTAACATACAACTTAATTGAATCATACTTAATAAACAGAATGCACTATACCAAATTAGCTGATACGAATGACCATTACAAAACTGTTTTTTCATAGCCTTTAGAGATGACTAAAGGAATTCTATAGGGCAGCATTATAGGCCCCTTATTATTCATAATCTATATCAATGATTTTTCATATAATAGAAGGTTCAATAAATACACGTTTGACCGGTGGTTTATATGAGCGATTTATTTAAACTAAAAAAAATGCCATTACCACAAAGGCAGGTACCCCACTGCTTTACAAGAGAGTGTATACCGGTGGCGTACCACTTCTCTGGTTGTAGACGGCACCATGCCAAAACTGCCTGCTGTACTTCAGCGTCTGACTGGAATCGTTGTCCCTTGACTGCCTTCTTCAATGGCCCAAAGACATGGAAGTCACAGGGTAACAGGTCCGAACTGTAAGGAGGGTGTGGTATCATGAAGGAGGATCACGCATTCCGTAAGCATCTCAGGATGTTTTTTCTTTGTGGCTGTACGCAAACGAGTCAAAGTATCACTGTATCGGTTAGCATTAAGGTTAAGATGAGGGTCTATAAATTCAAGAAGTAATGGTCCACGGTAATCGAAAAAATAGGTAAGCATAATCTTGCGAGCGAAAGGTTGAGTTTTGAATTTTTGGTGCCTTCGAGACGATGGATGTTTCTTTTGCATACTGTCACGTTTTGACTGAGGCGCTCATAATGGTGACACCAATTTTCGTCACCCGCAACAACACGGTGCAAGAAATAATTTTTTCCTTATGGTACCGCTGAAGATGCTGCAGTGAAAGCCATATGCGGTTGGCTTTGTGTTCTTCAGTCAGTTGACGGGGTATCTATTGTGCACACACTTTTCGGTATCTAAGCTTGTGAATTACAGAATGGGTTGTTCCAACACTGATATCAAAACAATCTGCCAATTTTCTAACACGAATCCGCCTATACTCCATAATGTATGGGCTCGCATAGCAGCGACATTGGCATCACTCTTCGCATGCCGAGATGCGCCCAGCTTTGGCAAATCCGCGATCGATTGTCTTCCATTACTGAACTTCAGACACCATTCCACGACTGTGGTTTTCGAAGAACATTGTTCACTATAAACATCTTGCATTCTTCGATAAATTTGAATAGGGGTGTTGCCCTCAGCGTTTGAAAACTGTATTACTGCTCGCTGATCCGTATTCCAACAGACGGGCTCCAACGATATGACCTGCCTTGCTGAAACTCGCACAGCAACTGCGTACTCTATGAATATCACGAGTCAACTGCCACAGTAGACACCTACATTACCGGCTGTCGTCTTATGTAACTTTCTAAGGTTTTAGCAAAATTAAGATTCGTGTTAGAGCGCTCGAACGTGTATTTATTGAACCTGCCTAATATTGCAATACAATAAATGATGCAGATGATACTAACCTTCTCGTCAAAGGAAAAACATATCTAGATATCATTAATATATGTAAGGACAGTATATCCACGCTGCAGTCATGGTTCTGTGAAAATTAGTTGATACTTTTAAAATAAAATCATCATCATGAGCCTAACAAATTGCTTAGTTGAAGCTAGTGCTGCTGTTATGAAGTCTAATCCTGTCCTGAGCCAGACCCTTGTACCATGGTGGAATGACGCGTGTCGCAACGCCATCTTAGAGAAGAAGAAAGCACATCACAATTTTAGGCGTAAAATGAGTCTTTAAAAATCTTTAAAATATAAACAAAAACGATATATTGCCAGTCATATCATTGCCGAGCCAAAAATTATTCCTGGATATAGTTTGCCTCATACATTAAGCGTTTCATAACCTGTATTCGAAAAAGTTCGACGCATTACTGGAAAGAGCAGTTATGGATGCCTGTCTGGACTAAGCATAGATGGTTCTCTAGTTACATATCCAGAAATAATCTCAAGTAACATAGTATACACCTTTTCACAGTTCTCAAGCAATGTTAACTACGACAGACGGTTCATTTTAACCAAAAATGAAGAACGTGTAACGTTCCGTTTTGTTAATTTTTCGGTACGGTCCTGTCCTAAATTTCAAATTTCGAGCGAAGATATATATCGAGAGCGCACGGCCTTTTTTTGCGGGTCAGAGTTGATTTCGGCGGAATCAGCGAGGAGGAAGTTCTTTTTGGTCTGGGCGAGCGGCGCACAGTGTGGCAAAACACCGATCTGGAAGGAATTAATTCAATTTTTCCAAGTCAATTCTAAATACTAATTACCATTCCATTCTCATTTTGAATAGTCAGCGCATGTATCAACACAGTCTTTATACACTAATAACGTCAAACGATCGCTAGGGGCGCTAGTAAAGCACGCGCGGCGTTTTCATTGCATTTACTATTGTCAAACATGTCTTGATTGACGACTTAATAACTTCCTGATATAAAGAGATATTCCCGATCTGCAAAATCGAAACAATAATTAAAGGTATGTTCTAAACCTTTAAGTTATAGATAATAAGATAAATTTATTTGTTTTTTCGTGTTTTATGTATACGCGGATATACAATTTTTTCCTGTATTTATCATATTCGGCAAAGGTTATAAAAAAATCCCCACAAAACCCCACTGTGATTTTTGTCGCATTATAACCTTTAGACCTTCAACAACCTTATATGTAAAACTCAACTGCTAGTATTTGCTAATATCAAAGTTATGTAAAATTTTCAGAGTCGACGATCTCAATTTCGCGGAGACGTATGTTTGATATATGGGTAAATAGCAAAAATACGTCTCGCAGTAGAAACCTGAAGGCTTTTGTTGTCTCATATTTTAATTTGCAAGATGACAATGATGATATTGACAAACAAATGAATTTAATAATATCACGTTTTATATCAAAAATAAATATTCGTTGGACTAAATGTCGACGAATAAAGAATGTATTTTTAAACTCTTATTCGGATTGGCTTGATAGAGATTTTACAATTCCAGAAGGAATTATTAACAAAAATATTAAAGGAAAAGAAGATACTAGAGGTAGAGGTCGTCCTCGTAAACTTTTTACCGAATGCGGTTCTAAATCTAAAAGAAATAAAACTAAAGAATTATTGAAGACGAAAAGTTGTGAAGAAATTTATACGGCAGCTGAGATGAGTCTTCGAGCTTCAGGCAAGAGAGATGCAGCTGCTAATTTCAATGAAGTGTCATCTGGATTTGCACAGGTAGCTACACAAATTAAAAAAAAACGACTAATTAAAATGCAAGAAGTTGTTATTAATAGTATCTTACCGGATTTGTGCAATTTATTATTAATATTTAAATGGGGGTGTGACGGTAGTGGGGGTCACAGTTTATATAAACAAAAATTTACGGAACAAAACAATAATACTTGTACAGACGAATATTTATTTGAGATTTGTTTTGTACCGCTTCAACTAAATTATACAGATAAAAATGGTAAGAAGAAAATTATTTGGCAAAATTTAAGGGCATCGTCGACAAGATATTGTCGTCCAATTAAATTATTTTTTGCAAAAGAGTCGCCTGCTCTAATTAAAGAAGAAACTGAGAAAATTAAACAACAAATATCTATTTTATCTCCCACTACTTTAGACATTTCTAACTTCTAATTATCAGTAAAGACGACTCTTATTTTAACAATGGTTGATGGCAAAGTTTGTAAAGCATCAGCTGATAATAAGTCGACTCAAAAATGTTATATTTGTGGTGCTATACCAAAAATGATGAATGATAAAGATAAACATAAAATGATACCTAATTCTGACATGTATGCATTTGGTATATCCAGTTTACATGCGTGGATTCGTAGTTTCGAATGTTTGTTGCATGTATAGTATAGATTGCACATAAGAAAATGGCAAATTAAAGACTTTACTGACAAAATCGAATTTCAGCGAAGAAAACGAGAAATTCAAGAAAAATTTAAGCAGATAGGACTTCTTGTAGATCGACCGAAACAAGGTGGTGGAAATACCAACGATGGTAATACCGCGCATAGTTTTTTTAAAGATCCTGTTAAGAGCGCTGAAATTACTGGTATTAATGAAAATTTAATTCGACGACTTGGTGTAATTTTACAAACACTTTCTTGTTGCTATGAAATAAATATCAATGCGTTTGCAAATTACGTGGAAGATACGCGACAATTGTATATTAATTTATATCCGTGGTATTATATGCCCACAAGCGTTCACAAAATTTTAGTTCTTGGCCCAGAAATTGTCAATTCATGTATCTTACCGATAGGACAAATGTCTGAAGAAGCTATGGAAGCTAGGAATAAAGATTGTAGACGTTATAGAGAGCATTGCACTAGAAAAATATCTAGATGGCACACAAATAGAGACCTATTATCCATGTTATTAGTATCGTCGGATCCACTTATTTCAAATTTGAGAGTTTCTACAACAAATAAACGCACACCATTATCTACTGAAGTATTAGCCCTGTTAGCAAATTCTTCGGCGTTAGTTATAGAAGCTGAAAATAATATTACAGAAGCTACTAATAATAACATACTATTAAGTGATTATACAGACGGCGAATAAGATTAATTCATACACTATCGGCCAAATTCCAAAATATTTAAATAATTATGATTTACATATGTTTGTATAGTTTATGTTAAATTAAAATGTGTTTCTTTATTTTAACAGTCTAATTATTGTTATATAATCGTTAAAATATAATTAAAAACTTATATTAAAACAATAATAATTTTTTCCCTTCAGATTGGCTATTTGTCACACTGTGCGGCGTAGAAGTGTGTGCGTACCGGTGAGTAAGCGTGATAATTTATTAATTGGCCTATCGCGATTTTTGAATTGAATTGAATTGAGTTTGGTCTCTCTATTTGCGATTATACCATTCTAGTTGCCGTTGTTTAATTTCGTTAGACCGTTTGAGTAATTTAATCTGGTAATTTAATTTTACATTTAATTTATTTTTTTAAGCTAGTCGTACGCACACACGTACTCACGCAAGCCACGATACCAAATTGTGTTGTCTGGTGTGGTGTCGTAGTGGTTGTTGTGTTGTGTGAGCCTGTAATTGTGTCGAATAGCAATTTACCTTAACCACGTTTCTGTTTCTTGTCTGCGTCAGTTAGTCTGTTGTCGCATGCTTAATTTCTGCCTTGCTTTCCCCCATTTCTTAACATATCATTACCTTCATTTAATAAATTTAATCTCTTAAATCATAATAGTATTAGTAATTTTTTGCATTGTATAGCGTCATCATAGCCACGTAGGGCCTGCCTTTAGCATGTTTACTGCCTGCCTTTGCTTTTAGTGGTGCCAGGATTTGCTTCCCGCATAGGACATCGTTATTTGGTACGTGGAAGTAGGAGGAAAAGGGGTCACGCATTAAAATCATTAGGAGCGGAGTCGAGTTGGCACAGGACAAGGACAAGGTCCAGAGAGAATCCTGAATAAGACCCGAGGGCGAATTCTCCTTATATCTGCTGGTTACCGGACGCCTGCATGCCAGATTCCTGCTCGAAGCTGTGGCCACCCGCTGTTACATTCCCGTCCCTAGCTAGACCGTACCAGGGTGAGACCTTCCAATTTTAACAATTGTCGATAACGGGCCAATACCACCCATTAAGCACGGCAGAGTTATTGAGTAAATATTATGTATCGCGCTGTTTTAGTGGCTATCAATATCAATTTTGTAAATTAGTTTTAAGGTCATTGTTTAATATTTCATAATTGCATATTCATTGTTGTTTTAACCTGTTAAGTTGTTCCAATATAATTGTTTACTAAGTTTGATTGCCATAATTTTTCTAACAGTCAAATTTAAAAATTAACAGTTCTCCCCAATTCTGTCACCTCGGTGACTGGCGCCCAGTTGATACTGAAGTAAGTTTATATGAACCTCGACCTAGCACCGCAAACCTAACCTAGCCGTGAGCAAAATTTAACCTAACAATGTTACAAACGATACAATTTGAATTTCGAGTCAAAAAATACAAAATCTTATGACGATGTATTTGGTATCTGGGAGCTTAAATCTGCCTTAGAACTCGGTCACAATAACTCTCCAGGTGCAGATATCCACTATCAATTTATAAAACGACTAACGCTACCCCAGTTAAGTATTGTTTTAGCCGTATTCAACCAAATTTGGTTAACGAGTTCATTCAATCGAAGGCTGAAGTGGTTTTTAAAGTCAAACCATTTGATTTCCTTATCTTTGGAAACCACTATCCAGAATGCCATTAACAAAATACCAATATTCTCGTTCTCAAGGTCAAATACATTAGGCTAGTATTTGACACTAGGCAATCTTTGAAAGATCCCTTCTCCTACTTGAGGAAAATGTGTGCGGTCAATAAATGCCCTCAAAGATTTTTCGGGTAGAACATGGTATTATTATTAGATTATATCGCTGACTATGGTTGTATTGTTTACAATTTGGCTAGAGAGTTGTACCACCGGACCATCAACACCGTTCATAATATTGGGATTCGTTATTATTAAATAAAATACATAAAAAATACACTAAATTTTGAGCACAGGAATCACAGGCGGACTTCATTCTTCATAATGTTCTTCTGGTCAAACCCTGATGGATTGTTTCCATTTATTCGAAGAATTTCTTCGACTTCATTCTATAACTATAGATATTTATTTTACTTTATATTTTATTTGTTAAGCCTTCCGCTTAAAATTTGTAAAATTTGTGTAAAAATTTGATTAATGTCAACATAGGTGCATTTAGAACCAGTCATCTGTTTGTATGCTGAATTGGGTCAGTTACCTCTAAGTTATCAGAGAAAAACGCTTATACTTCGTTATGCTTGAAAGCTGCATACCAAACACATACATGATTTTGTCTTCTCTCCACAATACTCCAATTTATATGTTCTTAGATAGAACCCTTGAGATTAGTTTGCGGAATATTCTAGAAAAAACTAATTTTAGTCTCCAAAATAACCATGGTTTCCCTATAAGTCTTCCCCTCCATGCCCACGTATGAATATCTTATTATCCTTGTTGATTCAACGTTGATTAAATTAAAGAATACGTTCAAATTGTATATTGCAGTTAAAATGTAGAAATATTTACTAACGATTCACACATGAATATGTCGTCGCGTCGTTGTTTACTTGTTTATTGTTTTTACATAATGTGTTTTCCCTGACACGCTTGATCTTCTTTTCTTGTTTGTAGGAGGAGCCTAATTATTAGTGGATGTGACAAGATTTTGCTAATCTCAGCCTCTTTGATTTGATCGCCAGCTTTCTGGGTGCCAGATGGGCGGTTCTATCCCTCGTTCTTCACCTCGAGATCCCGAATGAATTCCTGCCTAGGTTAATGGTATTGAGGGATGTTTGTTGTTTTGTCTAATATTGTGTTGCTTTGAGTTACTCGATTTTATTATTTTCCGATGAGTATTCCCAATTGAACCTTCAAATCCCTGTTCTTTCCTTCCACTGGATTTGCTTGAGGGTGGTAACAGGGTAAAAGTGTATGGTGGATTCCCAAAACGAACATAACGCGCTGCATTACTGCGCTTACTAACTGGGTTCCGTTGTCGCCAATTACTCGACGTGGGAACCCGAAACGTAGAAAGACTTCTTGGCTACGTGTGGCTGTTTCCAATGCGAACATTTCTACCCATTTAGAGGCGAGATCCTCTACGATTAGGATGGTCGTCTTTCCATCAGAGATGGTGGCAGCGGTCCGAATAAGTCGAAAGCGAGCATTTCAAATCTTTGATTGGTAGTGCGTGTCTGCAGTAATCCAGCAGGTATCAGATTGGACCCTTTATATCGTTGACACGCTGTGCATTTCTAAATGTATTGTTCTACACTGCTTTGCTTATTTTCCAATAATAGTTTAGTTGAAAGCGCGAGAGGGTGCGCTGGATTCCATAGTGTCCTGCTGTGGTATCATCGTAAAAGGATTCTAATATACGTAGAATATCTTGCTTAGTGACCATTTGTTATGCATCTTATTGCTCTCCTGTGGGTCATACCGGTATAAGATGCCATTAGCCATGACGTATCCTTTTCTTGTCCAGCAGCAATCTGGTATAAAGCGCCGTTACCAAGAGTATGTTTGTATGAAAGAGATTAGAGGGCTTCGCAGTAGGAAGCGTACTAATTGACAGAAGAATGGGCTTCTTTTTTCGGTTGATGCAGAGGTTGCACTTGTTTAATTCAGCGATCACTCTGGTAAGTCGTCTAGGTGTTGGTCGATAGAGTCCGATAAAATTATTAAGTCATACAAGTACGCGAACATGCATACATCGGGTAATTTTCTCCTAAACTTATCCATTAGCCTTTAGAATGTAGATGGCGTGTTCCTCAGACCGAACGGCATTCGTTTGAATTGATTATACCCAAAAGGAGTAATGAATGATGTTTTTGCTTGATCTTGGGTTTTTACGGGAATCTGCCAGTATCTAGTGCGTAAGTCGATGGTGGAGAAGTTAGATGGTTTACCCATGGCGTGCAGCAAGTCGTCTACGCGCGGAAGTGGATACACGTCCGGGATGGTGATTGCATTTAATTTTCTGAAATCCACACATAGTCTGGTTCCTCCATCTTTCTTGGGGACCACTATGACAGGAGCGGCCTAAGGTGACTGGCTTTCTTCAATGATATCCTGGCGCATCATTTCTTCTATTTCTTTTCGTAGTTCGGCTTGTCGAACGGAGGACAGTCGATATGGACAAGTAACTATCGAGGTATCTTTTGTTACATGGATGATCTGTTCTATCTCTGTGGCTGGTGGACCTCATAATTCAAATGAGCCAGCGTTGGCTGGGAGCATTTGGTTAAGTTCCTCTTTCTCTCGGGTATCAAGGTCTACTGCTTCATCTTCGCGGAGAGACACATTGACAAGAAATAATACTAAGGGCTTCTCACTCCTCGCGGGAAAAACCTTTCGAGATTATTCCGGGCGTACTGTTTGACTGGCATTGACGTAGTCAGCGAATAGGGCGTCAATATAATCCGGCATAAGTATAAGTATAACACCCGTAATTTCCATAAAGTCCACCCCTAACAGCGTGTCATTTTTTGTGCTATCAGGAAAAATGAGGAAGGATATCCGTATCTAGCGGTTTTTAAGGTTGACCATAACTTTAGGCATATGCTTATCTTGTGGGTTTCCATCAGCTAGCGTAACCTGCCCTTGTATCTTATTGAATTTGGTACCGTGTTGGAGCAGGTGTTTGTACAAAGACGCGAAGGCGATGGATTTTCCGCACATGAATCTAGGAATGCACTTGTGGCGTTCTTTTTCCGCAACCGTAATACGAGAAAATCGGAGTGGGCGTTTTTTCTTCTACCATCAATGATTGATTTTCCAAACCCTTGTTCCGTTTGCGGAACTCAGCAAAGACGTGGCCATGGGCCTGACAATGTGTGCACTTCTTTTTCTCTCCTTTAGAGATCATGATGGTTTGGGAATTTCCTTATTCTTGTTTTTCTTGACAAGAGCATTCAATTTCTCGTGCCTTGGCAATCAGGTTCTGGAAAGTGCTGATTCCCTCTCTTGGTATTTTCTCACGGATGTTGGTATTCAGTAAGCCGAATATTATATCTATCTGTAGCGCCTCAGTCAGAGTCAGTCAGTGACGAACGTGTCCGTATTTTGGTTCTTCTCCTGGCAGTTAGCGAATACCTCTTGCAGTATTACGTATGTCGGTTTCTGCGGTGCAAACGTCTTCCTCAACAGTTGTATGGCGTCGTCCCACTTAGTCGTTGTTGTCTTCATACCATAATGCAGCGTTGCCCGTGAACAGGAGCAGCAGGCCTTCTAGAGCGTTTTCGTCTGATACTTTTTCGATTTTCTTATATACTTTGATGGTGTTGATGAATCCCTCTACTTCCACAAAGTTCCTACTTAATCCAAAAAAACGTACTGTGTAGTCGGCAAAGGATCCTGGTTTGTAGTCTCCTCAGCTTGCGCGTATTAATTTCGTTGTAAGTGTGACCGCCATGTTAACTTCGGTGTTGCTGCGAGCTTTTTCCTTCGTATAATATCCGAGCCCACGTTGGGCGCCAGTTTGCATGAGGTGTCGGATACGATGAAGAGACGTTGATTGTTTTATTCGTATATTAACTCAACAATTTACAGATTTTTACATGTGATTTTACCAAGACCGTACTCGGTGCAAGGAAGATTCTCTAGGCTAAGCCGTATTTAGCGCTAGCGAGAGAAGTGGGTCCTTTTCAGGCGGGCTGCGTATTATAGGTGCTTGGCTGGGTCCGTTGGGTATCTGTGGTACGAGAGCGCATGTGCGACAAGACGGCTGCCAGTGGCGAGCGTAGAAGTAGGATGTTACATTCCCTAAATCTTGAAAAAGATTTTTTTTATTTCGGAGATTTAGATGACAATTAGGCACATATTAAATAAAATAAATAAATGTCCTCTTGTTTGAAAGAGGGAAGGGAATGGAAGAAGGTATAAAGTTGAAAGAAATAACTTTATGAAACTATTGGAAAAGCACTTGAGAAGATACCACCCCGTTTAAATAATATATGTTTTAAAATCTTTAAAAAATTCAATCCAATTCAAGTTAAACGAAAGACCAAACTTGGAAGAACGATGGTTTCTGGGTGTTTTACATTACCTCGCTTCCAACTAAAATTAATTTTATGAAACGAAGACTGTTTATACAAACCTGCACCTGATATAATTACAAAGATTCCTTTGCTACTTGCAAATGGCTAATTTCTTTATACAGCTGCATGATGATACAAAACTCTACGAACTTTGATTATTGATACAAATGGCGAATCTATATTTCATCCTTTGAGGGATTATTTTATGGAAAAAGAAATCTTTTTGTCAAATAATGTTAGTATCTTGAGATCAATCAGATCAATGTCTTGGGTAGGTGTTATCGTCGGCCAAAAAGCTATTTAAACCAAAATGTACTTAAATTTGTTAGTAATACACCGTGTGATTATTAGACAGCAATTTTGCAAACTAACCTAATCACATTGACTATCAGTAATTTGGAAGTATTTCTGTTGGCATAATTTACTCTGAAAACATGTATTTAATGCAAACATTAATAATAATAATAATAATAATAAACGTCTTTATTTGCTCAAAAACAAATGGGCGAAGTTTGGCCATTAATCCATTGATGTTTTAATTTCTATCAGAAATTTTTGAATAGAAATAACTTTTATTGTAGATTTTAAAGAAAAGTATTTTCAAATTATCGGCTAATCCATCTACAATTAAATTAAGTTAAACTTACCAATTACCATTACACGTGGAAGATTATCAATGGATACAGCACAAGCCACAGCGACACGTAAACCATCAATATCGTTTTCAATACAAAACTCTCCAGGGGGCACCTTGTCTTCGATAAGCAGGCTACCATCAGGTAGTAGCCAAAAACTATCATCTTTATATAAATCCGGTTCCAATAAATATTGCCCAATTTTGCACGGCATTAAGCCGGTTATTACTTCAAATTTGGGTAATACAGTCAAATTAGTAATATCTTGTAAATAACTGACAACATCGAATTTCTCGTTGACTTCTTCACATTGAGAACCATCTACGGCAAAACCCACTTCACAACACTTTCTAATGCACTTCGGATAAACACAGTGTTTATAATTAATTTTAGACTTTATTGCATAACCTGATAACACACCGGAAATCAGGTATATATGCAATAACCACGAAGGATGCATTTTTGAAGTTTAGCATTCCTGACAATAATAGCGAAAACCGATGTTAATCAACTTGAATATAAAATTATAGGTATGACACATCCGACGTTACGAGTTAAACTGAAATAGGAATGAATGAATTATGAGATATGAGATAAGAATTTGTGATAAGTGTATTATGTTAAAATTTGTTTATAGTAAAAACACCTTCTGAGAAATTCTAGGTTTTATTATAAAAATATCTAATGGATGTATTAATTAATAAATAATAGTAATGAATTTAGGATGTTTATAAAAAGCTATTTTTTTATATTTATTTGAAATTCAGTATAGAGATTTTATTTACACGTCTAGATTGCGATATGTTATGTGTAAATAATATTGTATGAGATAATGTATACATTTGTATTTTTTCAAAATTAGGCCATGTAAATATATTGCTATTTGATACAAAAATATAAGAAAAATCGGATCCTCTCTTAAATTTTGTTTATTATGAACTTATGGAGAGATTTGGTTTTTAATTTTGCAATTTAACAGAATTAAAATAATTATAAATGGGAATTATTACTTACTGATATTAGATCAAAACCAGAGTATAATAGAGATTAAAATTATTAAAAATTTATTTCAAGCGAAATCAAAACAGAGCATCAATTTTACAGTTTAATACTTATTTATTTATTTATTGAATAAACGTATAAACTTTTACAAATTTACAAAACATATATACTAAATATTATAATATATGACAATTATAATGCGTGCGTGATAAATTATAAATTTACACTAATATTTAAACATGAAATGTTACAAATTTTACGAAGACGCTGCTAAAAAGCAATGTTTACGAAATACATTACACGATGAATTAAATAAATCAATGTAATTCAGCAATGAGTTGTATATGCGCATTGCTCTAGAAATAGGATTATTGTAACCGTAATTTGTTGAGTGATATGGAATCCTAAATAAATGATGATATCTTCTTAGTTGTGGTGGCAAGGTAAAAGATCACATGAATTAAGAAATCCATTAACCAAATTATATATAACACACAAATCTGCTACAAATCTACGTATTCGTATGAATAAATTTAAAAAAATTTCAACTGTACACTTTCAATCTTAGCCACATCAAAATACACAAAAGGTGACCATACTGGAGATGCATATTCTAACACTGGACGCACCAAAGTTAAATAGAGATGCTTAGTGTATTTGGAGAGAAGTTAACAGAAAAACGATTGACGAACCCAAGTCTATTTTTTGCTTTACAAACTATTGAAGTTATGTGCTGTTTAAATGACATTTTGCTATCAAATAATACACCTAAGTCATTTATAACATCCACATTTGCGAGAGAATTATTGTCTATCATATAGTCGTATGCAACATTGTTCTTTTTACGAGAAAACGTGATTTTGAAACATTTTTTAATATTTAAATATAGCTTATTACCAAAACACCATTGCTCTAAGGACAATAGGTCTTCTTGCAATGCTTTGCAGTCGTTCGTATTTGAAATTATTCTAAATATTTTCAAATCGTCAGCGTACATAAGAAAATTAGAGTTGCGTAAATAAAGAGCAATATAATTAATAAAGATTAAAAATAAAAGTGGTCCACAGTGTGAGCCTTGAGGCTCACCTGATGAAACATTTACACACTTAGAAAGACAATTATCCACTTTAATAAATTGTGTCCTTTTACATATAAAACTTCTAATCCACTTAATTGTATTACCACTCAGACCTGCGTTAGAAAGTTTTTCAAGTAACAACTCATGATGCACCCGGTCGAAGGCCTTGGAGAAGTCCGTGTAAATGCAATCTGTTTGTAAACAGGCTTCCATTGCATTAGTCAAAGATGTGTTGAACACTAACAAGTTAGTGAGAGTAGAGCGTCCACTACAGAATCCATGCTGTTGGCGGATTAGTAAGTTCTCACATGTACGTTTCAACTATGTAGCAACAAGATTGTCCAACAGTTTCGCAATAGTTGAGATGCTTCTGTAGTTCCTGATGTCACAGCGATTACCTGATTTAAATAGAGGTGAAATGTAGCTTGACTTCCACGAAGAGGGAAATGTTCCAGACTTAAATGAGTTCTTAAATAACATCGTAATCGGTTGAGTTAATGTATCAATGCATTTCATCAAAAAGAACGGTGGAATACCATCCGGGCCAGTAGCAAAAGAGCCTTTTAAATTATTAATGCCATTGAACACATCGATCGTAGACACAGATAATTGCTTACAGTCATCCGATATATTTTTGTATGTAGTAGGCGTCGCAGACAAATTTTCAGTTATGTAAATTGATGAAAAAAAATCGGCAAATAAGTTGGTGCTCGAGGTCCTCAGATTTGTCTCCATCAAGGAACATGCATTTTGGAAAGCCATTAGTTTTACGCGATTTGTTCACATAAGACCAAAATCGTCTCGGATTTAGATTAATATTTCCTTCAACTTTCGTCAAATAAGCATTGTGTAAACTTTTACTTAAAGTATTACATTCAGATCTTAAACTTGCGAAAAGATCATAATCCGATGGACTTAATGTACTTTTATATTGAATGTGTGCCAGTTTTTTCTCACGAATTAAACTGATCAGTTCAGAGTTAAACTTTGGTGGGTAGTTGCTGTTTTTTATTCTAATCTTAGGTATGAACATATCCATGACGAAGTAGATAATTTCATAAAACATGGATGTTGCATCATCTACATTAATATTGTTTTGTAATGAGAACCAGTTGATACTGGCCAGGTAGTTATTGATCGAAATTTAATCGCCATTTTTGAAGTCAAATTGAAAAAAATCATATGAAGAATTTTCTTCTATATTAAGAGGAACACTAATATCATACGCAATGTGATGAATAGAATTGGCACAAAGAGAATCACAGCTTGATTTTATTCATACATTTTCAATATTTGAGAAACATAAATCAAGTAAAACGTTGCGTGAATTGGGTAGTGAGTTAATTTGAAATAAGTTGTGATATACAGGGTGAGTTTTTTTCGATGTTCTATATGGGGATCTCGGAAACTATAAGAGATAGAGAAACGGTTAAATGGGGAAAGAAGTGTAGATTTACGAGACGAATAAAATTCCACTTTCAAAGTTTTCAAAAAAGTCAAGGGTAACTAGATATTTTGAAAAAAGTAAAAAGTGTCAATTTATTAAAATCAATATATCTCGGTTATTATAACAGACAGAAAAAAACTGTAAAGAACAAAGTTTTAGATAATTGTATGTAGATTTATAAAAAATAATCAGAAAATTTTTATCGCCATTATTTTCCGAGATATGATGCAAACTTACATTTTTTTAAATGGAAACCATAGTTGGCTATGGCCTCATTCAAAAGGTAATTTTTTTCTCTTTAATCCAATATGACATACGACATAGTTATTTCTAAAAATAAGTGAATTATAGTCATTTTAAATTTTATTATAAATAAAAATGGGTAGCCATGAAAAAGGTGAATATAAAACAATTGCAGTTGTTTATAATAATAGCAATGATGTAATTATTAGTTTTACAAAGTTAAATAAAAATGAAAAACCAGCATAAGAATAATAATTTTGTAATTATCAAATGGCTTTCTGTATGTGGTATAAACCCATTTGTCAAGAGGATAATACGTTTCTTACAAAAATATTATGAACAGATGAATCGCGATTCACTAATTGTGGTATTTTTAATCGCCACAATGAACATAGATGAACTCGAGAGAATCCACGAGAAGTTTCACAAAGAAAACTACAAATTAAATTTGGGTTTAATCCATGGGGTGTTTGGATTAATAATTTTCGGTCCATATATTTTTGAAAGCTCACTAAGTGAAACTGATTACTTTCATTTTCTTCAGAAAACATTTGAAGATACGCTCGATTGTTTAAATTTATCATTACAAGCAAGATTAAAATGGTTCCAATATGACGGTGTTCCACCTCATAAGATGTTGGCTTTATAAATTATTTCAATGATGCTTTTCCTAACTCATAAGTGGCAAGAAATAAACCAATCCCAGGGCCACCTAAATCTCCCGATCTGCGCGTTTTAGAATTTTTTCTGTGGGGTTATGTAAAAAACAAAGTATATGAAAAATAATATCAATCTGTGGAGGATCATAAACTAGTTGTTATTGAAACATTTAATTCAATTTACATGAGAATAGTCAAAAAGCCATAAATTCAATTTTAAAAAGATATAATTTATGTCATAATAGTATTAACAGTGGACTCTTTGACCCTATTTTTTTTAAATAAAAATTTCTCTCCCTTTGATATATCGATAATTACAGAATTACTTTATGCAGTTGATTCGTTTTTGTTTATCCCTTTAAAAGTAATAATTACAATATTGCTAATATTATAAACAACAGCAATTGTTTTACTTTCACCTTTTTCATGGCTACCTATTTTTTATTTATAATAAAATTTAAAATGACTATAACTCATTCATTTTTAGAAATAACTATGTCATATGCCATATTGGATTAAAGAGAAAAAAATTACCTTTTGTATGAGGTCACAGCCAACTATGGTTTCCATTTTAAAAAATGTAAGTTTGCGTCATATCTCGAAAAATAATGGCGATAAAAAATTTCTGATTATTTTTTATTAATCTGCATAAAATTATCTAAAACTTTGTCCTCTACAGTTTTTTTCTATCTGTTATAATAACCGAGATATATTGATTTGAAAAAATTGACACTTTTTACTTTTTTCAAAATATCTAGTTACCCTTGACTTTTTTGAAAACTTTGAAAGTGGAATTTTATTCATCTCGTAAATCTACACTTCTTTCCCCATTTAACCGTTTCTCTATCTCTTATAGTTTCCGAGATCCCCATAGAGAACATCGAAAAAAACTCACCCTGTATAAATGATTCACTTAATATATCAGCCAAATCACACTTATTTGAGTAATGAGTTAGAGAACTTTTGTTCTTAGACCATAGCGCACCAGGTAGGTTATAATCACCGCAGATTAAAACATTGTCACTAGGAAAGGTTGAAAGAAGGGTGTCAATCGTGGAACAATGGTTTTCATAAATAATGCCATTGGATGAAGGAGGGATGTACACTGCGCCAATTATTAATGAGTTGTTTACTCTTACATAAAGTTCTTCAAGGCATATTGAATCTAACGTTATTAAATGAGACCGGAAGCATTTTTTAATGGCGATAAGGACCCCACCGCCCCTCGATTTCATACTTGTATAATTAGTTCGATCTTGCCTGTAAATGATGTAATTATTGAAACCCAGTTCAGCGTTAATAATACTGTCGTCTAGCCATGTTTCAATAAAAATTAAAATATCAAAGGAGAATGAATTAACTGAATGCATAATATTGGATAGTTTAGTTTTCATACCTCCAACATTTTGAAAATATAAAGTTTGTTTTTTGGACTACTGTTAGATTTATTAGTGGGCGGATCAGTGTTCCCAGAAAAAATCGTCGGCTTGTTTCTTACAAATCTGATAAGAGCATTAGGCTCGCCGTTATTTTGATGGAAATTTGTCTTGGAATCTCTTACGATTTTTTAGGATCGCTATAGCTTGAAATTTATTTTCTAGTGAAATTTTTAGTGGCCTGGGTTTATTTGATTTACGACCTACTCTAATTAATTTAGTAGCATTAACGTTTAACTCAGGAACACAAGAAATCATTTTATTAAATTCATCAACATCATATTTTTACGCAAATCAGTGTCATTAGACTCAATTATATTATAGAAAATTACATTGTTTTGTCTATCTTGCCTATCTAGAATTTCGGTCATTAAATTATCATTTGGATAATTTTTTAATTTTTCGATTTCTAAGCGTAAATTCTTATTTTCGTTTTCCAAATCCATTATTCTAGTGCTTAAGATGGATATATTTTCCAATACATTTTTAATTGATGTATTTATTTCATCTCTAAAGAGCGTAAATTCTGAACGAAGCAGTGACTTAATTAATAATTAATGGTTGGAATAGTACACCTGGTGCAAGACCATTTATCTCCATTATTTTTCTTTTCTTCGGATCGGTATTGAGCTAAATCTTGACTTAAAAAAAAACAGACAAGAATACCACGGATAAGGAATTGTAATGATACACGTGGACATATGCAAAAATATGTAAACTATTATATGCAACCAAAGGTACACTCGATATGGAATAAAGTAATTAAACAAATAAGGTAGTGAGGTTAAGTTAATATATAACGGTTACTCACTTACCAATTTCGATAAATCGAATGAGTGCACCAAGATTAAAAGCCACGGAAGCGGCTACGCAAAACTGATATGATTAAAATGACTTTTATAGTGTATAATCAACTATTAACGCACGAACTGACGGCAGCAATTGACAACTAAATTATTATTATTATGTCAAACTTAAAAAGGAAAGAAATAAGAAAGTACATAAGAAGCAAAAGCGATAAAAGTAACCACTCTATTTTTCTACGAGAAATTAATATTTTAGACCATTTTAAACGATATAGTGATAATATTAAATTTACTTTATATATTTACATTTATAGGATACTTCTTTAACATCTGTATTTCTGAAATTTTAATTGTTCGAGTAAATAACAACATTACATATTTATGTACTATTTTCTTATTTGTTTTAAATTTTGTTATTATTTAACGCTAAGTTATCACCTTTTCTTCTCCCCAGTGGTCGCATTTGAAGAAGCCATGTTTTATTGTGTCCTCTTTTCCGCATATATGTATATATAGTTGTCTTGCTATGCTAAATGAAATAGCTTTAGGTATGCATCAAAAGCTCCGTTTCCACTGAGAAATAGTCAGAGATGGTAATAAATTTTTCAATGTTTTCTTTCGATCTACAAGATTGTCCATCACTTTATTATTATTTATTATCCAGTACGCCTTGTCTATGTTTTCTTCCTCTTCCTTATTGTGGTCATATTTTTTCTTTTCATTTGCCAATCGTCTTTGTAGGACCTGTAGTTCTATTGGAAGAAGAAATATTATAAAATTGCATGTGTTGATATATCTAAAGCAGAAGCACGTAAAATAAATTCCAAATGTGGATTAAATTGGACCTGTAAAGGATGTATGAAACTGGGCGATGATTTAAATGGTTTAAAATCCGCTATCGTAGCCTTACAAGAAGAAATTAAACTTCTTAAATCGACATCTCCCTCAGAACTTTCCACGCTTGTGAATAATGAAATAATTATTCAAGAACGAGATAAAAGGAAGAACAATATAATAATTTATGGCTTGGAAGAAACATGTCCTACAAAATCAGAGCAAAATATACAGGATATCAATTGTACGAAAGAAGTATTATCCCTCTTGAATATTAATTAAGATCCATCACGTAATATTAATAAACGCCCAATTCGAGTATCACTCTCCAGTGAATCTTCTTCGTAATGCGAAGAAATTAAAGGACAATAATAAATTCAAACATATTAGTGTTGCTAAGGATCAAACACCCATGCAGGTTGAATTATATCGGGAAACACGAAAGGAACTGCTGCGGCGAACGTCTGAAGGTGATAATAATCTCAGAATTAAATATATACGTGGAATTCCAACGATTGTCAATTCGGAAAACTAAATTTGTCCAACTGTAACCAATTACTTAACTTTAACAATATATGTAATTCCTCCTTTGATGTTATATTCTTGACTGAAACATGGCTTTGTGATTCTGTTTATTCAACTGAACTATTAACTTCTCAATATAATATTTTACGACAAGATAGAAATGTTCAAGCTACTAATAGAATTACCGGAGGGGGTGTTTTGATAGCCTTTAATAAAAATATTTCGTTTGAGATTATTGATGCGCCTCAAATACGACAACGCGTCCCGTTAATTGATTTTATATTATGTAAATGTGTGTTTTTAATACGTTTTCATTTTATACTATGGTTATATATGTACCTCCTGATATATCTTCCGAGGAACTGAATACTTTTTCTTGAAACCATTGTGCTCATTATTCTCAATCAACCGGTATTCATAATTGGCGACTTTAATATTCCCTCATATACTGATACTGTGCCACCTGTATCCAATAATGCAAAACATATGGCATTGTTTCAGTTCATGAGTATATTACAGCTTACGCAATTTAATAATGTTAGTAATTCAAATAATAGATTGCTAGATTTAGTTTTATGTAACTTTTGTGATATTCTTAATACTGAAAGAGATGAATGTCGACTCGTGCCAGAAGATGGACACCATCCTGCACTTTCGATTACCTTAAGCGTGGGCACATCAACAAATATAAATAAACAGAAACCCTTTCCAGTTAATGAAAATATCAGGTACAATTTCAAAAAGGCTAAATTTTTAAGTTTATATGAGAATTTGGCAAATGTTGACTGGTCATTCCTAGAATTATACAATGATGTTAATGAAGCATGCGAGTCATTTTATGTTAAGGGGGGAAATACATGTAATCGGTCATAAAAATAGCCTTTTTTGGGATTTTTTTTTGGACAAACTAAAAGAGATACAACCTCACGGTTTCTGGACTTTATTGGGCATACAATAGGCTGTAATTTTAGAAAATTTGAAGTCTTTCCGCTATTTGGTTAGCCCTCTATTCAACCGATTGTGCCGCCATGTTGGAAATACCGACTAAATTGGCGTACACTCTGGAGGCCTGAAAAATTATTTTTTTTAAGTTTTTCTTCCACAACCCTTTTCTTAGATGTATTTTATCCTAAATGAACCTCAGAAAGTAGAAAAAAACAACAAATATATGATTTCTGCAACTTGCTGAAAAAAAAGTTCAAAATTTGACCTCTTTTTCGGATTTCGTAGGCCCGAAATAATTATTTATCATTAATTCTTTTCTGATTTCGGAGGTTCATTTAGATCAAAATTTTATTAGCTGTTGAGCAGACAGCAATTCAAGTGAATTGAATAAAAATTGACAAAGTTATCATGTACGCCAATTTCAAAAACATGGTTTCGAGAAAAACGCGTTTAAAGTTTTAAGTTTAAAAAAAGCGTAATTTGTGTAAACTTATAATTAAACAGCGATTCCAGGACATAGAGAGTGCCTTCCTCACGTTCATAGAAGTAGTTAAGCTCGGCTTGAGCCTTTTTTCTGGCTGTTCTGGCTTCCTTGCTCCTATTTATCGATCGCCGCTCCTAACTGATTTATCGGGCGTCGTCGTAATTGTCAACGAAAATCCTAGTATTTTGGCCAATGATACATTCCATCCCTTCCATAATTTTGCAGAAACCTTTGTATCCTTCGTTGAATGTAAAAGCAGTGATATATGCGGCAATTTGAACGTTTTTTGGCCGCAGTTCAAATGCTTCGGTTCCTTCGGTGCAGATTCCCTTTGAACTGTCTTTTTTTCGATCTACTTGCACTATGACACTCGTCTTTATTACGTTTCGGATAAATTATTTACGGCAACAATCACCGCGACGTTAAAACAAACAAACAACGATTGTTTGTATTTCCATAGACTATAAGATAAAATTGGCTCATGACACAGAGGTAGAAACTCTGTTATATGTCCGTGAATACTTTTGCAATTACTTTAATATTTCATTGGATAAATCTTTAATGTATAAGGAAGGTTTTTATGCAAAAAACAAAAAAAAATTTTTACATGTGTTTCCCCCTTAAGTTGTATGATATACTTAATTTTTCTGTACCATTATCAAAACACTAGGACAAATCACATTTCCCCCCTTGGTTTACTATGGAAATTAAACGTTTATTTGAAAAAACATTTTCATCGTAAATGGAAGACTTCAGGATCAAATTTCTACCATACTGAATTTAAAAGATTACGTGAACTCATTAAATTGCAAATTTCAAATGCTTATAAGGTTTACTTAAGTAAAATTGAAAACAATCTTAAAACCAACCCGAAAGATCTATGGAAATTTGTTCATTCAAAAAAGGTACAACCAGAGTCCCAGCTGAACTAAAAAATGACAACACCACATACTCAACACCTCAAGAAATTGTAAACGAATTTGCGAATATGTTTTCTAAAGCTTATACTGGGAAGAGCTATATTAAACCTAAAGACACTTTCACTAGTCGTGAAACACTGATCACACCTATTATCCAGGAGTCTGATGTAATAATGAGTATCAATCGACTTAAAAACTCGCAGATATGTGGTGACGATCGCATTCCGTGTTTTATAATTAAAGACTGCAAATATATATTTGTAAAGCCATTAACTCTTATATACAACCTTTCATTACGCACAATGGTCTTCCCTGAGATATGGGAGACTGCTGTAATAAGTCCAATCTTTAAACGAGGAGATATTGCTGATATTCAAAATTATAGACCAATTTCAATACTTTCAAAATTCGCCAAGATATTCGAACAAATTATTAATCATGTTATTTATCGTCACACTCATATTTACTTGTCACCTCATCAACATGGTTTCTGTTCAGGTCGTTCAACCATTACAAATTTAGCAGTCATCAAACAACATATTTGCAAATCCCTGGATAACTGTAGCCAAGTCGATGTTTTATACACGGACTTTTCAAAAGCATTTGATACTATTGATCATCAAATACTTCTGGATAAACTTAGTGCATTTGGACTCTCTTTAGACTTTTTACAAATTCTTGCATCGTACCTTAAAGATCGCAAAAACTATGTTCATTACAATGGATTTAAATCCCATTACTATGTCGCTTCTTCCGAAGTACCGCAAGGTTCCACCCTGGGTCCTCTTTTATTTAACTTATATATAGATGATTTAATTGCATCAATAATAATGTCCGGTATTAGCTTATGCGGATGATTTAAAAATATATAATACAGTTGTCAATCATTCTGACTGTCCCTTGCTGCAAAGAAATCTTGATACGATTGTTGAATGGTGTGCGGTTAACAAGCTCCTCTTAAATATCAGTAAATGCGTTATCGTCTCATACACGCGAAAACATAATGCAACTGCATTTTCTTACAGAATTGGTAATGATATTATTCGACGCGAAATCCCAATGAAAGATCTTGGTGTTATATTTGACTCTCGTTTAACGTTTTTGGATCATATTCTTGCAGTCAGCACATCGGCCTTTAAATTACTCGGTTTCTTAATGCGTATATCTCGTTACTTCGATGATAATAACTTATTGAAAATTTTATATTTTACATTAGTTCGTAGCAAGCTAGAATATTCTTCAATTATATGGTATCCATATTATGTAAGCGGGTCCCTGACAATAGAGCGGGTGCAGAAATGTTTCCTGAAATTACTCAGTTTCAAAATTGATGGAATATATCCAGATCAAGCTGTTGATTACACACAATTATTAGAAACGCATAACTGTACATCACTATCTGCGCGAAGAGACAAAGCCAGTGGATCGTTCATGATGAAATTAATAAGCAACGAAATAGATTCACCCCAGTTACTTTCCATGGTTCAATTTAATATTCCACGCCTCACAGCGCGACAACTTGTAACTTTCTTTACGCCTACTGCTAAAACAAATGTTTTGTTAAGAGCCCCAATAATGTACATGAGTAGAAATGCGAACATCATGTCAAATAGTTTTTAAGTTAGAAGTAGAAACAAATTATTTATAATTTATGTTATGAAATGTAATTTATGTTTAATTTTTTATAGTATAATGTACTTAATAATGTCCTCTTGTGGTTTATCTGTTGGACAATAAAGACATATTATTATTATTATTATTATTATTATTATTGGTGGAACCTAGTAATTGTAATTAGACTTGTAATGTCATTACTAGGTTTGATCAGACTTTGTCAGATATGTTTTCAACATCCTAGTGTTTCTACCTATGTATACTCCTAGGTATCTAATGGAGTCCTTTGTTTTGACTATTTGGTATTTAACCCTTATCCGTGCTTTTTTAAACTTATATCCGCGTATAGGATCATTGCTTCTATTTTTCTGCCAAGCTCCTCGGTCGTGAGATTTAACTTATTTACTGCATGTTGTGCCTTTTACTAATGTGAATTTGTCCTTAGATATGACGATAATTGCCTGAGAAAAATAAATTGGAATGATCTAAAAACCAATTATTCTGAGACATACTTTACAAAATTTTATAATATGTTCTTGACTGCATTCGATAAATGCTGCCCAATTAAATAGAAAGTAGTAAATAATTTTAAAAGCCGAAGTCCAGGTTCAATTTTTCTCCGCCCTGCTACACAAGCATAAATACGAGAATTATTTTGCGACATAAAATTATCAAATACCAAAGACTTAGATGACCTAACACCCGCAGTAATAAAACATACAATGGACTACATAATATAACCGTTAACAGTTGCTATGAATATGTCATTGGCAGAAGGTGTTTTCGCGACAATACTAAAAAATGGTAAAATCGTCCCCATCTACAAAAGATAAGAAGCTGTGTTAATGAATAGAATAGTAGATTACTTAGATCATAACAACACACTAAGTAATAAACAATTTGGTTTTACAAAGGGCATGACGACTACACATGCAATTTGCAACTTCAGTGACTTTATTCTAAATAATTTGGATAACAACATTAAAGTTTTTTCAATATTTGTCGACCTCAAAAAGTTTTTGATTGAGTACCACATGAACAAATTATATACGGTCAGGGGAAACTGTTATAACTGGTTAGCATCGTATCTGCTTAGACGACAACATGTAATAATACTACAGCATTTGTGAACAATAATTTCTACAAATATAAAGCCGCCTACCCAACGGCAGATGTGCCACAAGGTAGTATATTAGGGCCCGTATTATTCCTACTATTTATTAATAACTAGCCGTTGTCAATAAATTTGCACATAACCATATTTGCAGACGATACTACGATTAGAATAGCAGATCGATGTCTAACACAGTTGACCAAGGTGGCAAATGAAACTCAATTGGAACTTGGAAAATGACTTAAATATAATAACCTGTTGGTGAATACAACAAAAACACATAATATAAACTTTCGAGGGACAAGCAAACGTATATATTAATGGGGATCCAATTTCTGAGACGGACGAGATAAAATTCTTAGGAATAATTATTCAAAGCAACATAAAATGGAATAGCCATATAACAAATATGCTCAAGAATAGCTAAATATTCATATCTGATATATGCTACAATACAAGACATTCGCGAAGAAGCAGCCCGTATAATATACATGTCATATTGCCAGCCACAGTTGACATATGGTATAATATTCTGGGCCTGTACAACTGAAAATAACATACAACTTCTTTTTGTTATGCAAAAACGTCTCGTACGAGCTATCTGTAACCAAAAACCAAATACTAATTGTCGTATGCTGTTCAAGAAACTGAAAATTATGCCGCTTATGAGCCTATATGTTTACGAAACTTTAAAATTTGTGAGACAAAATCTAAATCTTTTTGATGGACATGAAACGCATCATACATATAATATAAGATCAAAGAATCTAAAGCTTCCACAGCATCATCATTCTTTTTACCATAACTCCTGCATTATTCAAGCTATAAAACTCTACAACAAACTACCAGACAGTCTTAAAAATATCCCTATACATTTTTTTATTAAACGGTTGAAGAAATTATTCGAAGAAAATTGTTTTATACTGTTGGTGAATATATTAGTTTTTGTAATAATGTGTAAATATATTCATATCCAATTACATATTACGTTAATCGTACATTTTTTTTAAATGTTGCATTTATTTCTACATTTACAAATTTATTAATTTACAATAGAAAATAAATATATTGTATTGTGGTCAGTTCCTTCCTCCTATCTTCGCATCAAGAAGAGTGGTCCGTGAGTTAGTTGGTCCATCTTGGGTTATCGGTATTGGAGGATACCTTTGTTTCATTTGTTTGGTGGTTCTCCTTACACCAATTCATATTTTGTTGTTTAGAAGTAGGTTTTTCATTTTCATTTTAAATGCTGGATATGTCAGCGTCTGTATGTGTTTCTCTATGTTGTTATATTGTTGTATCGCCTCCGTGGTTATAAGTGTGGAAACTGCTTTGATCTAAAAAGTTCTGTTTTAATGTTTAATTTTCTTCATGTTTTATAGTTGTGTATATCTTTATTTTTTATTAGAGATATATTTGTTTTTATGGTCTTGTTTTTTATTGTGTGTAATAATAGTATGTTATGTAGTGTTATCAGTTTATCTATGTTTAGTTCATTGGTTTTTGTGTAGAGTTCCTTAGTGCTAGTTCTGTGTTCCATTTTAAGTAGAGTCTTTAGTATTTTATTTTGTTGAATTTGTAGTTTATTTATATTTATTTGGTTGTGTTTCCCCATATATGATGTAGGTATTTAGTTTTTGAAGCAAATAAGGTATGGTAAATTTGTTTTCTCGTGCTTTCCGGTACGTAATTTCGGATTTTGTACAGAGCTGCTATAGTTTTTGAATTCTGGTTTAATAGTTTTTCAATATGTTTTTCCCATTTTAAATTATTTTGTATTTGTATTCCCAGGTAATTTACGTCGTGCACTTGTTCTATTGATTTTCCTTTTATTGTAAATTAAAGGTTTACATCTTCCTTTTTGTTGCAAAAAATCATATACGTTGTTTTTGATTCGTTTATTGTGAACCATTTTTCTAATATTTCCAGATTTGATTTTATATTATCTTCTATTTCTGTATATGACTTTCCAGAGTAATTTTAAGTGAAATTTACTATATATTTTATACTTTATTATTTATTGTGTACATTTTTATTCTATAATTTTATCTAGCATTGAGTTTTATATTTACATCACATTTTAATATGTTATTAGCACTAGTTCTGTGTTTTAATTCATATATACCTATTATGTTAATTTTTAATTAATTCCATGTAAACTTGACCCACCCGTTGAATGTATTTATAATTTGCACTGGAAATAAACTCTCTCTCTCTCTTTACTTTTGCGAGGGTGTCTGTTGTACTGCTTCTTTGAAGGAACCTTACTGATTGTTGTTCAGGTTCCCATTTAGTGTCAGGTCTGCTCTCAGCCTACTGACTATAAGGTATTCAAATATAATTTCGGAGACTGAGGTCACTCACAGCAAATAACGGAAGCATATAAAATATATCTAAGAACAGTTGAAAATAATATGAAATCAAATCCTGCTGGATTATGGAATTATACTCACATGAAACAGGGTACTACAAGAATACCGAGCAGATTAACTCACGAAAGTCAAGAGTACTCTACTCCAAAAGATATAGTTGATGGTTTTGCCTCATTGTTTTCTAAAAATTTTAGACCTGCTGGCAATACCACTCTATCTAGGATCCATAGCAATTGTCCATCGTTTACCCTTAATCAAATTTCCGAAAGCAATTTAATAAGTGTTATGGCCCTATTGCCCAATAAAACATCTGCTGGGGATGACTCTGTTCCCTTATTCTTAATCAAAGATTGTAGATTTGTTTTTGCTAAGCCGCTTCAGATTATTATAAACCTCGCTATCAGCACATGTACATTTCCCACAAGGTGGAAATTGGCAAAAATTAGTTCTGTATTTAAAAAGGGCGAGAAACATCGTCTAGAAAATTATCGTCCGATTGCGTTGTTAAGTAATTTTTCCAAAATATTCGAACAGATAATCCACTCTACAATTTTTAAGAATGTATCCTCATTCATATCCTCCAACCAACATGGATTCATGCCTGGCAGATCGACAACAACCAATCTGGCTTCATTTACTCAGTATGTGTCTGAAGTTATAGATAAGAAAGGCCAAGTGGATATAGTATACACGGATTTTTCGCGAGCCTTTGATACCCTGGACCATGAGGTAATTCTAATGAAACTTGCTGACCTTGGGGCCGCGCCGAGTCTACTACAAATAATGAAATCCTACTTATCTAATCGTTTAGCATATGTCGCTTATAATGGTTACCATTCCCACAAATTCTTAATGGATTCCGGTGTCCCGCAGGGTTCGAATCTGGGGCCGCTACTTTTTGTTATTTTTATAAATTCCCTTCTAGATTCCTTAACCTGCCAAGTTTTGGCCTACGCAGATGATATTAAACTCTTCAGTAAAATTTCCTCACCAAATGATGTTGTGTCTCTACAGAATAATATTAACATATTTGTATCCTGGTGTGAATCACATAAACTGATCCTTAATTCTCACAAGTGCTGTTCCATGTCAATTTCACGGAAATCCAATGTTCTACCAGCGATATACGCAATTAATGACTTGCAACTCACAACCTGTACCGAGATTAAGGATCTAGGCATTTTATTCACCAATGACTTAAACTTTACTAGTCATATTAGCAACACCGCAATATCTGCATCTAGAATGTTAGGGTTTATTATGCGTACTTGTGCGCCCTTCGGTGACATCGACCTAATAAAATCTTTATATTTTGCATATGTCGTCAGCAAATTCGAATACGGGTGTCTTGTTTGGTATCCATTTTATATGAATCAGAACATGCTATTGGACCGTGTTCATCGTCGATTTTTAAAATATTTATCATACAAAGTAGATGGCATTTATCCCGAACGTGGTACTGATCAGGGTTTGTTACTGGAAAAACATGGTATGATGTCACTTGCCGCTAGAAGAGAAGAGCTCACCGCCAAGTTTCTCTGGAAGATCATTCACAACAGAGTGGACGCTCCCTTCCTATTGTCGAAACTAGACTTCCACATTCCCAGATTAGGCTCAAGACACACCAGCACATTTTACATTCCAGGTGCCCGTACCAATTGTCTACGGAGAGCACCAGTTCAGGTTATGTGTCGAAATGCGATGACTCGCTATGAGGACATTTTCTTTGATCATTTGTAATGATATTGTGTATTAGCTTCAATGTTTGAAGTTGTTATTATAACTTTATGATTAAATATTAGAGTAATGTTTTGTATATTATGATTTGTGTATATATATATATATATATATATATATATATATATATATATATATATATATGTTTGTCTTGTAAATGGGGTTTCCTGTTGGGAAATAAAGTGATTTATTATTATTATTATTATTATTATTAAATAAGTTCCCCGCGCTGTCGATGAAGCATAGTATGCCTCTATGTTTTCCCAGCTTCAGTGTCTTGGCTTGGCTTCTCAATCAATATTAGTTGTATTCTGTCCATTCCTTTAGGATGCTGTCACGTACAAGTATCGAAATCATCATTTCCAGGTGTTGTTGTGAGCTGGCTTGTAATACTATTTTTATAATTTTCAATGAAATCTTGTCAGGACCTGGTGTCCTTTTATCTTTGAGCTCTGTTTATGGATGTTAGTTCTGTGCGGTGTCTGTATAAAAACAGATTAGCTACGATTATAAGCTTTTTCTCCTCCTCTACTTTAATAGTCTTTTGAAGTCGGAACTTATGACAGGCTTTCTTACATCTCCGACCCCATAGGTTAGTGTCTATATATTTTAATATGTTCTCCCAGCATATTTCTTTAGCTTTCAAGATTTCTCTTTTTAGTCTCAGCTTTCTTTTTCAGTCTATATAATATACCGGGTGTGGCACTTAAGACGCCTCGGACCATAGCTCCCTTACGATAAAAGCTATCTAAGAGCAAAGTGGTGCATAATTACCGTCGCTACGTTTCAAAAATATTTCTAATCATCAGTGGCGTGCCGTACTCCAGTGGCGTACCAAACTTATGTTTTTTAAATGGAATGCCCTATTTTTTATTGCAGATTTGGAAAGTGCTCGGAGAGTACTTATTTTTTTATCTAACATGTTATACCCTTCACTTTAGCGGTTTCGCTGTTATATCCCCTTCTTTCAAAATTGCGCCCCATTTTTGAGATTTTTTTGTAGAGAAACTAATTGACGCCGGCGCCTAAATTTTGAATTGAGGTACAGGTTAAGACCTCGTATACCTTCACATAATTTTTTTTCGGGTAATTTATGGAAAAAAAAAATTTGATTGATCTTTGCATGTTGTCATTTTTTTTCGAAAATTTCAAATGGCACCACCCTAAAAAAATTACGGCGTTGTACAGCCAAAACTCTAAATTTTTCATTGGTACAAAAAAAATTACACATTGCATAACAAAATTTCGGAGAAAAAAGGAATTTCATCGCAAATGTCGGGAAACGTTTTCCGTTCCCAAGTGTGCCATGAGAAAACAAAAGATTGGTAATTGTCAAAGTAAATTATTAGACGCTAGTAGCAGCCATAAGTATTTTTTGATAAACGTTCTAAAAATGTTCCGAACTCAAGAGGAAATGGTTGACATGATATTTATTCTTGGAGAATGTAACAAGAATTGTTTCTTGGCGTCACGAGTGTACGCTACGAGATATCCGCACAGGGCACATCCAAATGAACGTGCGTTTCAAAAAGTGTTGGAGAGATTTACTACTACGGGAAGTGTGAAACGGCCAAGGAGAGTTAGAAAGAAGGCAGTTTTTACCGAAAATAATGAACTGCAGGTTCTGGAGGCAGTTATTGAAGATCCTCATACCAGTATCCGTGATATTAGTAGGAATCACGATATTTCAACGCGATCCGTACATCGTGTTCTTCAAAAGTACAAATTCCGTCCATTTAAGATTCAACTTCACCAAGAATTGCAACCTCAAGATTTTCATGCGAGGCAAGATTTCTGCATGTGGGCTATCAACAAAATTGAGCAGGAGGAATCATTTCTTATGCGCGTATTATTTTCTGATGAAGCGACGTTCCATAGAAATGGGCATGTCAATCGCCACAACTACCATTATTACGCCGATGAAAACCCACACGCCATGCGAATGATAAACCACCAGCAAAGATGGTCGCTGAATGTTTGGGGAGGCATACTTGGAGAACACCTTTTGGGTCCTTATTTCATCGAGGGGCACCTGAACGGCAACAGTTATTTGAGGTTCCTTCGCGACGACTTGAATGATCTCTTGGAAAATGTCCCTCTAGCCGCTCCACGTCAGATAGTTTTCCAGCACGATGGGGCTTCTGCACATAATAGTCGTGTCGTTCGGGAATTTCTCGATGAAACGTTTCCGGACTCCTGGATTGGTCGTGGGGGTCCTGTGAGGTGGCCGCCAAGATCACCAGACTTCACTCCCCTTGACTTCTTCCTTTGGGGCCATATCAAAGACGAGGTTTACAGGACGGTACCAACTACTGTCGAGGATATGAGGGAGAGAATCCGCGCAGCTTTCCGCGGTATATCACCAGAAGTCCTTAGGGCAGTGTATAGAGCCTGTGAGTCGAAGTTGCGGTTATGCCTCCAGCAGGAAGGTCGTCATTTCGAACATTTAGTTTAAGTTGTTAAATTTTATTTATCTGCCTTTTTCATATCATGTTGAATAAATAGGTACATACTATTATGTTGACCGTATTTGTGTTTTTGTTTTCTCATGGCACACTTGGGAACGGAAAACGTTTCCCGACATTTGCGATGAAATTCCTTTTTTCTCCGAAATTTTGTTATGCAATGTGTATTTTTTGAACCAATGAAAAATTTAGAGTTTTGGCTGTACAACGCCATATTTTTTTAGGGGGGTGCCATTTGAAATTTTCGAAAAAAAAGACAACATGCAAAGATCAATCAAAAATTATTTTTTTCCATAAATTACCCGAAAAAAAAATTATGTGAAGGTATACGAGGTCTTAACCTGTACCTCAATTCAAAATTTAGGCGCCGGCGTCAATTAGTTTCTCTACAAAAAAATCTCAAAAATGGGGCGCAATTTTGAAAGAAGGGGTTATAACAGCGAAACCGCTAAAGTGAAGGGTATAACATGTTATATAAAAAAATAAGTACTCTTCGAGCACTTGCCAAATCTGTTTGGCACTTTGCTCTTAGATTTTTTTCGATAGCTTTTATCGTAAGGGAGCTATGGTTCGAGGCGTCTTAAGTGCCACACCCGGTATAATCCCCTTTAAAAGTTCTAGTTCTGCTGTCTGGAGGCTCTGGCTCTAGTCAAACGTCGTCTAGCAGCCTGACCTTCTTTCCTAGCTTCGCCGATCTCCAGCCTCAACCAATATATCGTTTTTTCGTTCTACTTCCTTTAGATTTAAATGTTTTATTACATGCTCCACTTGTGGTTGCTTTATGTACCTGTCTTTTTTAATTTACTTCAATAATCCATCCAGGCGCTTTGCCGCTTTTCTTAGTATTTTCAGCGCTTGATATCTTTATGAAAATGGTGAAATATATATTTTGGTGCATGCTTAGATTTTCGTCATCGGTGACTATCCAGTTATGTAGTTGGGTTCCGAGCTTCGCCGTACTTATCGTGAGATCAATATATGATTTGCCCTGCGGTTCAATAAAAGTTGGCTCTATGCCATCATTGTGTATTATCTATTCCCAGAGTATTATGCCTCTTTGAGCTTCCTTATTACCTCCCCACAGTCGGGACTTGGCATTGAGATCACCCGTTATAATGATTTCTTTCTTCGTGGCTGTCAAATTCGTTGAGAATCACTTATTTGGTTGTTGAAGTAAAACACTTAAAATTTTCAAAACACTTTATTATTGCTTTTTTTTTGAAAACGCAACAATTCTTTTGCCACACCGTGGCTTCTTCAGGAAAAGAAACCATTTCTTCGCCTGAAGAAGTGTTTTACTTCAACAACCAAACAAGTGAATATGAATTTCCAACATATAACAACCTCATCAGTTAATATCGTTGAGAGTAGATTAAAATTCAGTTTGAGTATTGATTGTTGGAATGTTGCAAGCTATAATTTGAAATTCACCATGTTAAGCCGTTACAAGATTGTTTTTTTGTGCATATTCTGCTTATTTTGGCTTTATTGCTATATACTCATATTCGAATGTCCATATTCCCATATTCCATATGTTTCGGTCAAATTAAATCTTTCAATTCGTTTATTACATTCAGGTTAATTTGCTATTGTAAAGTTTATTTTGATCTTATGTGTTTCAAGTAACTCTGGAATTATATGATATAAAATTCTAATCCTTGATTATATGAAAACTCATTTCTGAAAACGTCTAAAATATCTACATCGCTTTTTGATTTTAATTCGATGGCTTTGTACTAACTTAGTGAAGGCATCTACTATTGTTAAAACATTTGAATTTCCTGCTATATAAGCGTCTAAATATAATTGTTCGAATGATGAGGCGTGTCTGCTAACTGTACAATTAGCTATGTAATTTGTAATATGTTCTTAAATTAAGAGAAAATTATGTTTTCCTTGTAATAGTTTTAATGACACCCCTATGATTAGTTTTACTTTCAAGTTGATTTTAAATGGTTTTCTGTATCACCAGGAATATCCGGAAAGTAGTGTACCTGTTTCTGCCCGCTGGATGCGGGCTAATATGTTCAGTTGTATCTCAGCTGTTTCTGGGAAAAGTTATGTCCCGCTGATATTGATTGTTCTGTTCATCATGTTCAAGACAATAAAGACAGCCGCCAGTAGTAAAGCTAATATTCTGATTAGATTTTTAACGCATGAAATGTGCGACCTTGCAATATACGTCAATTGAAGGATGTGTATCATTGATTGAAATATTTCAAGCAACGATGTGTATGGAAAAAGTATTATGAATGAATCTTCTGCTAGGTGCTGGTGTCGTAATTTTAACTTAGGAAGAAATAATTAAAAATTAATTGAAAATCACGGACAAACTGGTGAGTTCAATTAACGAATTAGTGAAGAATGATTGGCGCGTTAGAATTGATGAGATCAGTTATCAATTTCACAATGTTTATATATGTTTATAAAACCCAAGGTCGTTTTAGCAGGAAATTTGAAAGAGATGAAACACTGAAAGAAGCTGTGATTACGTATATCAATACGCTGATGGTGGAGGGATATAAAGCTGAGGTAGAGAAACTCGTCACACAGTATGACAAATGCATAAATTTGTAAGGCGACTAAAACGTTAATATTTGTTAATATGTTCTAGTTTTATATATTCCCAAACTGTTACTACTTTCCGAAGAGGCTCCTATATCATGTCATTTTTTATTCAATCTTTTGTTACGGTGTTTTTATTTGGGGAGTGTATTCTTTTAAGAATATATTTTTTAAATATTTGTTGATAATTATTGCCTTTATTAACCCTTTGCATTAGTATGTCCCCCGTACGGCGGACATCACTTCCCTTACAGGGGACATCGAATCTGTACGCTCTTATGTCGCCGTATCGGCACTAAATCATCAAGTGGATAAATAAGCGGCGGGGGGTTTTATTCTGGTCTATATAAGCAAACTATTATGGTCGGTCGAGTTTATATAAAATAAATAAATTCAATAAAATGAATGCGTTATTGATCATCCGGATATGTTTATATTTTATTCACTTTTTCAAATATTTATAGGCGTCCAGTTTTGGGTTACTAATTTATTTTAGTGTCATAACGAACACCATCCGAGACAGTTTTGTGTTATAGTTATATAGTACTATTACTTTATATTTTTTTATTTTTTATGTTCGCAATGCCTAAGCGACATTTCCAAGGCAACATTGAAAATTAATTTGAGAGCAGTGACGACGAATATGGACTATTATGATCGAGAATTGGAGTGCCCTGAAAGTAGTAACAAAGGCTGCAGGGAAGAAGCTGGAGAAAATGATACTAGTGGTAGTGACATAATAGTTACCAAAAGGAATCGGGCATTACCCTTGCCCAATACAAGCAGCAGATTCCTCTGACTCTGGATCTGGATCTAAATTTGTACGATGGGAGGACAGAGAGTTCCGCTGCATCTAGGCCCCAGTGGGCCCTTTGTACGTCTTCCCGTCTGAGTCCTCATTCCTGGCAAACGCCAGGATAGCAGCAAGAGGGACTCTTACGATGCGTGATGACTGTAGACATTCCTTTCCCAGTGTGGATTCTCGTAAGTTGGATAGAAACGGACAGTCCAGAAGCACATGCTCGGCGGTTTCTTCTTCCTCTTCGCACGCTCTGCAGGTTGAACTAGAGTATAGTCACAATCTATTCAGGTGCGATCTTAGATTACAGTGTCCTGTTAGAAGCCCTATAACCTTCCGTAGGTGTAATAATTTTGATTTCTGAATGTCTCGAAAGCAAAATGTGCGGTGTAAGGGCACGAAGTTGTGACAACTCGAAGAAAAAATGTAGGTGGTTTTTAAAATGCTTGCTATATTAAACTGTACTATACAAAGTCTAAATTGGTAATGGAATATATTTACAATTGTAGAAATATAAGAAATTTCATGGGGAGGTCAGGTCGTGCGTGATTGGCTCTTCTTTCTTCATTAATTTCGGACGAAGGGCTGCTAACCAGCTGGTGGAAATCCGCCTGTGGTCCAGCGGCAACGGCTTCTTCCAGGAAGGACACAAATTGGGGCATCCAGATGGACCCCCTGGAGTGGACGAGGGTGGCGATTATTTGTCCACTTTATAGAGGTACAGCGATGTCGGGTCATAAAAATTCCATTCGGCTTACAGGCAGTAATTCTGGAATAATTACTTGCCTAAACCGAACAGTAGGTTTTCTCTGGACAGCTGCATACAGTATCTGGTTTTTAGATTTTGTGATGTTCACCTCCTCCGTTGCTTACAAGCCATCTTTTAGTTGTTTATAGCCTTATAACAGTCGCCGCTGCCTGTTCGCTGATATATATGTGCAAGCTTGGTAGATTGAAATCCTTGATTTTCCTCCTTCTTGTGACCAGTACCAGTTCCATCTTTGTTGAATTTACAAATAGTCCTTGGTCTATGCTGTTTACTATGTCAAGGGCATCCGACATACGTTTCGTTAACATACTTTACGAGTTGCCGGAAAGTAGGATCGTGATATTGTCGGCGTAACCTACTGTGTAGAAGCCCTGCCTATTCAGTGATTCGAGTAGTCCGTCGGCGACTTTCCTCTGTGGACAACCTTTTGCGACCCTACATACTGCCTCGTGTCACCTATTATAATATTGGCTGTTCTCCATTGCACCATATTAGAGATCTACTGGCTCCCTGTCAATTGTACAAAACCTATTGACTTTGTTAATCTTTTTTTGCGGATGAATTGATGGAAAAACTTGTAGAAGAGACGAATAATTATGCTCGCAATAAGATTAAACAAAAAAGCTTATCAAAGTGATCTACCTGAAATACATGGGTGGTCTATACAGTGGCAGAATTTGAGACCGTTTTAGGAGTTATTTTAAATAGGGATACAATAACGGTTAGTTATCTGCAGGAATATTGATCCCAAAACTTCAGTGCCAAAATTCCTTTCTTTAGTGCCATATTTAGAAGGGACTGATTCATGCAAACCTTTTGGATTCTTTATTTGCATGAAACAGATCCAAACGATCAAATTCTTTGGAGTCGGGTGCAAGGAAAATTTTGTTCTGTCAAGGGAAATTTCAGTGGATGAGTCTGTAGTTGGATTCAAAGTTTTTTAACTTATAACCCAAATAAGTGTGGAATCGGGATGAATGCATTGGCAGATGCTAATACTGGATACATATATATATGTATTCAATTTTGCCTTAATACGAAAGCTTGACATCAGAAAATTTAGTAAGTTTTGACCTTCCTATAAGTTCACGAGTTGTCAAATTAACCTGCAATTCGTACCCAACTCTATAAAAAGATCGCAATTTTCCGAGGATAATATATTTATAAATTATTGGTCGGGAAAGATAAAGGGGTCGTCACTGCAGTTAGTAGTTGGGATGTTCTGGGTACTCAGCCAATAAACAGAAAAATACTTGGAGGAAATTTGCAGGAAGTGAACAAACCCACGGTTGTTATTAACTACAACAAATATTTGGAGGGTGTTGTTACAGCTGACTCGTACTCTGCATCCTATTGTTTTTTGCGAAAATCGTTCAAATGATCGCGGAAATTATTATTTTTTATGGGACTTGAGCCATGCATTTGTGCTGCATATTTGTTATACAAAATCGACCAACGTCGACAAAAAAGCGCCCCATGGCGTACCTACAATTTGTCGGGCAATTGGTTGATGACCTCACAGGAAATTATAGACAATCCTCCAAACTTCCTGGTAAACCATCTTCAACTGATAAGAATGAACAGTTAAACGGAAAATTGCACGCATTACACTAGTTATATGTGCAGTACCTGTACTCGAAAGCCTGGACTACATATCGAGGTCTGTTTCAAGCGTTATCGCACTCTGCAAAATTATAAAATGTAGTTGTTTCTTTATGTTGTGCTTTTTATTTTGTTTCTTGTTTTTATTGTTTTTTAGTTAGTTTTGTTACAGTTACTTACTTCTTACTAGTTATAGAAAACAGAAATTCTTTGGTTAACCTGTGATGATTACGTTCCGCCACTAAATATTGTTTATATAATTACATTTACTAGATTTTTAATGTGGTGTAGTGTACTATGGTTAAGTATTTTTAGTAGTTTAAATAAATTATTTTTACACGTTAAAAAATAAAATATTATGTCACCACATTCCCATCCTAGGTCAAGGGGTGTATTCAAGGGTTATATTTTAAAATTTCTTATTTAAGGATGGTGAACCTTCTAGTTAAATTTGAACACATTTTCATCAAAAACACTAATTTTGATCGGACGTGAAAAAAAATCCGGCTAACTGTCTAAAGAATAATTACGAGTGCAAAGGAACATGATGTTTTATATTTTATCAATTATTTGTTTTTACTGGTTTTGCTTGTTTATTGATTTGTTTAATTTAAGTCTATTATATCTGATGAAATTTTTATACATTTAGATTTTTGATTTTAAATTCCTCATCTACTTGATCCTATTGGTCGTTGTGATAAAATTACTCCTATTGCTACGTTTGTGGTAATAAATGATTCCAAAAAATATGGGCAGGATTCGGTATTTTCTTAGAATTGATTTACATCTATTAAAAGCTTCCATAAAATGTCCGTTGTGTTTAAATTTAGTTTCTTCTTTTTACATAATCCACTATAAATTTATTGTAGTATTCTGTAAGTCCTAGAAATTATTTAAATCATTTTATTGATTTCGGTGGAAGGTAACGAATAACTGCGTTATTCAGATGGAGTGATTAGGTGTTCAAAAAAGAATGTTTAATTCTGATTAATTCCTTTGAATCTTGAAGTAGAAGTAGTCTTCCAAATACTAGTTTGAATTTTTAAATTTTTTTTGTAGTGACGTTGAAAACAATATTGTCATCTATAAATCTACAACACATGTTTTATTTTGTATTGCCGGGACATTTTTCAAACCAAAGAGCATTCACTTGTGCGAGTTATAATTAAATTGTAATAGTAAACAACCGTAAGTTTATTATTTTGTCTTAAAATGTAATACAAATATACTTTTTCTTATTCATTGAACTTTATTAAAATGAATTGTGAGATATTTCTCGAAATGTTATTATTAAATTGTGGTTTAATTGAATACAATCTTGTTTAACAATTAAAATTAATTAGATGATTAGAAATTAATTGTTGGTGGTGATTTCAGTTATTTTATGATGGCCGATTATTGCGTTTTGAATTATGATTGTGTTGAAGCTGGTTGGCATTTAATCGTATGAAATTATTCGGGCATACGATTGCTTCTTTTAAATTATCAAGTTCTCATAATCTAATTGCTTAATTAAACCTCGTAAAGTGCATCAAATGCTTGTTTTAAATATAATTCTGTTTGCTTCGGGTTATGGTAATTGAACTTTCGTTAAAATTAAACTTAACAAGTCTAGACATCTGTTAATTAATTGCGCTGTAATTTTTCTTGCCACGACTGTAATAGGTCTTCTACCAAAAAAAAATATTATTTTGAAGAGTAAAGGATTTATTTATTAAAATTAGGCGTTAAAACACTTCTTAGATATTTTATATAAGCCACGTCACACTGGATATAACGAACACTTTTTTGCACATTTTTTCTTTTCATTTATAAAGTAATTATATTTTGTTCAACTTTCAGCCTTATTTTCATTGAAAGAGCTATGTATGTAAAAATAACTGATGTTAAATTAAATTTCAAAAAACCATAAGAAAGTTATTTTTAAAGATCTATTACAACTTTGTTCTTCCTCGGTAATATCCAGGCCAAAAAATCCAGAAATCGATCAATCTTTTCACATAACGATGGTTGCGAATGTTACTAGGTGGTAATGGATATTAAATACCAATGAAAATACTTAATATGTTTTTTACTACAATTAAACAGATAATTAAACTCAATTGGCCCACCTCACGTTGAATGCAGATTATTTTACCGATAAGTATTGATTAACTAAGCAACCAAATTCTCTTAGGCAAAAAGTACGTTAAAATTGCAGTAAAGTTTAGATATATTGACGATTTTCTAGCGTACTTTAAAGGTATGCACTTTACTTAAATCATTTCTCCCATCGATACATTTTACAAGATTTCTTTAGAAACATACAAATAAGTCTAATTTATTAGAGTAATAATCCATATTAAATTGGTGTATATAAATAAATAGGCAAAATTGTACTTCCAATTTAAATATTATATATTATTCCTAATAATAATTATTCCGAATAACATATAATATTAAAATTGGAAGTACAATTTTGCCTATTTATTTAAGTCTAATTTAATTACTCTGATTAACAAATCTAATTTTAATATCTTTAGAAAAGCGACTACGATTTATTGACATCCCCAAAACTATGTAAAAGCATGTTTTAATTTGATGAACCACCTAGCACTTAATAATAGATATTTAGAAGAACTATAAACAAAACAATTACAAAAATATTTATATAAATAATAATAGAAACTTATAAATAGTTTAAAATGAAGTAACTTTTTTGAAAAAAAAAACAGTTCTAAAATTAAAGAGAAGGATCTGTAATATGTAATATCTATTTAAGTTTTAAACTAAATAAAAATGTAATTTTCAATAGAAAACTCTAAACAGAACGCTGTGTAATCTGCAATTTACAAGTTAACGATGCTCAGATTGCCAAAGCGAATATATTGAATAATCTTGTCAAAATTATAACATCAATGATTTTATATACTTTAGTTCTTTCAGTTTTTATTTATTGGATAAAGGACGAAATTTACTGGAAGTAGGCAATATTAATCTCGAAATTAATTTACCAGGTTAATTTAGTCTCAATTACCATCAAATATTTAAAAATTGACAAGATTAATTGGACGGCTTCCATTGCAAAAATCCACTTTATAAATAAATTCTCCAGCCTACAATTTATCAATTAAACTTAATAAGCTTTTCAAAGAGTTAACCCAATTTAAAGATCCACAGTCAATTAAAAATTCAATAGATTTAACTAAACATTTAAATAATTTCCATTTAGAACACAATATTAAGCTAGTGTCATTTGATGTAAGTAATATGTTCAACAACATACCTTCACTAGAATGCATAATACTTATTAAATAACATTTATAATCGTGCAATGTTAATCCGGTCATAACACAAGAATTTTTAAATTTAATAGAAATTATTTTGAAATATAATTATTTTTCATTTGAAAATAAATTCTACTAACAAGAAGAAGGTTTGACAATGGGCTCCTCATTAAGTTCCCTATTAGTTGAAATATTCATGCATGATATTACTCAAAAAATATTAAACCTCGAGTCTACCAAAAAACATATTAAGTTCTGGTATAGGTATGTATGTAGATGACATTATTTCAGCCTTTAAAGGCACAGACCGACAATTACAACAATATCTAACTGAGATCAATAACATACACCCTAATATTAAATTTACATTAGAACAAGAAGTTAACAACAATATAATTTCTTTAGATTTGTAAATTACAAAAACAATAGATAATAAGTTTAACTTTTGAATTTACAGAAAACCTACATTTACAGATACACTAATTCCAGCACAATCACGACATCCATTAAAACACAAACTTTCTGCATTTAATGCAATGATTTTCCGAGCCCGATTGATCCCACTAACTGACATAGGGTATAAAAATGAAATAAAAATAATTAAATCACTAGCAGTTAATAACGGCTACCAAGATAACGTTATAGATAATCTTATCAAGAAACAAGAACTAAACTCAGTTAAAAAATATTTATATGCTGATAAAAAGAAAGTCTCCCCAATATTTAAATCATTGACATTTTTTGGTAAAATTAACAATATAATCAAAAACATCCTCGGAAAACACAACTTAATCGTTTCTCTAAAATTTCCAAATAAATTATTTCATGTTATATATTATAATAAAACTCCGATAAATAAAATAAATAAGTCAGGCGTATATAAATTAACGAGTAACAATTGTAAAGGAGTATATATTGGTCAGTCAGGTCGCAATTTTAAAATTAGACTAAAAGAACGTATAAGTTCATATAATAATAAAAACGAAAAATCAACTTTTGCTAATCATTTACTAAACAATAATTACAATTTTGATGACACAGATGTACTGCAGATAATTCATTTCGCTGAAAAGGGCTTAAAAATGGATGTACTCGAGTCTCTGGAAATTTATAAAATTAAACGTAACCCTGAAATTCTAGTAATAAATGATCAAACTGACCTAATATATACCCCTCTGTTTAATTTAAATTGTTTGTAAAATTGTTTTATAAAGTTGTTTGTAAAAATTTGAAGTATAGTTTGAAAATAATAGAATATCTTTCGAAACTATAGTCATATTAAAAATAAAAGTGTGTGATATATAAAAAGGTATTTAAAATCATTTATTACATTATTTTATACTAAAATATTTCAAGTATTCCATGATAGTGTCTCATTTGTTTCTCAAGCCAGTATAAATATCCGATTTGGTTTTCTGATACGCTTAAGAAAAATGTTAGAGAGAAGAGTAAATACCTTAAACTGAAAAATTAACATCCACTCTCTCAATATGTTTAATGTTTGAAGCCATCACTTTGTGATACATCTTGAATCAGGAACTTTAAATGAAAATACACTTCGTTGGCCTTTTAAAGGTTGAAACTATAGTCACGTAATAAATCCTGTGTGTGATATCAACGAAGTGTATTTTCATTTAAAGTTCCTCCACTCTTTCAGTTTTTTTTTAACAATAAATATAATGTATAATTGACAATACTAATCTGAAAATGATTTTAACTTTTATGCAAAAAATAGTGATTAAACAATTAAGGAAAGAACCTGAGAAAATTTGGGATTTTGTTAACACTAGACGCAAAGAATCATCAATAACTTTCTGTATGATATATGAGGAAAATATGCTATTACTCATTGACTGTGGAGGCTTCTACTTCGTTATACATATTGAATCACAAATTAAACACAATAATTACTTCGTTTTGTATAACAGTTATGTATTTATAAGGTGACCAATGGGATTGAAACCATTGGTCACCATATAAATAATGTTGTTATACAATACAAAGTAATTATTATGAAGTTAATACTTGATGCGCTGCACTCTTGATGGAAACATATATTAATATTGGGTAAATAGTAACTCTTGTTTTGTTCCATATTGTTTTTATTTTAAAGTTAAACTTTGATAATGGTCTGTGAAGACCGAAACACGTGTCAGTAAATGAAAATAAAAACAATATGGAACAAAACAAGAGTTACTATTTACCCAATAATTATTATGTTTAATTTATGCTATTACTGCCAGTTGATGTGGTAAATGATTTACTTATTAAAGTCATGCTCAGTCATCTAAACCGAATTTTGAGAGAGTTGATGATGGATTTAATAATTCTGGACATTATTTTAACATATCTTATCTTAAAGAAGACACTATCATTAACCCTCTAAATAAACTAAGCAATAAATTAAGTGCTGGTCCCGATGTTGTTTCGACACTCATTCTTAAAGACTGCAGATAGAGTTTAGCTAGTTCTGTGAACCATATTTTTAACGTATGCTTGACTGAATCCAAAATTCTTTCCTGCTCGTTGATATTATTTCCAACATTGCTAAATGTTTTGAAATAAGTATTCATATCTCTTTGTTAATAATAAACTTTCTTTAAGCCTCATTGTTTTGGAAGCAATTTGTTACTACAAACACAGTTATTGTGTAATAATGTAGACAATTTAACTCAGGTCGATGTAACCAAAGCATTTGATAAGATTGATCATGATATACTTGTAAATAAACTTTAAGTTTTGTTGTTTAGTTTCTATGTATTTTTTTATGAATTTTTAAATATATAATTGGACCTTGATGGTAAGTTAATTGGAATAAATAAATAAATAAAACAGGACTATCAATGTTGGGTTCTGTCTAAGATATTTTTTCGATCTATTTCTATGGGATATATAAAACCTCTATTCTTAAACTGTAATTATCTTGACGGATATGTTTGAAATAATGAAATGTAAGACTGTTTTATCACTATATAACCGTTGATTGAAATATTTTATTCAACCGTAAAACGCAATTTAAAATAGAATCCTAGCTGCAACATATGCAACCGAATATACAAAATACTTAAACGTTAACTTAAATTAAATGGCGTAATATTATTTATTATTTTTATATGTACTATTATTAAATAAGTAATTCTATCTTACATATTATTCTGAAAAAAGTAAAAGATTATTATATTTTATTTATTAATCAAACATAGTGGCCGTCTTATCACACAATTTTTAATAGTTTCAAGTAAAATTATAACGAGCATGTTATCATAAGCGATTACAATTTTTTATATTATTTAGATGGAGCTGAATATTGAATACAACAATCATTAGAGAGCGGATTTCTAGCATTATGCTTATCCATAATATTAATAGCATCGAAAAAATTTCTTAATATCTATACGAATCTTGAAGAATGTGATTACTTAGCGCTAATTTTTTTTTTGCTTTTTTGCTTATTTTGACTTTTTGTGCTTATTTTGACTTTTTATGCTTATTTTCATGTTTTTTTTTGATTCTGATGCTTATTTGGGGCATTTTCTTAAACATTTAAAAAACATTTAATAATAATTTCACGCTGATATTAAATTAATGTGCTAATATAGAGAATTTTCGTAAAAATCTGTATCATTTATAGATTATATTTGTATTACATATTTTCTTCGTGTCTTTTGACAACATATGTTTTGTTATGACGATGGAATTCTCCACTGGTTGAGATCGTCATTGGTTTTGGTTCAGGTGATTTTGAAATAATATTAATTATGTAACACTATAACATGTATATTCACCATATATGTTGATCAAAAAATGTACAAGTATTTACAGCGCGGTCAATTTGTATATGTTTCACAGTTTAAGGTTTAAAGCTGACTGTTTTTACAAAAAATAGCAAACTAATTCAATGATAGCAAGAAATGTGGGGGTGAACTCGTTCATTGGCTAGTTCGGCAATCCCTCCTTCCTTGGGGTTGAGAGGTGGTGGTAGATACTTCCAGGAACTGGCCATCTGCACTGGTCGATTTTGGTACGTGTCTTTGCATATTCCCGGGTTAATTTTACCCAGAAAGGTTCCATTGTTCGAGACGCTCCCTGCAGTTATATTGCTATCCGTATAAAATAATTCCAAATTTCGTAGAAACTTGTAAATTAGAGGGAAAGGTCGTAAATCTGGATAACAGCAACGGTCCGCCACATGCGTCCTCGAATCTAGACAATGGTCGGTCCCGGGCCATGGTCAATTCCGCGTAAGTGCCCTAAATCTTATTCAAAACGGCTCGTAACAACATAATTGTTTAAAATCTTCATAATATGATACAATAATAATAATAGACCGTCTCATTATTCAGATAATACAGATGAACGCTTCATAGGAATCACACCTATGATATTCCGGATGTAAACGTCGTTAAACTAGGCCCAAACAGGGGCCCCAGTAAGTATTAAATGTAAACAAATTTAAGTGATAGCTAATAATCAGGTGTTCTGCAACCGTATCAATTTCCTACTCTCGGCAAAAATACGGATGGGACGACTGGCGCATATTTACCGTTTTCGTTATTTTTCATATTCAAAGTCGCATTCATAAACTATTGAATTGACATTCCAAAAACTTTGCTTATTTATCAAAAATTACTATATGCGTGAATCGTATTAACCTGGGGAATCTCAGATAAATTATATTATATAATTCACATGTATATTTAACCCATAATGCAAAAGGTGAAAACCACAATAAAAGAATTAATTAGAGACTATCCAGAATTGATAAGTGAAAATTATACATTATTTTGTAAGGCATGTTTAAAAATAGTAAATTTTATTTTAGTTCCCAACTGCATTCTAACTAGTTAAGACTTGTATGTAAAACATGTTATAACAACACTACATCAAGAACGTTTGAAAAAGTTCAAAGCTTCAACAAACGACGGACAATTTAAATTAAATTCACATTTGTGCAAAATACTTTTACATTCGAATATCCCTTTAAGAAAATTACAAAATAATGCATTTAAATCTTTTTTGTGAAAATATTCTAAAATGCGCATTCCCGAGAAAAAATTATGTAGCTCTTGCGTACTATGAAACCATACAAAAAATTAAAGATATTATTAACAATAATTATATGTGGTTTGGTGTGGATGAAACCACAGATGCTTGTTTAATTTAATAATAGGAGTTTAACATGAAGACATCTGACCAATAGTATTTTGATATATACAAGAGAATTGAAGAAAACTGATAATAACATTATAGCAAAATTCATAAATGATGGACTGACAAGCTTATTTTTGCCGTAGACAATACCAAGTTACAAAATTTTACTAATAATGCATTTTGTGCATTGTACAAGTTTAGCACATGGATAGAAACGAATTTCTGAAATTATAAGAATGAAATTTCCATTTGTAGATTTAGTTAAATATGGAAAAATAGTTCTTATATTCTTCTGTGAGTGCAATTATTCAAGAAGTCATTACCTGATATCTCACTGCCCCATAAACCAGTGCTAACAAAATGGGGAACTTGTCTATATGCTACGATGTACTATGTGAACAATTTTGAAGAATTTAATAAGGTTATATACAACTTTCCCGAAACGACAAGCAAATCAGTTAATGACTGTCAAACAGTTCTTAAGAAACAAGAGCTTCCTTCAAAACAATTTAGTTACATAAAATCGCGTTTAAATTTTGTGAGCAACACAATCAAATCTTTATAAAAGCAGATTCATTTTAGAAAATACCTGGACGCATTGGCCAAGATATCAAAATAATATCGAAAGAAGTATTCGGTGAAAATGAAGGATTTTTAATAATAAATAAATTAAACTTGATTTTGAATGGCAATTTTCAAATGGATCCAGCTATAATTTAAAATAAAGAGAAGCTTTTCCACTTTCAAAAATTTATTGAACGTCAGAAGTAATAATTTTTACAATTAAACCCCTAGAACAACATTTAATTATCTACTGTTTTCATGAATAGATTTTAGTTATTTTGAAATATATACAAAATTACAATTTAATTTTTAAATACTTACATGATATTATATATTGCGTAAAATAAACATACTTTATGTATATTTTAGTTTTAAGCAGAATTTCTATGTAAAATATGTTGATAAACGTGTAACATATTAAGAAAATATAGTTTTCTTTAGTGTTTTTTTCGTGTTTTTATGCTTTTTTCCTGTTTTTATGCTTTTTTAATGCTTTTTATCTCTAAATTTTGTGCCTTTTTAAGTGCTTTTTTTACATTTTTTAAGCTTTTTTTATCCGCTCTCTAATAATCATCAATCAATGTTAAGTATTATATATTTTAAAATGAAACGTTCGTTTCAAATTTTTGAACCTTTTACTTAATTAAAATCCACTATTTATTGGATACAATAATGCACAGTGCATTAGCACCTATTACAAAACCTACCAGCACATATTTTCTACTTTTCTATTGTGAAATAATGAATAATCTAAACTATGTTGTTGTGTTTTAATGTAATAAACTTCTGACATGCAATCGAAGCTTATACTTATAATTCTTTTTATATTAATAAAACTATTATTATTGTTCAGGAACAGTATTTATTTAACTGATATCAATGATAAAATTAAAATATAAAATAACTGCCTTTTAAGAACCTTAAGTAAATTTGCGCAAATAATAAATACAAAATAATTAAAATATATAAACCATCATGATTTAAAATTATTAAATATTCGAAGCAAATGTCTTAAATCGATTAATAATCTATTTTATACCATTAGACGTTTCGTATTTGAAGTTTGGTTTCTTAGATTTATTCGTAAAATGTATTTCGATATATCTCATTTTCGGAAATCATAATATCCACAAACTAAGAATTTGTTTCTCCAATATTCTTTTAAAATATAAGCATGAAGTGGGATCATAAGTGGAAGAACACTTTGTTATTGTACGTTTTTTTTAATTGATTTATTGTATACATATTTTTTTAAGAAAGAAGTCCAAAGATGAATAAATAAATAAATAAAATAAATAAATACATTATATTATATATATATTTTTTTTTATAAAACAGTGCGCTCTATTGCCGATAGCCTAAACCAAGATAAACACTACTAATATTTAAACAAATACCTATTGATAGGTCGAGAGAGAGAGAGACAAACATCTTATTTTTTTTTCTTACATTGCTTTGACATCAGTAATAACTTGCTTAACTTTACGGCTATCGACCCATTGATAGGTTGATTAGATTTTAAAAAAAATTATAAATTTTATTATTCTTATTTCAGAATTTATGTGGTCATTTTGTTAATTTCTTACTTAGTCTTACATAAACCCTACATTTAATACAAAATGATTCCAATAAAATGATTTAATAGTTCATGTAATTTATGGTTTTTATTTGTTTTAATTAAGATGCTTGTGAAAATTATATTTTATTTATTGTGTTTTTCTGATTTTATGTAAATTTTTCTATAATAAATTATATAAAACAGGTATTTATTATAATTATAATATGGTACCATATGGTACGAACCGTGGCTTCCCAAAGGCACTAATAGAAAAGTCTAAGAATATTCGGAGACTTTGTATTCATAGGATCCATTCTTCTTCTCGCATTGAAAGACAAGGATTTACTGCGCTTGATATCAACTATTTATGATTCATCCACATGATACCAACTGGAAGCGAGAAAAAGTCTCTAGGAAAGACAAAGTAAAACCTTCGTTCAAATATACTCTAGCAAGTTTCAAAATAAACTAAGATACAACAAATATCTACTAGAGGTAGCTTGGAAATTGATTTCTATAAATTCAAATGAGTTGAGCACACTAATTGGCAGTTCTTCTCGTACTATTAAATAGGCTCCCTACGAAAAAAACACCTTTCAATCTTGAAGGATCACGTTTTATTCAGTGACTGAAATACAAATACAACTAAAAGGTTTAGAGTATCCTTTGAATGTAAAGGTTTAATAGCGGTCGCGTTAGTCATTATCGAGTTATTGAGGAAAATTAAAATTGGCAAATTTTGGTTTTTTCAAAATATCTTAAAATTGAAAAAAGGTAAGGTAAATTTGAAATAGGATTTGTTATGAGCACTGATTTCTGCAAAATATTCTTCATTTAACCGATGCTCTATCTCTTCTAGTAACAGAGATACCTATGGTGAGCATCGAATTGGGACACAGAGTATAGTATACATAGGGGAAGTATTGTTTTCGTGAAAATTTTTTGAAACATTTATTTAACAAAAAAAAATTGTGTCTGTCGATAAACGCTATATCTCAAAACGAATGATTCTATTTAATATAATAAAGTATTAAAAAATAAACATGAGTCAAAATTATTGCGTATCTCCAAGTAAAATGACTGAACATGCATTCCCGCCAAAAGAGTGATTGTTTTTAATCAAAGACGACTTATCAAGATGTTTTTGTCGAAAATAGTGTATTCTCTGTCTGGTTTTAAAATTACGATCAGATTGGCCCACATACTCTCCCTTACATTGATTATCCTTGATCTTTGAGTAACTAGTACTTTTGTTTTTGGATTATATAAACTTTATAAATTAACATGCGATTGTTGTAAGGTGGTGTATGTAGGTGTAATTTTAAGACCAGACTGAGAACATTTACACTGTTTTCGACAAAAACATTTGATTGAAAAAAATATTTCTTTTGGTCAGCTGGACCTAAAATGCCTTTTGAGTTTTTCTTTTACTTCTTTCAATAAAGAAACGTTATAATATTCGAACAAGAACCTGTTACTGTCTTGAAAGTGCTTGGAAGTTTCTTCGAATTCTAATGTTTGCCATCATCCCAGTGTCAAGTCTTATTGGTCAAACAATGTTATATTTGGCCAAAATGTACAAGAAAATGGATTGAATATAATAAGACAAATACTTTCAAATATGAATAAAGACTACAAACATTTGCTATTCGGCCATCTCTAATACGACATACTGCACAGATTAGACCATTTATTACTATATCACTTGACCATCAACTGTTACTGGATGAACACAGTGCGAAAAAAAAAATAGGCATGTAATAAAGCAATATTTGCCCAATAAACGTCACGAGTGATTCAAGCTATATGTTTTATGCTTTCTTTCGGGGTATACATTTATTTTGATGTTTACTAAGGAGCTAAAGGAATTTAAATTTTACCTCTTATAAGAGCTAGAAGGAGTATTAAGTTATTCGATTGTCCCAAAGACATGCAAATCGTGTAATTTCTTTTGATAACTTCTATACCAATATTCTTTAATGAATTACTTAATGAATGAAAATGATAAAAAAATAGGGTTGCCATTAAAAAAATAGTCGATGACGTCATATCTCATATTTGGGACACGCTGTATACAATTTTATTACATCAAAAAGAGCGCAATTTAAAATACTAATCGAGGCATCCGAGCTTATTTTCAAAAAATAAACTTTCTATGATTTACTGAATTTATTCCAAGTTCGAGACTCGCTCTGTATATTATATATTTCAATGTTTCACTTATTTTTCATTATATAATAAATACGTTATTATGAAGAAACAAATAAATTGCGATTATTATCACACTAGAAGCATAATTTAAGGTACATAGGTACGTTCACAATTTAATAAATAATATTTATTTAAAAAGATATAAAAATGCAATACATTTATCAGTAGTTATTATCATACCAGGAAAGAAAATTGATATGAATGATAAAGCCAATAGATACCTGACAGTGATTAAGGATGAATATTACTATAAAATCCTTAAAACTTTCACAATTTATTGTAGTTCGGTTTTAGGAGCATAGATAAATGCTTCAAGAACTTATTTAGTTGGGCTGCTATGTTAAAGTTCAAATAATTATTAATTTTAGAATGACATTTCTTGAAACAGAACAAGTGTCATTATTAAATATTTATTTTTTAAGATAGATAGATATTTGTAAAATACATTTAGTTATTAACTTCTTTTAAATGTTATTTATAATTTTTTATTGTCCATAGTATTTTGTGGGTACTAATTAAAATTATTACACAAAGTGAACTGAATCCAATTTAGTGCTTTAAATGTTTTCTGCCAAGTGCAAGTTAAAATTGGTTAGAATCATTATAATATTTTGCTGGGAAGTGCTTTAAAATTAATTATTGAATCTAGGCGAATATTTTGACAGCAACTCCTTACATGTATTTTGATTACTATATTGAATTATATTGAACATTAGTATTTATATATTTACATTCGCTTTCTAGAGGCTATTTAGAATTAGAAATTTATTACATGTAAAACACATCTGGTATTTTATTACATTATTATTTTTGGAACATATTTGCCTGCTTTTATGATTTGATTACCTTATTGGCAATAAAAGGGTATGGCGTTTATTTTAGTACTAAAACGTGCATACTGCACTTATTAAATATATTACATGCACACTCAGTCAATATTTGCTCACGTAAACTGATCCTACACGTAAATTGGAAATGATGTTTTAATGGTAAAAGGGTATCATATCGTTAAATCAATAGTTCATCATGTACATTCATCCTACTGTAAGTAATTTCTATACTAAGAATTAAATTATTGATTAGTATTAAAACAATTAACAGGCGAGATCCTAATGTCAAGCCTTTTAAATAAAAATATGTACACAGATAATACTTAATTTGTGTTAAAATATGACAGTATAATTTATTCTGTTTACTAAATTAATGTTAGTATTGTAAAATATTTCAATACGATCTCCACTGTTAAGTTAATCAATTTTATTATTTAGTATTTATTTAAGAAGTTTAAATGTAAAATAAACAAGAATGTCTAATACATACTTCTTAGTAAAAATATATAGGACAAATTTAAAAATTCTTTCAGTAAAACCTTTTATGTGACGTTTGATTGGTATTATTATTACATTATTACATTATTTTTATTTGACAAATAGAGTTTTCCCAAAAGGTAATCTAATTTTGTTGCAAGAGTTTGTGTTGTGCTTAAATATATTATTTAAAATAATTTCATAATATCAAATTTATACAAAATTATGTCTCATCTGGATCTGGATCGAGTTTGCCAAGGGTAATCAAATCATTGACCAGAGCACCTAGCCCTCCTTGTGCCCCCCTGGCTGGGACAGCCCTTCGTTGTTCTATCACTCATTTAGCCACCTAAGGTGACGAGCAAAGGGCAGCACAACGCTTGGAGGGGTCTCCCTAATGTTGGGGGAGGATGGTTAACACATGTTCCACTGTCTCGTCCTCTTCTTCACATGCTCTACATATGGGGGTTTCCACTTGACCCATAGTAAACAAGTGTTTCCTTAGCTGACAGTGACCCGTAAGGATACCTGTGAGAAGATGCAGATTCCGCCGGGACAGTCGCAGATAATATTCAGCTGTTTTCAGATTGGGTGCTTCCTTGGCCTGTCTGCAGCCTGAGATGTTGTCCCAACGTTGTTTTAGCGTCTTGAGAGTGTTCTGTTTGAGGATGTCAGTGCGGCATTTCGGTGTTGGTGCGATCGGCTGCCCGTCCGTGGTATCACTGAGAACCGATCCAGCCTGCGCCAACTCGTCTCGTCGTCGTTTGATTGTGCTGCTTGTTGCAGGATGTTGTGACATTCTTTTACTAGTCTTGAGGTGATCTTGTGACCACTCACTGCTAGTATTGCTGCCCTACTATCTGTAAGAATTTGGATGTTCCTACCACGGATGTCACGGTGTAGGATTTTTTTGCCCCGTGGATGATGCCAACGATCTCTGCTTGCAGAGTAGTTGTGTGCTTCTCTAGGGGTACAGCTAGGGATAGGTCCATTTGTTGCGAGTAAATATCCGCCCCGCATCCCCTTTTAGTTTTAGAACCATCGGTGTAAATCCGGAGGGTTTCTCCACCCTCTACACTCCCGGTCCTCTTTTTGTCGATATATTATAGGGTCAATTGAAGACGTAGCTGGGTGGCAAATTGTCCGTCTTTCTTCCAAGGAGAGGTGTCTTTTTGACAGCCTCCTCTAAGAAGTGATAGTGTCTACCAGCCCTGCTTCTTTTGTACCAGAGTCCAACTGGTTTACTCGCAGTGCTGCCGCCGTGGCCATTTCTTCTACGTATAAGTCGAGAGGTGGAAGGCAGATAATTGCTTCCATTGCTGCAGTGGGTGTTGTTGTTCGCATTGCCTGGTCGTGCTGAGGCATGTTATCCTTTGCAATTGAGTAAGCTGCTTTGCTGTTTGGCTCTGGGCCACCAGACCAGTGCTCCATAGATTAGTATTGGTCTTACTACCGCTGTGTACAGCCAAAGTGCTATCTTGGGACATAGCCCCATGTCTGCCCCTACAGCCCTTCGGCATTGCCAGAGGGAGACGCATGCTTTTTTACATTTCATTTTAAGATGTGGTTCCCACGTCAGGTTGCCGTCGAGGATCGCCCCTAGGTAGTTGACTTCCGGTGCAATGTCAACCAGGTGTTGAGGAGCTTAGGAAGCTTTAGCTTGCCTAGTTTCCTTTTCCTTGGGATGAGGGCCATTTCTTTGACAGGTTTATGGTCAGAGACTGATCATTACACCAGTCTTCAATTATTTTTAGGGCTTCCTGAATCAAGCTGCATATCACCGTCTCAAATTAGCCTGTTAGGAGGATGGTTATATCATCTGCATATCCTATGGTGTGGAAGCTATTGTCGTTAAGTCGTCGCAGTAGGATGTCAACAACTATATTCTACAGAAGTGGTGAAAGTACTCCACCATGTAGGCAGCCTTAAGCAACGATCTTTCTGACAGTGGTATTTCATACATTTATTGTGACTCCCCTATTCTCCAACATGTTTTCGATCCACCCACTAACTGTGAGGTTCACACCATGCGTGAAGAGGGCAGTTTCCATTTTTCTGAAGGTCGTCTTATCAAAGGCACCTTCTACATCAATGAACGCGCCTAGTGTGGACATTTTGTTGTCCAGAGATCTTTGGATTCGGTCTATATCAGTGCGCAGAGCCGACTCCGTTGATCTTCCCTGAACGTATGCCTGCTGGTTAGCTTAAATCGGATTCGTAATCAAAGCCGTCTCGCGAATTAATCTTTCGCACAATTTCTCTAACGTTTTTAAAAGAAATGACGTTAGACTAATCGGACGGTATGATTTGTCTAGTGTATATTCTATACGGCCAGGTCTAGGTATGCCATGTTCATGCTAGATGGATGTATCTGAATGCAATATATGCCCTGAAGATTCTGGCTAGGTGGGCTAATAATATGTCCAGCCCTATTGGAGGAGGGGCGGGAATATACCGTCCAAGCCTGGCGCTTTAAATAGTGAGAAGCTTTTGATTGTCCAGGTTATACTTGCCCTTTCAGTGAGGTGATCTGCCGTCTCCCAATCCTCCTTGGAAGGGTTTGAGGGTATGGATTCTGACTAACCTCAATAAGATGATTAAGAAATCTTCACATTAGCCTAGGTAAGTTATTCAAAATTATCCTAAATCGTCTAATTTTCATAAATAACTAACCAGTTACTTCAAAAATAAGAAGTCATTTATAGTCTTCTTGACTCAGTTTTACTCAGTGGTTTGTTGTTCAAGTTTAATTTCTTTAAGAACCGATAAAAATCTCTTAACCTTATTGATAATGTATCTCAATTCAGATTTTTTCAGGTTATAACCCAAAACACTAAATCGTAAAAATGTGTGCCTTTGTGCTCCCCCAAATTAATCTTGTAACCCACTTTTAATTATAATATATTTGACCATGATATCATGATCCACTTAATCATAAGTGGTAATCTTGAACAAAGTACTATAAGGGCAAAAGTTGTTTGATAGAATTGTGGTTCAAAAAGTGAAGAAGAATTAAACAAAGCTCTTCACACGCTATCACCATCTCCATAATTCTCAATACGAAATTAATTTAAACAATCATGAAGTTAAATTTTTTAATTCTTCAAGTATCAGAAAATAACATTAGATCATTTAGATACATTCAAAATCATAAACCAAATACATTAAGATTAAGATAGTTTTTCAATTATCAGTCCTTCATATAATTACTAAAATTTGAGATCCTGATATTACTATTAAGTTCATCTAATATTCTTCTATATTTCCTAAGCAGAACAATTTCCAATAAAGAACGTATCAAATACGTTTCACAAAAATTTACCAGAAGCGTTAAAACTTAAAAAAATGATTCTAAAATTACCAAATTATGTCATCTGATTATTTCCAACCAATTTTAACTTTGTTTATATTAGAATTGATGATATCTGTCAACGAACTGCAATTATGACATTTATAAGGCAGTACAATTCAAAAGAAAATGTGTAGATATGCAGGGCTACAAATTATCAGAAAAGATAGAAATAAATGAGATATAGCTAAAAACGCGTTTTAACGACAGAAAACACAATGAAGTAACGTGTTTATTCACAAGAAACATATTTATAATTATTATTACGGCAAAATACTAAAACAAAAATAACATAAGAAGCAACAATCGTCAGTAAAGTAGGTGTTTGAAATTACGGCTGTGTAATTCTAATGGAGACCTCACATCTTTAGCTGGATGCAGATCAAATGTTAGCGCAAATGTCAGGCGTCCTGGACTTTTGACAGCTGACATCGTATATGTGACAAAGTCATCAGCACTCAAAATTTTCATGTACTAGTGTCGACAGAGGGAATAATTGCACTGGACCATCCCACCAGTTCAACTGTAGGATTATCCTTAAACCACATGGAAAAATGCATACCAGTGGATTCATGTGCGTTGACCAACAGCATAGATATTGAGCATATTCTGCTGCTACCATTAAATTATTATGTTATTTCCCATCATCTAAGTGTACTTTATCTCTTCTGAATATTTTAAACACAATTAACAAACTCTGAAAAGACACAAATCAATACGTCAAAATAAAATTGAATAAAATTGACAGTTCCACCATCGGTTATCGATGTATGTATATGTTACATCCCGGTAACTCTAAGGTGCCATTAATTATATCCTAATATCAAAGGGTACCCACCATCATCATACTGACCAACGATTCTGCTGTTTTGCTATCGCTAGTTCTGCTGCAATCATATGGGCCCAATTCCGGCGTTTTACGTAAATATTTAGATACAAACTAAAATTTACAAAAAAGTATAACAACTAACTTTTCTGATGTCAAAATTGATTCCAATACTTGTTGGTCAACATTTTACCTGTTGAAAATATATTTTGTGTCAACTACGGCTAATGACCTGCCGTATTTCGCTTGGATTTGTCATTTGTCCAAGTTTTTTAAGTGTGTTTAAAATAAATAATTTTAAAATATAATGGTTATTGATGATTTATTTAGAATAATAAATTCTGTGGACGATGCAAAGGAATTAATGGTTTCTCCATTTTGCGAACTTTAATTGTATGATATCGATTAGCCCTTGAATAATTGTATGTGGCTTTTGTAAAGTGGGGGCATGCACTTCCAATTTAGTATCTTCTGCGTACAGGAGCTGGTAGGATGGATTGAGGTAAAGTGAGTCTGTATAAATATTATAAACATAAATGTTGTAAAGGATTGGCGATAGATAAGATCCTTGGAGAACAACTTTTTGGGGAAACAAAATCGAAATATCGGGTATTTCGGATTTCAACTTGTTGGAGTCTGTTTGATTAAAAGCTGTCAATTAAGGAGAAGAGGTGGGCTTTAGTTCAAAAATAGTTGGAGAGAATCTTTAAAAAAATTATATTACATTCACTTTTTTGATTGTCAAAATTGACGTTTACTAATTGCAAAATAAATATTGTTATGCTGTCAACAAGCAAGTTTGTATTGCAAAAAATGACATTTTCGCAGACAAAAATTATTTTTTTGTCAAATATATTTAAATGAATATTGACGTTTTCCGGCTCTCAAAACCAACTTTTGATTTTTAAAGTGATCCACTAAAAATATTAGTCAAACTCGTTTATATACAGGGTTTCCGTTTTTGGAGCTCAAGCATAGGGATCTCAATTATTTGAAGAGATACAAGGTCGGCTAAATTAGGGCAAAGTTGTCCAATCTGGAGTATAACATAATAACGTTTTGAAACATGTTCCCACTACTTTAGAAGATATCCGAAAAAATTGAAATTTTCAAAAATAGTATATTGCACTAGAAGTGGAGAAAGTACGTGTTTCGCTCACGCTTGTGCCAGTTTAACGAAGGTACACAAGTGAGCGAATTCGTAACTCCGCGAGTGGTGTATTACGTTTTGTTCAATCCTGCCGAAAGATCATTTCAAAAAGGAGGTTCAAATAAAAGAAATGACATTATTTTTTTAATGAGTAGAGATATACACAATTTGAAACGCCATGATCGTTGGCGTTCTTCTACTCAATAGTAATCTGAAGGTTATGTAGCAATCTGAAGGTTATGTAGAAAAATCTACTGCTAATAAAATATCGATTGCTAGGAAAATCAGTACTAGTGATACTGGGCTAAGCAAGCAAGAAGAGGTGAATCACGTACATGTAGTACGTGAAGAAGTTCATGCACGTGATGGGATGATTTTCATGTTAATAAGACGATATTTATATCAGGGTCGTGTAATTTACAACATCCAATTTTCAATCATTGAACAATAAATTTTAATGTAAATTAATTTAAAAAATAATGTGTATAAAAGCGTGAGTGAAAATGACAACTGCGTGAACGAAAGTGACACAAGAGTGGGCGAAACTAAATTTCCATAGCAACTATTTTGTGTGATGTAAACTGTAATTTTCAAACAAAATGACAACGTCTGAAAATTCTATTTTTTTACTGCAGGAACAAATGTTTTTATTTTTGTGCGAGACTATTTAAAGAGATACTTCAAAACAATTCAAACTTTATCATTGCCACTTTGTAGGCTCTACAACGTGGTGATATAATAATAAAAATTCCACGTTTCAATTTTCGGCAAACATCATCAATTTTGTTATTTCTTATGGGCATTTTCTTGGATTTTCACATTTTCTAATACAGATTTTTTGATGATTACGGTGATGTGTCATGTTGGGATTTGGTCTAGCAGTTTGATCGAAATCTCAAAGTAGAAGAACATCTCGAAGAAATGAACTCCGCCCGGGTCTCTTCAATTAAAATTATAGTTATAGCTTTCATAATAGTATGTATTTTAGATTTTATTTGAGAAGAGAAACCAAGCAAACAATAAATAAATAAATTAATTAAAAAATCCTGCTTTGGCAAAGAGTGCCTTGGAAATGACAGCTACACTTTTGTTTAATAAAGCAAATTTTGACATTTGGGCTGAATTTTGCTTATCCTGACTTACAGTTCCAAAACTGGTATATATTTATAACAAAATGACGTTTTCAAGCGAAGTAAAACATGATATGCTAGAACTTTATTACAACATACCTTTAGCGGTATCTAGAAAGACGACAACCTGCTGAAACTTATTTTCTGATTCTACATACGAATTTAGCTGAGTTTCAAAATAGATATTTTCACTGAAGAATATAATTTCTGATTATCAAAATCGATTTTCCTGATTTTGAAAACAATAAATATTGCTCTATCAACAGTTGTGCTTGACTGTTGAAAATGGTGTTTTTCACAGTCAAAAATAGTGTTTTGTATTTTAAAAAAATATTAAATAAAAATTACATTTCATAACCGTCAACCCTAACTTCTGATTTTCAAAAGTGATTTTCATTTACTGTCAATATCAACATTTCTACATTCAAAGTCATTTATTTTTAAGGAAAATAATAGCATTTTCTTTATAGATTAGAAAGATTTAGAGAAAGATTTAAAATATGTTAGAAGTATATCTGCATCAAAATAATAAAAGCTGACATTTTTGATTATGATGTTGCTATAGTCAAAATCAATTATATCAAATTAGTATGTCAAACCACGTTTGTATTGTTTTTAATTAACACTTTTTGTCTTAGGAATTACCAAGAGGAATCAATATAAATCAACCAAATAAAAATCTCAGAAATATGCAAGATATAAACAATAATTTATCAGTCAATAATGAATGGACATTAATTGGTCTTAAGAAAAAAGATAAATAACGGAATGATAGGAACCAGTAAAACAGCAACAAATGGATTATTAAAAATCCATGCAAAAAGGGCTTCACCTTTGTATCACGTCTCCAACTGGACACCAAGGAAGAGAACATTTTGAATTTCCTTAAACAAACATTTCGGGAAATTGTGTATAAGTCAGTGGAGTCGAAAAAACGGAAATACTATGCATCATTTAAATTAATGGTAGACCTTCACTAATACGATTTGCTCATGGATGCCCCAATAGTGGCAATCGGCGGCATATACATCCCGAATTTTCATCACTATCCACCAGTCTCCGGAAAATTATAAACGCATAAAAATGCCGACCAAAGATGGAAACAGAGTTTGATAAAGTTATGTCAATAAATTTGTTTAGTTTAAATGTACAGCCCTTAAGAAATAAGATAATTGAATTGGAAGCAATCATTAATGATACAAATTATAATGTATTACTAGCCATTTCGCATATAAATTGATAAGCCATAGAGGTGGAATAATTTATGCTAAAGAAGCTTTAAATTTTAGGGTATTAGACTTTCAAAATCATTGTGTTGAACTAGATATTGAAATATGTGAAACAATATTAACTGAGGGCTGAAATATCACCGGTCGATAGCCGTTGAGCAGAAATAGTAAACCAATGTCTTATATCAGAATTTATTTTTCCATTATATTAATTATATTTTATTTTTTTCTGTAAATATAGATGTTTAGTAGTAGTATAAACTGATGTTAATATTATGATACTTAAAATTTACAGAAGCCCGCGTGATAATTTTAATGTGTTTTTCGATGTTTTAAATTAGATATTTTGCCTATAATAAGCTTATATGCTTAAAGATTGTCTAAATAATTTTAATATGTACTTAGTCCACTTTCCGATTACGATGGTATATAATTTAGCCTGAACGTGCCAGACCCCTAACAGCAGGTAATAATATTGATTATCGAGCGCTGTAAAATATAACTTGGCACATCTAGATAAGGGAGATATTAATAAAAAATGGTACACTTTTATGTATATTTTAATTGGTAAGCTTTTCCGGAGAAAACTCTAGTTCGAAAAAATTATGATCGATCGAAACTAAATGGTTCAATAATGAATTTAAATTTATGATATTGTTAATGTAAGAAGCTTCTACTTCTACTTCTACTCAAGGTTAATGATAAATATAGTGATTCATCGACAAATGTGCCAAAGGCAATGTGGGAAGTAATAAATAAAAATAGATATCTTCCAAACCCCTGTAAATGTGATATCTCCGCCAGCTATTTTCATACTTATTTCACAAATGTATCAAACGAAATTTTAAGCAAAATACCAGTATACAATACAAATCCCATTCTACTGGCAAGTACAAATATCAAACTTTTTGTCCCTTTCTAAAGTAACAGTGGGAGATACAATCAGTTGGAGATAGCGAACCAACTGTGCTACCCTGATCAGATCCAAAATAGATGGAAACCGGTCTGTTGACAGGGAACAATAATTAATTAAATTATCGGTTGATTTTTTAGAGATAAATTAATGTCATCGATGGTGAAGGTATAAGACATTTAGGAACTTCTGTTATAACTAATCTAAATAATTTTTAAATATATTTATATGTATTCATGAACACATGTAAAATGATCTTAATCATGCTTCGACTTGATTCAAGACTTTTTCCGTCTACACTAAGCACGCCAAATCACTGTAACAATGATGTCGGCGAAATTAGCTGTATCTAAAATTTTTGCAATTTTATATGAAATTATTACAAAATTTATGTTTTTGATGTTTATATTTACCTTAATTAATAATCTATAAATAGATAATTCAAATCACAAAATAATCATTGACCGTGATGAGGACTTCTCATAAAGCTTAAAGTTTATGACGGTGTACATTCAATGAAATGAGGTTACGAAATTCTTATGTAAATATGTGTAATATAAGTCAATAATTCACATCTACTTTGCATCACCAAAAATAATATTTACAATGCCCGTGTACTCATCGGATATTTATACACTGTAAATATTCTTTGTACTTGTTAAAACAAAATTTGTCTGAGATTTACATCTGCGTGCCTTTTAATTGGTATTAGAAATTAATTAAAATGATGTAGAATTATGAATAATATATTTAGTTTTTTTATGCGGAAAAATCCAAATACATTGTATTTTAATATAATAAATTTATTCGTCATAGAATACATAAAGAAGATTCACCTTTCACGTTTCGAAAATAATTCTTAAAATTGATTTACACATTTTTCTCAATTTATTTTTTATCTATTATACATATTGTATATTCATATGATTTGTCTTGTAATTGAAATTCGTTTCCTGTATGGGCAATAAATATATGCTGCTCAGGTCCTTCACAGCATTTTTCATACTTAGTAAGCAGGCATTGTCTTTAAATTCACACATACCGAAAAATCAAGATGTTATTCCCTGGGCTACTATAAGAATATTTTGTCCTTTGATGACATTTGAAAACCGGTTTTGTTTCGAAAATATAGGTAGAACAAAATTTTCGAAACCAATTTTAATATTTTTTAAATTATTAATGTAGTCGAAATAAAAGTATGGCGTACTACACTCGATTTAATTTTATAAAATAAAATTAAAAATCTTCTTATTACTAGGTACGGCTTTAAATACGTCTATTGATTGCTCATTTGGATCAGTCGAATTTGTTGATGCTGGCTGACGTTTGGATATTTGAATTTTATTTTCTGTCTTTAATATTTAATCTTTTGTTAGTAAAGTCCTTTACCATAATCGCAATACAAAGATAACTGACATGCATTTCATGTCAATTCATTACAAAATAGTCGGTTGTACATTGAACGATTTCCTGACCGTAATGTTCCTGAAGATTCTAAAGTATTCATACACGCCTTCAGGAAACAGGCACATTTAAATAAAGTGGAGGATTAGGAAGACCAATGACAGTAAGAACTGTAGAAGTGGAAGATCCAGAAAATTTCTGGATATGATATAGGAAAATCCAGGTACTTATACTTATCATAATGGAACAGAATAAGTGCTAAATATTTAATACCCATTCAGTTAGTTATATGTTCAATCAAGAATGCAGCAACACGTATCAATTTTATTCTAAACGCTAGTGTGAACCATTGTGAATAATAACATTCATAAACATTACAACAACCAGCGGAAATAATTGAACGGCCTAGAAGCTAAAAATACCAAAGACCACTACCTAACAAGAAAACAGACCCCGCCATGTTCTTCCCAAGAGTAGAAAACCCAAAGACACACAATTAACCAACACAGATCTGATCCTACTCAACAAAGGTTTACAATACTCTGACCACGAGATAGCACTCAAACAAGACAAATCCAATTCACTTATGGATCAAAATAACCTGACAAATATAATTAAAAAGGATTTTCTAGAACAAAATAGAGATAAAAAGGAATAAAATAAAAAAGAACCAAAAACAATAAAATCCATAGTAGCGAAAACGGATAAAGCCCAACTGGTAATCTGCAATATTGATAAGGAAATCACTATTACGATTAAAAAAGACCAATACATAGAAAAAGTTAAAGACTTCATAAATAACAGCAATTTCGAAACATTATCCAAAGATCCAACACCCACATATCAGAAAGAACTCACAACTGAACTAAAAAACGCAGAATCCATCATACGACATAGAGAACAGTATAAATATAAACAAATCAATCCTGCGGCTCCGGTACTCTTAAAGTACAAAAACCGAAGCAATCTACCTTCCCCCCTCAGTAGTGGCATACTTCAATGCATTAATTTATAAAATCTGAAAATTTGTGAACACACTACTTCTTACAATATTCCAATTCATCAAAATTCTTTCGAATTTTTAGAGAAAATCAGAATATCAAATAAACCACCACATTCTGGTTTCATTCGAAGTTGAAAGATTATTTACATGTATCCCAACAGAAGAAATCAGAGCAATAATAAAATAAAAGCTAACGATGGCCAACTACGAAGATACCAACGAACTGAAATTCTTCAATATGTGCCTTTACCAATTTTTTTTTTTCAAATTTTAGGACGATATACTACATACAAAAGGGCAGACTAGTGACGGGATACCCGTTATCACTATTAATAGCTGAAATATTAATGGCACACTTTGAAGATCAAATTTTCAAAGGTAGAAAACTATTTACAAAATACACACAACTTTGAATATGTGTGGGCGATGTGTTCAATATATGGACAAGACAACTAGACCAATTTCTTAACAAACTTAATTAGATAAATTAGAAGGTCCAAATTACCATGGACAAAGAAACAAGTCACGCCCTAAATTGTCTAGATATAACCATTAACACAAACAACCACAGTATCAAATATAAAATCAATGAAAAACCCACCATTACCTGGGATCAGATTCCAACCAATCGACAGCAAATAAATATTTAGCTATCAAGTTATACATTCATAAACTTGTTAACATACCCCTAAATAATGTCGACTGTTACAAGGTATACCGAACTCTCAGTGAAATTACAAATAAACGACGGCTACAAAGAGAAATTGAAAACAATTTAAAATCATACCCATCTAAGTATTTTTAAAAACAATCTACGGAAGACCATCATCAATAAGAAGATTTAATTTTCCGAAAACGAAAACAGGAAATTTTCCAAACGAGTCGGCACCACAGCAGCCCGAATAGAACACGAGGAAAGTAAGCAGGAAAGTAACTATTTACACATTTATTTCATAAACATTCAATGTATTTGAAATAAAATAAATGAGGTAGAAGCATTTTTGATTGAACATAAAATAGTAATTTAAGGTACAAGTGTAAAAAGTGATGCTTTATTGCACGAACTGGCGTTTAAAAACACGAGCGAGGAACGAGCGAGTTTTTTTAAAGCCAGGAGTGCAATAAAGAAATTTTTTACACGTGTGCCTTACAAAATTTTATCTTCGATCGTAAAGGATTTCAAAAAATATATTCTTATGAGTAATATTTTAATGTCATTTCAATAATTCAATTAATGAAAACATATTTTGTTCAATCCTGCAGTAGAAAATGGAACTTTCATACGTTGTTTTGTTGTTAGAAAGTTACAGTTTACCTCACGCAAAATGGTTGCTATGGAGATTTACTTTCGCCCACTCTTGTGTCACTTTCGCCCACTCTTATGTCACTTTCGCTCACGCTTTTATAAATACACATTATTAATATTATAATTATTATTACTTACTTGCTTATACACTTGTAAATGAAAATTGTCACTTCGAAATAGAATATTGGGCAAAGTTATTAAAAAGGCCATTAAAATAGGCAATTAAAACTTCATCCGTAATGATATTTAAATTGTGAATCCTAAGCCATTCTTCTTCGCTCATTGTAAAATAATATTATATTTTGTTACGGATGTTTGCCGAAACTTTATATATATTATTGAATATCAACTATTATTACAGACAAAAGTGGTACAAGTTACTTAGCGTCGCCGATTGTGTTGTTTATATGACGTAGACGATCGTGTTATATTGCCGCTTGTCTTTTTTTGTCGTCGCTCACAGCGGGACACTAGATTATTTTAGTGCGGGCCGGGCACGGCGCATCGAGCAACGCCGACCGTCGTACACTGGATTTTAAAGCGGGCCGGGCACGGCACATCACGCAAAGCCGCGATACATTTCTTTTATTTAAACCTACGTTTTAAAATGAATTTTCGGCAGGATTGAACAAAACGTAATACACCACTCGTGGAGTTACGAATTCGCTCACTTGTGTACCTTCGCACACTCGGCTGTCGCCTCGTGTGCAAATTGGTACACGCGTGAGCAAAACACGTACTTTCTCCACTTGTAGTGTAATATACTATTACCGGCAGTGCACTAATGAAAGCGTTACTTAGCAACCAGTAAACAAGTTGCACAAATGTCGGCCGCCATTGTTATTTATGGAAAAAATGTTCGCTTTATTGTAATCGCTTCGACTTGCATTAAATGAAATCTTCAGAGTTCTTAAATCTGCCATTTCGTTTGTATTATATATTTTATTTATAGTTTATTAGTTATTTGTATCAATTAATAAAAAATTAAGTTTTTCGTCGAAAATTTGTGCTATAATATATTATCTGTCAAATTTGACATTTATGTGCAGTAAAAACAGTTTGACATTACCGTGCAATAAAAACGTAAAAAAGCACTAGTGCTTTAAAAAGCCACTTTTACAATGAAAAATGATGCAAAAAGCGTCTACTTTCTGTACGATCGTAGATAAACGTATTTTAAAATGTTTTGGGTAATTTACTGAATAATATTATTAACAAGAATATTATCCTAGGGGGAGATTTCAATGTACATTTTCACACAGAAGATTACAAAGCAACAGACGTAATCGATTTTCTGGCTTCATGTGGGCTCCAGGAATTGGTCACTTTTACAACTAGAATGGACAACTGTTTGGACAATGTGTTCACAAATGTGCAGGCAACAGAAATAAATGTTAGCCCCATTGATTTCTTTTTATCTGATCATATTGGAATACATATAAAAATATCAGAAGATTTGCCACTTACACGCCAAATACGATCCATTACACAAAGAGGAAAATATGAATTGAATATTTTACTTAAAAAATACAGTTTTTTCTTTTATTAATAACTACCAATGTGCTTGTTTGGCGTTTAAATTATTTATAGAATTATTAGAACAATATTTTTTAAACTGTTTTCCATTGAAAAAGACCACAACAAAAACGAATTATGTAGTTTGGTACAATAATGATCTTAAACGAATGCGCGAGAACCTCTCTCTGGTAAAAGAAGCGAGACATTGCAAAACCAAGCAATAAAGCAAAGACAATGTGGTCATTAATAAGATATAAACAGCCGAACTGTGATAACATAAACTGTGATATACAACCTGATGATTTTAATACATTCTTCACCACTATTTTTAGGTTCATACAATCCGACTTGCTACCTTTGCAGATAGATCCATTGGTATTTATTAATGCAAGCACTACACTTACAAATTACTTTGGATTTAGGGAGGTGAGTGAAAATAATTTACGCGAAGCAATAGTGTCTCTAAAAAATTCAAATGCTCGGGATATATATGGTTCATATCTTAAAAATAGAACTCAGCGCGTAGCATTTAAGAATCACTCATCGGAATTTGCTGACATTACTTGTGATGTGCATCAAGGCTCGATTTTGGGCCCTTTGTTATTTTTAATTTATTTAAACTACTTACCGTCGTACATAAATACCGGGTCTATATGCAGATGACACAACATAAGTCACCAATTCTGATAGTTTTGTAAGAGCGCTACAACAAAGAATGGACATAAATAATGAAGTACTGACATGGTTTAGTTGCAACAAACTGTCTCTCAATATATCCAAGACCGAAACGCTCACTTTTTCTCTAAATTTTGATAATGAAGAACACGGGTTCCTAGGCTTGTGTCTTGATACTAAGCTGGGTTGGAAGGAACATGAGAGGGAACTCAGCAGTAAATTAAGTGGATTCATTTACTTACTCCGTATGCTAAGCAGTTCTGTGCCCTCATCAATACTTATAGCTGCATACAATGTTTTTTTCAGTCCAGAATTAGCTACTGTATACTGGCCTGGGGACACTCGAGTGTTGTTTCTAGAATATTTAGTCTGCAACGTCGAACTGTCCGTGTCATTGCGGAAATAGGATATAGAGATGAGTGTAAGGAATACTTTCGTAGCCTCAAAGTACTTACTTTGCCGGGTCTGTTCGAATTTAAATATTTATTACATGTCCACAAAAATATTGAAACGTATGTAACTCATGACCAAATACACGAATATAACACCAGAAGCTGTGAGCAAATATATCCTGAAAGATCAAGATTGTCTAGGTGCCAGAACAGTTAAAATTTTTATGGGCTTAAACTGTAGACTTACTACCACAGGCAGTGAAATCGCTCCCCCATGGAAAGTTTAAAAGTATACTCAAAACATACTTAACAAATAAAGTCTTTTACACTATTAATGAGTGCATCTCAAATAGATTTTTAGACCTTTGAAATGCACACATTTTATTTTATTTTAAAAACCTCAAAAAATTTATTTATACAATGACTTTAGTTATATATTTTACTGATTTTTTTCTTATATATGCAAGTTATAAGTAATATGCCATTTTACTCGGACATTAGTTTATAAGTTTATAAGTTTTATTTATAGGTGTTATTTATAGAATGGTTTTATTTATACACTAACTTTAAGTTTTATTCTACACTGATTTTATTAAGATATTAGTTTTAAGTTGTATTTATACAAATATTTTAATTATACACTAGTTTTAAGTTTTATTTCTACACCGTTTATATTAAAATATTAGTTTTAAGCTTTATTTATACAATGATTTTATTTATACACTAGTTTTAAGTTTTAACTATTTACTGATTTTAATTCATTTTATTTATATTCTACTCCTAAGTTTTATTTATTTATTATTTCTAATCACTCAAAAGTTACAAATATTATTTATATACTTATTCCAATGATTACTTATATTAAACAAACTCATTCCGCTAATACAATTATAATTTTATTCATATCAATTGTACAATCGATTAATGCTCTGTATATTGATTGTTCACTTATATTCGATATGTTGTTATCAAATTTATATATTATCTCCTATGTACTTCCTAATATATGTATTGACGTGTGTAAACGTATCTGTCCTAGCACGAATAAATTACTATTACTATTACTAACAATAAAATAGGGAACCGCGACAAATTACATAACAGTGGATTTTACCACTTAGGCTGCCAGGAATGCTAAGTACATAACATATATTGGGCAAATAGGTAAAATGATTAAGACTTAACATCTTAGAAGATCTGGAGATTAAATGAGCGACAAAATCGGGGAAAACGTAATCAACAACTAGCTAGAAATAACCGCAGGTACTAATCTCTGGAGCGTTACTAGAAGTAGAAGATTTAATTTTAGTTTAATTTTATACTTGCTTAATAACATGAAGCAGAACAATGGCCCAATTTCTAATACCCATTCAGTTAGTTTTGTCAAGAATGTAATAACACAAGTATGAATTTTAATTACAAATACTTTGAATGTAAATAATGAAACTGAATTCTTTTAGACTATTTGTTGATTATGCGCTGAGGCACTTCTTCCTGCTGATTTTCCTCCAAGTATTGCATTCTATCAATGGCTTTTGCACACATTGGTTCACATTCCCCAACTGGAGTCTTTTTACAATTTGAGCAAATTATTTGAATTATTCAAGAAATACAATAAGAACCATGTTGCACCAGCACATTGAAGTGTGGTTGCTCTTAATTTTTAACGGTTATATACGCTTGATTGATCGAGATGGACCTCACTCGTAGCCTGCTCGATCCCCGGATGTATACACCCTGGATTATTTCCTATTGGGCTATCTAAAGTCATTGTTTTACACTAAGCCAGTGTAAAATGTGGAATACTTGCAAAATCAAATAGTTCCTGGGTGTAATACAATAATTAAAATTTTGCATCCTGGTTCTTGTAATAACCAAAATTGTCGAAAATTTTATTCGCTGTATTTCTTCGAAACCAAGCGGACTTTAAAAAACTAACAAAGGACAAAATATTCATACAATAGTAGAATGTTAACTCTACAATTCCTTATATTTAAATATTTTACAAATAAGCTGAATTTCAATCTATGATACATAATCCATTATGTTAGAATCAACATAAACTAGACAAAATTATTTCAATAGCTAATAAGAATGGATTGTCAATCTGTTAAATTCACAATTTACATAACTAACTTTATAAATCAACAAAGTGTCAAGGCTCGTGTTTGTCCAAATGAATTTATTTATTTATTTATTGCTTTGTTTCTCTTCTTAAATTAATCAAAAATACATACTTTTATGTCAGCAAGTGAACTTTAAAACACACCTTTTTAACGCCATCGACAAAATCAAATCAATTTCAAATCGGCAGTACATCAAATTTCATGTTTAGAATATAATAGCACATACATACGACAAACAGGTAAAAGTTTTGAAACGAGGTTAAATGCACATTATAGAGCATTTTGACTTAGACATAACAAATTCATATTATAATCAAATTTTGAGTGTAATTATATTTTTCCTCATATTGAAAAATTAAAATTGTTACATTTTTGCAATAAAGGATTAATCTTTTTGAATTACTAGAGATATACTGTCAAAATTAGAATATTAACATTAATCTAATTAATCTCCACTTTCCTTCCTACACAATCCTTCAAATGTTCTCCTCTATGAAACCACCCAAGTCACCTCAATATCCCAACGTGTTAATAGCCTTAGATTAAAATTTGCCAAAAAACCCTTCAATGTAACACTCATCAATAAATTCTGTATTCGCTGAAATCTCAATATCGCTCCTAAACATAAACACCCATCAATCACTCTACATCAATTTATTAGTTCGAATCATCCAGACGGTTAAGCTAGCTAGCAACTTAATTTAAGAAAAAATAAGAAAAGTATATGTAGCCATTTAAAAATTTAAAGTTGACTGTTATTTGTCAATTAAGTTAGTTTTGAAATTAATTCATGTCATTTCATAGTATTTAAACGGTCATTCAATTTGTTTTTTAGTTGATTAAAATCGGTTAATAAATAACAAAATTATCGCGTTCGGCGTTTTTTATCGAACACTCGGTATACTTTATTTTTAAATACAGAGCGAAGGCTGTGCAAACTGGCATAACATATTATTACGGAAGTATGTGAAAACTGGTCCATATCAAGTTATTAAACTACACTGGTTTTTCTACTTTGAGTGTTTTGCAATGCAAGGGATTCCCCACAGCTCTCACTTGGTACTGTTACTTTTCGTACATAAATATACTTCATTCAATAATTATCATAAGAATTTGTAGGCTATCGTATAGAGAGGTAATATTTTTTATGTTTTTTTTTTAATTCAAAATATAATAATAAATCACGTGCGTATTTATTTATAAAATGATTAGAAAAATGTATCCTAGTGTAGAAAAATGGTGATGTGGCCATCATAGTACTTTCCCTATATTTTTCTCGAAAACTATGTGGTTTACGTAAAAAGGTTATTCTTAATAATTTGTTTAATTTTTAATTCTCCACAATTATTTGTAATAAAAGTTTCATGTAGCACTAATAGTTTATTAGCAATTGGCAAAAAATATCAAAATTTTCAATTGTTACTTTTTTTCTCAAAAGTTAAGAATTTTATGAAAAATATGTTTTTATAAAACTTGTTCAGTTTTTTATTCCCTTTAACTTTTGTTTGAACCATTTTTAAAAATTTTTAATATTTAGAAAAATATCACGAAAAAACAAAAAAACGCCTCGAGTAAACATCAACTTCCGGTCTATGAATGTTCACCAAAAGCTTTTCAGTTCCAGTTTTTAATGATAAAACCTTAAGTTTGAAGTTTCATCTCAAACAGATAATTCGTTTTTGAGATACAGCGCCCACCGACAGACAGACAGACAGACAGACAGACAGACAGACAGACAGACAGACAGACGGACAGACAGACACACACACAGACACAAAAAAATTTTTTCCAGAAATTAGTGTAATGGATTCAGGGTATTTCCGCAAAAAAATTTTTTCAAAAAAAAATCACGATCACAATACTTCCCCTATATATACTTCGTATATAGGGAAAGTAAAAAAGTATTATCAGCCTGTTTTAGTCAATTTTTTATTGCGATTATTAATTTAAAAATATTGTTAATAATTGTCCAACAAATAATAATTTTTATGTATATGTTAAGCTTTATGTTTTGTATATAATTAATCAATTAGTCTAAATAAAATAAAAAAGTAAATTGATTTTTTGAAATCCGAACTCATATCCTTAGGTATCATTTTGACATTTGTTGGAAACAAAATATGTCTGTACGAGCGACGCATTTAAAAATGTAATTTCGCTCACTAGACATAAGTGTATATTCAAAGCCCTTTTATGTATTTAAAAAAAATAAGCAAAAGTCAAAGATAACAATGAACTGTACAAATTTTATTAAACGAAAATTTTCATTCACTTATTTGTTTTTTAGAAAATGTAAAAATTAAAATTTTTTAGTTATTGTATTATATTCACAAAGTAGTTTAACGAAAACTGTATAAGAACTAATTGGTGAGAATAATAAATTATGTAATTTATAAACAATACTCTTTTACGCAAAATGTTGACATTTCAAAAAGAAAATGCGAGTAAATTAAGTTTTATTTCTAAATAATCACAAGTCAATTGTCTTTTGAATTAAAGGAGCTATTGAATAGAATATATAACACATGGTCTTATTTCCCTACTTATATTATGTTTACCATATAGAGTTTAAGTAAACTCTCTTAAGTTAATATGGCTCAAAGCAAGGTGAGTAAACCTGTATGTTTTTATCGTATTTTTCTATAAATTTAAATAATTTTAAAGCACAATAAATTAAGAAATCATTAAGAATAATGTTTCTACCCATAAATAGCGGGGAGTTATTATGATTCCTACATCACTGTTCTTAAAATTTGTTTTTATCGTATAATTCCTATCAGTCTTTCAAATTTGTTAGCTAATAAGATATTTGATTTACTTTTATGGGTGTTTTTTGCAAATAAGTGTCAACTAGAGGACAAGGTATATGGTAGATATGGATAACGTCAATGTAAGAAGAGAAGATAATAGTTAGCTTAGAGGGATCGAGGATATTTAGAGTACTGTTTGAGCATTTTAGGCATATGGAATGGGATAAAATTTAAGATAGGCCTTATATCTTGTACGTTATGTAAGGTTGTCATTGCGTAATTGGTCACTCTTTCGATGTTACAGCTCTGGTAATAAAAAAATATATTCAAATTGGATAAATACCAATGTCAAAAATAAGTAATTAGTATATAAATATAGAAAGCAACAGAGAGAAAGTGACATTTACGTGGTAACTACGACTTTCGAGTGATTAATTAAAACGACTATTCCGGAAAACCCATCACAACAATATAATCGTGATGCGAAAAGCCTTCCAGGATTATATGAAGAACTTAGAAAAGGTGTCTAAGATATTCCACATTAAAACTCAAACCAAGGAATTATCATTTTGTTAAGAAGAATGTTTAGTATGTACACACGATATATGAGTTAAGCCATTGCAGTCGATGTGTAACAGGTACAAGAATTGCCAATACCCAAGATATCGGTGGTGGCCCATGATCAATCATCCTGAAAAATTCCAACAAAATATGACAATAAATGGTAGAAAATTGGAGCAAAAAATATTGTAAAATTATAGAACTTTCAAAGAAAAGTCTCGCAATTTAGAAGATAAATTTCTGAAAAATTTTAGAAATCATGAAGATAAATTACTAGATAATTCCGATAAGATAAAACAAAAATTATGCAATGTATATACACATATAGTTTTGGATTAGTTAATAAATAAACACAGTGGAGGTATTGTTAGTTATACGATTTATCCTTGTCCTTTTTTAAATAATTTTCGATAAACTATTATTAGGAGGAAGTGTAGTATTGTTTTAAGTTTTTTTTCCATTTTTATATCATTTGATTACTTCGAAACAAAAAGCTAAACTGTTAAGAATTTGTTCTTGTTTGTGTTTTATAACATACAATAGTATATATACCGTGTGTCCCGTTTGAAGACGCATCATAGGGAATTCCCATGTAAAATTTTCAATTGCAGTTTGTATCTCTATTATTGAACGAACATTATCAAAATAAAATTAAAATGATTCCTTTATCTACTAAGATTATTTTGGAGGTTTTATTTTTGATTCATCTTTAGTTTTAATAAAAATATAGCTTAAAAAGTGTGAAGAAATATTCGATAATAAAATCCTCAAAATAGTAGTTATTGAATAAATTTTAAATATGAAATGTCAGTGTTTGTCATCTAAATTGATTAAGCCACAAACAAATAATTCAATTCAAAATAAGTGCTTACACCACAAAATAAAATTTCAGAGCATCAAATTGAGTTTTGGCGGATATTTGCGACTTATTTAGTATACATTTTGAAATCTGTCCAGTGCCGTGTCAATCAACAATTTTTAGAATTGATCAGAAATTTGAGGATAATGGAATAAAGGGAGGAAATCTGAAGAAACTGTAACAAATGTGTTGCAAGGATAACAGTACATATAACATCAAGTGTAAGCTTATAGTTACCGACCCTATAAAAGCCAAAATCATAAAGAACCGAGCAGTGGATCCTGATTCAAGATCTAAATTTAGTTAAATTATTATGGAAAAGTGTAATGAGAATAAGAGATTTCCAAATAGTGTGTGTTTTACAGATGAATGTACTTTCTATTTTGTGTCTGAAAATAACGAACAAAATAATAGTTAATGGTGTCAAAACATTCTTCATATTGTAACATCAAGAAGTGAATATCCACAAAAACTTAATATATGGGCATGCATTTTAAAAATAGCGTTGTTAGTATTATGTTCATTGAAAGCAAATTAAAGTATTTATCGATTTCACTTTATGTTTATTCTTTACATAAGCATGCTTCCTAAATTTTGAATAATAATTATTATAATTTAACTGGATGTGGTTTTGAAATTTTCTACAAAATTAATGAGAAATACTAAAAAGAGTTTTATTGTTTCGGGCAATTGTACCTTTGAGTTAACTCTTTTCAACAAGAATAATGAATTTGTGCCTTTGAACTCGCCATCTGTAATTTTAGATATTATGTACTGACTTTTCAAAGCATTGAACTTTTCCTTCTGTGTTTTAAGTACTAATTTTGAATTTAATTATTTATTTGTGGGTTATACAATTTAGATGACAAGCACTAACTTTTTACAGCACCTAGTATTTTGAGGATTTTATTATCAAATATTTGCTTACACATTTTAAGGTATATTTTGACTAAAAATAATGATGAAACAAAAAATAAACCTCCAAAATATCTTTAGTAGATAAAGGAATCATTCTAATTTTATTCTGATCATTTTCATTCAATAATAGAGATACAAACTGCAATTGAAAATTTTACATGGGAATTCCCTATGATGCGTCTTCAAACGGGACACACGGTATATATATACAGTGTGTAAAGTGATGGGGTTTCCAATAGGGAAAACTTTTTTAATATGAATTTTAGGAAAAAAACTTATTCTTTATAAAAAATGTTGCTTGCTTCGAAACACCTTATGGTCAAAGAAAAATCCATTTAACACTTAAGATAAGATAAATAAAATGCTGATGTAGCCATCATAGTAATTTCCCTATATTTTACTCGAAAACTATGAGGTTTACGCAAAAAGGCTATTCTTAATGATTTGTTCAATTTTAAATTCTCTACAATTATTTGTAATACACGTTTCGTGTAACTATAATAATTTATTAGCAATTGGCAAAAAATTTCAAAATTTTCAATTTTTTTTCTCCCAAAAGTTAAGAATTTTATGAAAAAACTTTACACACTGTATATATATATATATACAGGGTTATTCACGCTATATGGCACGGAATATTGTGGCCAAAATACGTGACTTTCAAAAAGTTTCACTTTAGGG